>NC_047567.1:6902518-7217550 GCF_902806645.1 Magallana gigas | reverse complement strand
CATGTATGGTATTAGCTTCTGGTATACCTTTTTTTTTTCATTATACTGTGTTTTTTTTTTTTGTGCAAATAAATTTGCGAGGGTTTTTGTTTATTTTCTTATAAATTACATGTTTTAAAAACATACTACGTGTAATAAGCATAAACATGTATGAGTAAACTTATGAGAATTTTTAATAGATTATTTTTCAAGAATGTGGTACATTTACATGTATGTCAATCTTTATAAAACTAGCGTATATTTCGTGCGCCATAAATTGCAAGTTTTTTGTAAATATCATTTACTTGCATGATAGGTATATATGGTCTAACCAAATTTTCTTCATAAGCTACAGCTGTATGTACCACTATATTTTTTGTCACAAGTATACATTTTAAAAAAAAATACCCAAATTCCAACAGTTTAAATAAACTCAACTCATTCTCTGATAAGTTCATTGTGTTTTGTGCGTGCATAACTTATTTGTCTGCTGCAACAGCAGCCAATCAGCAGTAAGCTGAATCCACAAAAAGAAATTTTGTTTTTAGGAGCGGGTAAATTGTTTATGCGACACTGTCAGAAAACCACACCAAATATAACAAGAAACTAAATATTCCTTAAAGTATTCTGTTGTAAGTAAAAAGGTTTTTAACACTTATGCCTCTTGCAAAACTGTGATGACCTTAATCATCTGTCATATATCTGATATACATGTATATGTAAAAGATGGGAGAAATAACGACGGAACAAAGTGGGATTCGAACCTGGCCCTCTGAATCTCTAGTCAAGTGCTCTACCAACTGAGCTACATGTATCTGGCACCGGTATTCAAACCAGTCTAACCGTCACATTCCTCCCCCTTAAATGATCTTCACCCTCGAAGATCATCCCTGGCAGATCGAGTTACCTGTTAGTTCCAGGGGTTGTCACAACACCAATATTGTAACAGGATGGTAGAAATAATGAAGGACCAAACCGGGATTTGAACCTGGGCCCCCTAAATCTCTAGTCAGGTGCTTACCAACTGAGCTATCTGGCACTGGTATTCAAACCGGTCTGATCGTCACATATATAAAGAATTATTTTAAACAATGTTGTTCATAAAAAATAACACTCGCAACCTTCAGTTTTTGTCTGTAATTAATCAATATTGGCGTGCGATCAGTTTCTCGCCGAGTACCATTTCTCACCAGTGGCATTGTTACGTCATTTTATCAACACATAAAATTATATACGAAAATATGATGTAACAGTGCACCAGCGAGGAAATGGTCCTCGTCGAGAACTGCTCGCACGCCAGTACTGCCAGTAGTCAGATTAAAAAAGAGAATAAAAAATTACATTTAAAACATTAACAAGGACAATTTAAGTACACATCATAACTGCTAAACTAAACAAGAAAAATTATGTGAACTGGTAGAATGGTAGGCATAGTTCTAACTTGTAACCTACATGTACAAGTACATGTACCGGGTACCCGTTGGTCTGCTAAACCTCTTTAATGATACAATGATCGGCATCATAAAGATATTAAAGTCATGTTTTAACTCTGAAGTCTGAAGTATACAATTTTTATTTACTTAAAGTTATGTCTACAGGGTATTCATGACTACATTTGGAGTCTTCTGCACAGAATATATGACATGTTTCTATAATTAGACCTGCTTTGAATTTTGAGTTGAAAATTCACAATCTGTTATTTTTTTAAATAGATAAATTCAGTTACCCTTTCCAGTCCCCCATGAACCTCGAGCGAGTCTAAACATCCATGAAACATGTAAAATTACACGTTAGTAAACAAACACCCACACCATAACAAAAACATCTAGCCTAACAGTGTGCACGTACTTACATGTACATCTATACTATATACTAAATTTTAACCAGTTAACAAGAAACTTTAAAAGGAGTAAAAGCCTCACCTCTTCAGTAACATCCACATAAATCACACACTTTAATGTCCATATTTTCTCCTTTATTAGGCTACTCGTAGCTTATCAACGGCTGATCGTCGACAGAAGTGTGGCTGTCAGAATTTCCTCGTAAACGATTCACACGAGAAAAATATCCTCCTTAAACAAATATGTAGTATTGTTCCCTGTGCATGTTCATATGTTTCACAGTAAATTGAAAAGGCATGTGTACACCGAAAGAATACACAACTTCTCTTCTGCATTACGGCTCTCTCTTTTCTACAATGCCGTTCGTTACTGTTTACATTCGGCGCGCGCGCGGGGGTTACAAACAGGGGCGCCCCGACAAATAGTTGCACATAGAACGTTTAAATAATGTGTGTTCATTGAATTCATAAATGATATAGATGAAAAAAATGAAATTGTATCACAACAATTTATCTAAGACGCAACACAACGTAATGCAGTAAATGCTGGGCCTTAATGTGGCATTTGTTCGCTTGTGTGTCAATGTAGACATATTAACTCGTTCATGTACGATTCTCACATATTTGTTTTATGAAATTTGAAAACAAAATATAGCACAGAGTTGGTTTAATTTGATACCAAATGACATTATTTAATATATTAACAATAACTGAATTAATTTTTTTCATAAATGATAACGATTTTTGCTATCAGAAAAATACGTGTATGAGCTGCTGACCCCTAATTATAGGGGCCAGCCCTTTTTCTTAATTTTAAATGAAAGCTCTCGTTATTCTAAACAACTTTTGTTCTATATGTATTAACAAAATATTTTTAGTTTAAAGGTTATAATACAAAAAGCAACAAAATTTCAGCCCCGAAAAAATCTTAAACTTTGGCGACAAATAGCTCAAAAACTAACAAAGAAATTACCAAATTTTCATGCCAGCAAAAACTATAAAATGTTACCGACAATTTCGCCAAATTTCATGCATCTATCATCTGTAGTTCCCGAGATCAACTCTGGACAAAAGACCCCCCAATTTTCAATTAAAGGGCAATAACTCATAACCGGAAGTGAATTTTAAAAATTTGAAAAAAACGTCTAGAGATATTAATATCATCTACATACCCTGAAAGTTTCATAGCAATCAGACAAAATATGTTCGAGAAATCTCGTGCACAAAATTTGCGGGAAAAAAAAAAAAAATAATAACTAGAGCAAAGCTCGTTGCAAAGCAACGAGTGGGTTTTCCGCTAATGTCGAAAGCAATGCTAGAAGTACGTCTAAGAAGCAGAGTTCTTATTAAATCTAGTAACAAAGAAACCTAAGTACAAAAAGATAAAAAAAATCGAATGATTCTTGGTACAACTTAACATGATCCGAATGCTTTTAAGTACGACTTAACCAAAAACCCTTAACCATTTCAAGAACGACTTAACAAAAAAAACCAATGTGCTAAGTACGACTTAACAAAATTTGACTTCATTTTAGGTACAAGTTTACTTTACCTTGAACTAACATCTTTTTTCTTAACCCAGAATGCAAAATTAAAATTTATGTAAAAATCAATTTTGTTTAAAACATAATTCTGGGCAACTTTTCCTCTTCACTGCTTTTCAAAAGGTTGACCTTTCGTACTGTGTGCTCGTTGCGTCATTAATTGTCAGAAACTTATCGATGTTAAGTTTACTTTACTGTACTTCTGTGAATATTTTCTATGTAAAATTACTATGAACCAGACAACATTGAAATGGTGAACATTTCAAAGGGCCCCCGCTTATGTTATTTCAGAGAATTCTGCTTTGACCTTGACCTATAACTTGAAATTTTTCCAGCTGGCATAGAACTTTTAATTCAATTTCATTCCCCCTAACATACATGCATTTTGTTCAATCTGACCAAGATTAAGCATATTTGGAAATAATCTACTATTTAAACTCATTTTAAAAAGATCTGCTATGACCTTCACATTGACAGACTTGGTCAAGGTCACTGCACGCCATTAACCAATAAACTCTGTAAAGGTAAAATATTAGCCAAATAGGGGCTAAAAGGAGAGTATATCTATGCTCTTAAAATATGGATTTTTGTGTGATCTGATATGACCTTGACTCTTCATCTACAAATATCATTCGAGGTCATTGCATATATTTTGAACAAAGGCATCATGTGGGTAAAGTATGAGGCTGAATGGAGCAAAGGGAGAGAAGATATACTCCGGACAAGGATTTTTAAAAATATAATTCTGATATGACCTTCAGTTTCTTTTCACTGAAAATAGGTCAAGGTCATTACACACCCTTTCACCCTTTACTCAAAAGCTCTGCTTATGTGAAGTCTGAGCCAAATAGGGGTTAGTAGAAATTATATATGCTCTCAAAAAAGGATTTTTGCATGATCCGATATGATCTTCACCCGTTACCTAGAAATTTCATGCAAGGTCACTGCACATCGTTTAACCATAGAGACACTCTGTGAGTATTAGCCAGATTGGACCAAAGGGAAAAAAGATATGCCCCAGACAAGGATTTTATATATATAATTCTGCTATGACCTTAACCTTATACCTAAAAACATGGTTCAAGGTCACTGCACATCCTTCAACCAAAGGAACCCTGTGGATGAGGTATGAGCCAGATTGGGCCAAGGGGAGAGAAGCTATGCTCCTGTCAAGCCATCTCGGATGGACAGACCGACAAATTGATCACTAGAAGGCGCCCGCATAAACATGCCTTTTTATCTAAAATAGTATCCATGCTATCTGCCCATGGTGAATAGTCATCAAAACCGTTCATTAGCAGAATTTGATTTCCCTCCTTTTTAAGGTGGTATGGGACATCTGTCGATATTAATGTGGATTAAAGTACTATATAATTGAAAACTTTTCACCGGTTTAGAATTTTCAAATTTTACAATATTTAACCAAAAAATAGCTTTTAAAAATATTTGAAAAGGTAAAAATTGTAAAAACCCCAGCGGGATTCGAACTCATGACTTACAGGTTCCTAGTAAAACCCTCTTACCCACTGTGCTAAGGAGTTAGGTGACCATTTTTGAGAAGAAACTACATGTACTTATATAATTACACTTTATTTTATTGTTTATTTCGATAAACAATACGTCACAACATGGAAGTGTCCCATATCACCTTAAACTCGGAACACCTCTGACCTAATAAGATCGCCGCATTAAATACAAAGTTTGATTTAACTCTAATTTGTTTATCATCAAGAAATTCTGCATCGCTGACAAATAAAGTTTTCTTCTGTATAATGAAATACCAATTAACTGACTATTCGGACAATAGCAAGTTTATTGTCCCATTCAACAGCTACTATTTCCCTTGGCTTTGCCTCATTAAATATTTGCTGTCTTGGGGGACAATAAACTTGCTATTGTCCTCATACCCAGTAATTACTAAATAGGCATATAATATCCCATCCACTTACATTTCATGTTATATAACCTCCCGTTTGTAACCCTCAATTTCACTGTAAAGTCAACATATCTGTCATAGCCGCAAGTTTCACAATTTATTTCTGCTTCTCATGTACTTAAAATTAGGGGCCTTAATATTGCTTACCAATTCCAACAAGAGACATCCCTCTAACTATTGGTAATCATTAAAATTCATTTCATGAATCTACGCAACAATGATAAACCTTCAAGTACAGTCACTCTCAATTTTACAAAAATATTGACGGTACTTTATCCGAAACTGTTCCTTGTATCTTTAACTTAGTACACTAACATTTTTATGAAAAGACGGTTTGTCTTAGAATAAGAAAGCTAATGCAATTCTGAGAAAAAGAATACTACATATTGCCAACTCCATTGAGGTTTAATAAAAATATGGCCATTTAAGTGAACCCACCATTTCCAATTTCCTTTAGTAAACACAGATTTACAGGGTTCTCCATAGTAAAACATCTTTATCTGACCTTTTAGAGGTCAACTTTTGTTCAACCACCTTTAAAAAGAAACCTTATTCAATACAACATATGCCTACATGATATAATCATGATAAAAGCTTCACATCACTTAGAAATACCCTTACATGTATACCCCCCACCCCCCAATCTTTTGATTTTCATAAAAAGTCATGGTTTGAAATGTTTTACCTAATTTTATGAAACATGTGGCAATTTCCTTGAGTCATTTCTCACACATATTTGAAAACAATCATCAATGATTCTAAAATGTGATCTTTATTTGTTTATTGTATGATTTGTACCATTTTAATTAACAAATAGACAGCTGTCCTGCTTGTGATTTCTTGTTTTCATGAAAAAAGTAAGCTAACAATCATATTTAGTGAATATCTAATCTATTCTGATTTCTAGTCTTCTTCTAACCATGCTAAAACAGTAAGTTACAACCTACAAGTTAGACATCTGCCTTAAATTAGAATTAAATTCAAACACACCCAGGTAGCTGGAGACAGAGTTGATTTCAATGAAAAATGTTCAAATTTGACATGTTTTTCTACTTTTTTATGCATATATACCTTAGAAAGGTAGAAATAGGTTGTTTCTTGTTCATTTCAAAAGTAATTATCATAGCAGATGTTATTTCAAAGTCAAATGTACATTTACATATCCTACATGTAATCTTAATGCAGACAATTAAATAGAGGGGGGGGGGGGGGTTTCAATTATGTAAACACATCTAAATATCTTTATGAAATAAAAAATAAAGGAAACATAATTGTATACTTTTATTGAAAAACAAATTTTCACTGCAATTATGAATTTCTTTAAACAGCCTTAATTTTGTTTTCATAATTTCTTATCAAACACAAACCACAACATGGCATGATGCTTTCTTCAAGTTCCATTATTGTTCATGCATTATCGGATTTAATTTGAATTACCAGTAAATAGTCTGTAGAACACAAGGAATATGCATGTGGATAGAGGTGACAGGTTAATCTCAGGAGCTGACCCACAAGAATCAACAGGTACCGGTAAAAGCCATGTGGTAACAAGAGTCTGTTTTGAGCTGAAATAAATAAAAAAAATAATTAGCTGTGTTTACATACATGTACTAGTAATAGCTGTGTTTACATTAACATATGCATAGTATTTCTGTAAAAAATACACTGACCATGCAGTGTAATAAGTATGACATATCCCAATACATGACATAACATTTAGGCAGTACAAGATCAAAAATTTGCATATCAAGTCATAATATAATATTAAAAAATTTTCATAGGTATAAACACTTATCGAATTGAGAAAGAGAGAGAGTTTGAGAGAGAGAGAGTTTATTACCATACTTGTAGTGCAACAGTCAATATTTCAATTCGTAAATTACAAACGAATATTACCCACCGAACAGCGTCAAAGTACATGTACTGGTATTAGCTTCTGGTATACCATTTTTTATCAATTATACTGTGTATTTTTTGTTTGCAAATAAATTTAGCGAGGGTTTTTGTTTATTTTCTTATAAATTACATGTTTTAAAAACAATACTACGTGTAATAAGCATAAAACATGTATGAGTAAACTTAATGAAGAATTTTTAATAGATTATTTTTCAAAGAATGTGGTACATTACATGTATGTCAATCTTTATAAAACTAGCGTATATTTTGAGCGCCATAAATTGCAAGTTTTTTGTAAATATCATTTACTTGCATGATAGGTATATATGGTCTAACCAAAATTTTCTTCATAAAGCTACAGCTGTATGTACCACATATATGTTTTGTCACAAGTATACATTTTTAAAAAAAATACCCAAATTCAAACAGTTTAAATAAACTCAACTCATTCACTGATAAGTTCATTGTGTTTTGTGCGTGCATATCTTATTTGTCTGCTGCAACAGCAGCCAATCAGCGGTAAGCTGAATCCACAAAAAGAAAGTTTGTGTTTTAGGAGCGGGTAAATTGTTTATGCGACACTGTCAAGAAAACCACACCAAATAATAACAAGAAACATAAATATTCACTTAAATGTATTCTGTTGTAAAGTAAAGGTTTTTAACACTTATTGCATCTTGCAAAACATGTGATGACCTTAATCATCTGTCATATATCTGATATACATGTATATGTAAAAGATGGGAGAAATAACGACGGAACAAAGTGGGATTCGAACCTGGCCCTCTGAATCTCTAGTCAAGTGCTCTACCAACTGAGCTACATGTATCTGGCACCGGTATTCAAACCAGTCTGACCGTCACATTCCTCCCCCTTAAATGATCTTCACCCTCGAAGATCATCCCTGGCAGGATCGAGTTAACCTGTTAGTTCCAGGGGTTGGTCACAACACCAATATTGTAACAGGATGGGAGAAATAATGAAGGGATTTGAACCTGGGCCCCCTGAATCTCTAGTCAGGTGCTCTACCAACTGAGCTATCTGGCACTGGTATTATTTTAAACAATGTTGTTCAATTAAAAATAACACTCCCAACCTTCAGTTTTTGTCTGTAATTAATCAATATTGGCGTGCGATCAGTTCTCGCCGAGTACCATTTCTCACCAGTGCATTGTTACGTCATTTTATCAACACATAAAATTATATACGAAAATATGATGTAACAGTGCACCAGCGAGAAATGGTCCTCGGCGAGAACTGCTCGCACGCCAGTACTGCCAGTAGTCAGATTAAAAAAAGAGAATAAAAAATTACATTTAAAACATTAACAAGGACAATTTAAGTACACATCAACTGCTAAACAAGAAAAATTATGTGAACTGGTAGAATGGTAGGCATAGTTCTAACTTGTAACCTACATGTACAAGTACATGTACCGGGTACCCTTTGGTCTGCTAAACCTCTTTAATGATCCAATGATCGGCATCATAAAGATATTAAAGTCATGTTTTAACTCTGAAGTCTGAAGTATACAATTTTATTTACTTGAAGTTATGTCTACAGGGTATTCATGACTACATTTGGAGTCCTCTGAACAAGAATATATGGTATGTTTCTAATTAGACCCTGCTTTGAATTTTGAGTTGAAAATTCACAATCTGTTATTTTTTTAAATAGATAAATTCAGTTACCCTTTCCAGTCCCCCATGAACCAGTCTAAACACCCATGAAACATGTAAAAATTACACGTTAGTAAACAAACACCCACACCATAACAAAAACATCTAACAGTGTGCACGTACTTACATGTACATCTATACTATATACTAAATTTTAACCAGTTAACAAGACACTTTAAAAGGAGTAAAAGCCTCACCTTCTTCAGTAACATCCACATAAATCACACACTTTAATGTCCATCTTTTCTCCTTTATTACTCGTAGCTTATCAACGGCTGATCGTCGACAGAAGTGTGGCTGTCAGAATTTCCTCGTAAACGATTCACACGAGAAAAATATCCTCCTTAAACAAATATGTAGTATTGTTCCCTGTGCATGTTCATATGTTTCACAGCAAATTGAAAATGCATGTGTACACCGAAAGAATACACAACTTCTCTTCTGCATTACGGCTCTCTCTTTTCTACAATGCCGTTCGTTACTGTTTACATTCGACGCGCGCGCGCGGGGGTCACAAACAGGGGCGCCCCGACAAATAGTTGCACACAGAACGTTTAAATAATGTGTGTTCATTGAATTCATAAATGATATAGATGAAAGAAATGAAATTGAATCACAACAATTTATCTAAGACGCAACACAACGTAATGCAGTAAATGCCTGGGCCTTAATGTGGCATTTGTTCGCTTGTGTGTCTATGTAGACATATTAACTCGTTCATGTACGATTCTCACATATTTGTTTTATGAAATTTGAAAAAAAATATAGCACAGAACTTGTTTAATTTGATACCAAATGACATTTTTTAATATATTAACAATAACTGAATTCATTTTTTTTCATAAAATGATAACAATTTTTGCTCTCAGAAAAATACGTGTATGAGCTGCTGACCCCTAATTATAGGGGCCAGCCCTTTTTTCTTAATTTTAAATGAAAGCTCTCGTTATTCTAAACAACTTTTGTTCTATATGTATTAACAAAATATTTTTAGTTTAAAGGTTATAATACAAAAAGCAACAAAATTTCAGCCCCGAAAAAATCTTAAACTTTGGCGACAAATAGCTCAAAAACTAACAAAGAAATTACCAAAATTTTCATGCCAGCAAAATTATAAAATGTTACCGACAATTTCGCCAAATTTCATGCATCTATCATCTGTAGTTCCCGAGATCAACTCTGGACAAAAGACCCCTCAATTTTCAATTAAAGGGCAATAACTCATAACCGGAAGTGAATTTTAAAAATTTGAAAAAAACGTCTAGAGATATTAATATCATCTACATACCCTGAAAGTTTCATAGCAATCAGCCAAAAAATGTTCGAGAAATCTCGTGCACAAAATTTGCGGGGAAAAAAAAAATAATAATAAGAAACAGTAGAATAACAGAAGGGTTTTCCGTTGAAAAACGGAAAACCCTAATAAGAAACAGTAGAATAACAGAAGGGTTTTCCGTTGAAAAACGGAAAACCCTAATAACTAGAGCAAAGCTCGTTGCAAAGCAACGAGTGGGTCTTCCATTAATGTCGAAAGTAAAGAAAGAAATCCCTGTCAGAAGCAGAGTTCTTAAACCAATAAACATAAGTTACTAAGACAAAAAGAAAAAAAATTATTCTTAGTACGAGTTATCAAAATCCGAATGAATCTAAGTGCGAATTAACAAAAACCTTATCGATTTGAAGAACGACTAAGCAAATACAAATCCGAATGTGTAACAGTACGATTTAACAATTATCGAATAATTTTAGGTACGAGTTAGTTTAATTCTGAACATAAAACTATTTTCTTAACCAAGAATGTTGAATCAAAATTTCCGGAAAATCAATTTTAAAACCCCAATATCTCTGTAGTGCATCGTCTGATTTTAAAACAGATTTCAGCGTTAGATTCAGCTTAAAAAGTTCTTTGTTTTTCTTTAATGATTGATATTAAATTATCGCTCAGAAAAGAGTTATTATATAAAGACTGTGTAGCCCTCCTGGCCCCTAATTTGAGGGGTCATATTTTGTTCAACAAAAGTTAACAAATTGTTAACCGTTTCTGAGATATCTGACAACTGTGTTTTAGGGGCTGACCCTTAAACTCCTTACCGGGGGCACCAACAACAAAATTTTAGGTATCATATTATTAGGAACACTATTTGAGCAACTTTTGTTCTACATTGCTTTTCAAAATATTTTTCCTTTTTCAGATAAAAAAGGATTAAAGTTTTGAATTTTCGGCCCCATAAAACCCCTAATTACGTAATTAAAGAATTAGGTATGGTACTGTATAGGTCAACAGCTGTACAATGAAGATTTTTGTTTCTATAATTAATAACAAATTATTTTTCAGTTAGGAGTTATTGTAAAAAGACTTTAGATCCTCCTTGGCCCCTAATTTTAGGGACCAGGCCCTTTTTCCTGATATCAAATGAAAGGTCTTGCAAATATAAACATATTTTGTTCAACAACTGTTCACGAATTGTTAACCGTTCTCGATATATCTGAACAATTGAGTTTTAGGGGCCGACCCTTAAACTCCTTAATGGGACCATCAACGAAAAAATTTAAGAAAGCATATTGTACTGAGCATTATTTTGATCAACTTTTGTTCTACATTGCTTTTCAAAATATTTTTCCTTTTTCAGATATTTGTGATCAAAGTTTTGAATTTCTGGCCCCTTGAAACCCCTAATTACGTAATATATGACCTAGGCATGGTACTGCATAGATAAACCACTCTACAATTAACATTTTTGCTTCTACAATTGATAACAAATTATTGTTCAGTAAAGAGTTATTGTAAAAAGACTTTTGACCCTCTTGGCCCCTAATGAGGGGCCAGCCCCTTTTTCTTGATATCAAATGAAAGCCCGAGCAAATAAAAACAACTTTTGCGTTACATGTTTTAACAAAATATTTATACGTCAAAAGATATTACAGAAAAAGTGGAAAAATCTCGTGAAAAAATTTGGTGCTAATTTTCAGGTTCAGGCGAGCTTCGAGGCCTTGAGCAATTTTCATCATTGGAAGCATGGGGGTACATCTACAGACATTCATCTACAATCCCTGAAAATTTCAAGCTTCTATCTCGATTAGTTATGGAGGAGATGCGTGAACAAAATGACCCTTAAAAATTTGCAAAATCCTCAATACCTGAAACCGGAAGTGACATCATCATTTGAACATTTTATAAATTGTAGCACCGATAATGTTCTATCAGTCCTGAGAATTTTGTGCAAATCGGTTGAATAGTTTTTGAGAAATAGCGCTCCAAAAAAGTCAGAAAAAGAAAAAAAAGAATAACTAGAGCAAAGCTCGTTGCAAAGCAACGAGTGGGTCTTCCTTTAATGTCAGAAGTAAAGCTAGAAGATCCTGTAAAAAGCAGAGATCTTAAACCAATAACAAGAGTAACTAAAATAAAAAAAATGATGAAAAAATCGAATTACTCCTGGTACGACTTAACAAAACCCGAATGATTTTAAGTACGACTTAACAAAACCTTTTTTCGATTTTTAGAACGACTTAACAAAAAAAATCCGAATGTGTTTAAGTACGACTTAACAACTATTTTTGGTACGAGTTAACTTTACTATAAACATTACGCTATTTTTTAAACCAAGGACGCGGAATCAAAATTTCCGGAAAAATCAATTTTTAAACCCCGATATCTCTTTAATGCATCGTCCGATTTTAAAACAGCTTTCAGTGTTAGATTCAGCTTAATAAGTTCTACAAAACGCATATTCATTTTTGATTTGATCAGAAAATTCATTTTTTCGAAAAATTTGTTTCACTTCCGGTTTCGACCGGAAGTGACAGATTTTCAATTCGAGCCTTATTACAGAGGTAAATCGACCAAATCATAAGCATTGAAAATTTCAAGCCTCTATCTTAAAGCGTTTTTGAGAAACGCCGCGGACAAAATGACTTTTTGAAAATTTTAAAAATGACGTAACGTTAAAACGGAAGTGATGTTTTCAAAGAAACTTCAAAAACTTTGAGGTATTATAATTGCACATAATCTCTGAAAGTTTCATTGAAATCGGTTGTAAACTTTTTGAGTTATAAAGCCGAAAAGGAGTCAGAAAAAAAAATAAAAAGAACTAGACACGATCTCGTTGCGAGCAACAAGGAGGTCTTCCGTCCGATTTTTAGAATAAGGAATGACCTTACTCTTGATCTTCGTCAACATACTTATCCGGTAAAGGAGGCGGAATCTATGAGTATAATGGGTGAAAGACTATCTATCCCTTTGGTGTCCCTTATTTGAAGGATCAGCTCATTTTCATTCATTTTAATTAAAAGGTATTTTTGTGTACCGCTAATAAGTGTTTAGAAATTGGTTACTGTTTTTGAGATATCTGGGAAAATCGTTTTGAAATCCGGTCCTAAAACTCTTTCGAGGGTCCAAATAACAAACAAAATATGGTTGTACATTGTTAAGCACATTGTTTTTAGCATCTTTTGTTAAATACTGCTTTCCGTAATTTTCCTCTATATCGAGATATTGAAGATCGAAGTGTTGGACAAATTTTCCTCCATTTTGAGATATTGAGAATCAAATTTTTGGACTTCTGGCCCCTTAAATCCCCTAATTATGTAACATAGGAGTAAATGATTGCCATGTGTAGGTAAATAACCTTAGAATGAACATAATTGCTTCTATAACGTATCACAAAATATTTCACGGTAAAAAGTTATCATTAAAAGACTTTAGAGCCCCCTCAGCCCCTTATTTGAAGGGCCAGCCCCTTTTTCATGATTTCAAATGAAAGCTCTAATCAATTCAAACACATTTTGTTCAACAAGTGTTTACAAATTTTGTACCGTTCTCGAGATATCTTGAGAGGGTCGTTTTAGGGGCCGACCCTGCAACTCCTTTTAGGGACTGCATAACAAAGAAATTATGGTTGCAAATTGTTAAGCTCAATATTTTGAGCATCTTTTGTTCAATATTGCTTTTCAAAATTTTCCTCCATTTTGAGATATTGAGCATCAAATTTTTGGACTTCTGGCCCCTTAAAATCCCTAATTACGTAACATAGGAGTAAATGATTGCCATGTATAGGTGGATAACGTTAGAATGAACACAATTGCTTCTATAACGTATCACAAAATATTTCACAGTGAAAAGTTATCATTTAAAGACTTTAGAGACCCCTCAGCCCCTTATTTGAAGGGCCAGCCCCTTTTTCTTGATGTCACATAAAAGCTCTTGGCTTTATAAAGATTTTTTGTTCTACATGTTATAACAAAATACAATCGAGGAAAGAGATATTAAAAGAAAACCACGAAAAATCACGACGCTTTTTTAACTGTAATTTTCGAGCTCGGGCGAGCTTCGGCGCTTTTGGTCACAGGAAAATATATATACCACATGTCAGATCTACAACCTTTTGTCTACAATCCCTGACATTTTGAACTCAATATCTCAAAGCGTTTAGGAGTTTACCCCTGGACAAGCCGACCCTCTGAAAATCGTCAAATTGTAAATAACTCAAAACCGGAAGTGACGTCATCATTAAAAAAAATTTCCAATAAGGTTCAGATCATTAGCTATCAGACCTGAAAGTTTCATGTAAATCAGTTGAGTAGTTTTAGAGAAATCGCGTACACAAAATTGGTTGGAAAAAAAAAGAAAAATAATAATAATAGGGAAAAAGAAACCGAACGAAAACAATAAGGTCTTCCGTTGGAAAACGGAAGACCTTAATAATAACTAGAGCAAAGCTCGTTGCAAAGCAACGAGTGGGTCTTCCGTTAATGTCGGAAGTAAAGCTGGAAGTTCCTGTAAGAAGCAGAGCTCTTGAACCAATAACAAGTGTAACTAAAATATAAAGATGAAAATATCGAATTATTCCTGGTACGACTTAACAAAATGCGAATGATTTTAAGTACGACTTAACAAAAACCTTCCTGATTTCAAGAACGACTTAACAAAAAAAATCCGAATGTGTTCAAGTACGACTTAACAATTATTTTTGGTACGAGTTAACTTTACTTTGAACATTTCGCTATTTTTTAAACCAAGGACGCGGAAACAAAATTTCCGGAAAAATCAATTTTTAAACCCCGATATCTCTTTAATGCATTGTCCGATTTTAAAACAGATTTCAGTGTTAGATTCAGCTTGATAAGCTTTATCAATCAAATATTCATTTTTGATTTGATCAGAAAATTTATTTTTTCGAAAAAATTGTTTCACTTCCGGTTTCGACCAGACGTGACGGATTTTAATTTCCAGCCTTATTGCACATGTAAATTGCCAAATTCATAACCACAGAAAATTTCAAGACTCTATCTTAAAGCGTTTTTGAGAAATGTCGCGGACAAAATGACTTTTTTTAAAGTTTAAAAATGACGTTACGTCAAAACAGAAGTGACGTTGTTATGGAAACTTTAACATCTTTGAAGCAATATAATTGCAATTTATCCCTGAAAGTTTCCTTTAAATAAGTTGAAAACTTTTTGAGTTATGAAGCCGAAAAGGAATCAGAAAAAAAAGAAAAAGAAAAAAAACTAGAGCAAAGCTCGTTGCAAAGCAACGAGTGGGTCTTCCGTTAATGGCGGAAGTAAAGCTGGAAGTTCCTGTAAGAAGCAGAGCTCTTGAACCAATAACAAGATTAACTAAAATAAAAAGATGAAAAAATCGAATTATTCCTGGTACGACTGAACAAAATCCGAATGATTTTAAGTACGACTTAACAAAACCCTTCTTGATTTCAAGAGCGACTTAACAAAAAAAAATCCGAATGTGTTCAAGTACGACTTAACAATTATTTTTGGTACGAGTTAACTTTACTTTGAACATTACACTAATTTTTTAAACCAAGGACGCGGAAACAAAATTTCCGGAAAAATCAATTTTTAAACCCCGATATCTCTTTAATGCATCGTCCGATTTTAAAATGGATTTCAGTGTTAGATTCAGCTTGATAAGCTCTATAAAACACATATTCATTTTTGATTTGATCAGAAAATTCATTTTTTCGAAAAATTTGTTTCACTTCCGGTTTCGACCGGAAGTGACGGATTTTTATTTCCAGCCTTATTGCACATGTAAATTGCCAAATTCATAACCACAGAAAATTTCAAGACTCTATCTTAAAGCGTTTTTGAGAAATGTCGCGGACAAAATTACTTTTTTTAAAGTTTAAAAATGACGTAACGTCAAAACGGAAGTGACGTTGTTATGGAAACTTTAACATCTTTGAGGCATTATAATTGCACATAATTCCTGAAAGTTTCCTTTAAATAAGTTGAAAACTTTTTGAGTTATGAAGCCGAAAAGGAGTCAGAAAAAAAAGAAAAAGAAAAAAAATAATAATAAAAAGAAACCGAAGAATAACAAGAGGGTCTTCCGTTGGAAACGGAAGACCCTAATAATAATAAAAAGAAACCGAAGAATAACAAGAGGGTCTTCCGTTGGAAACGGAAGACCCTAATAAAGAAAAAGAAACCGTAGAATAACAAGAGGGTCTTCCGTTGGAAACGGAAGACCCTAATAAGAAACAGTAGAATAACAGAAGGGTTTTCCGTTGAAAAACGGAAAACCCTAAATAATCTTAACCCGCACAATAATAGAAAGGTCTTCCGTTGGAAACGGAAGACCTTAATAATATTAGAAAGTCTGATACATGTATTTGTAAAATCGATATATTGCATTTGTAGGCAGAATCACATACTTAAGGCGATATACGAATACTTCTTTTATTAAAGCTGCATTTGAATAAAATATTAATGTATTGTGAAGGTTATTTTCAAGATTTTTTCTGTGGTGTATATGTCACACTCTAAATTTTTTCATCTCTCATAGAATATCATGAATGTTTTGTTGCCAGGACCCTAACACCCCTCCCCCCTCCCCGACCCAGTATTACATTTAAAGAAGAACTTAGGGGTTTTGTCTCATTATATTAAAAGTAATCATTGAAACTCTAACAAAACTAATCAAATGATTAATCTAGCTAGAAATAATTATATGTTCCTTTTTACAAAAAAAAAAACCTTCCCCTCTGTGCACATAAAAACTAATAAACAGGGGAAGGATGGGATCCTGTCAATTAACAACCGTAAGAATATGTCTGAAAATAGACTAACCTCTAAAGAAATCTCAACTGTTATTTCTAATTTTATTAATTCCAAACATTTTTTGCCGAAAATTATTATTTTTTATTTTGATTGAGGAACATTTAACTGATTAATAACATGCATGAGAGAGAGAGAGAGAGAGAGAGAGAGAGAGAGAGAGAGAGAGAGAGAGAGAGAGAGAGAGAGAGAGAGAGAGAGAGAGAGAGAGATTTTTTAAATAAATTGTCGTATTACTTTAATGTAAAAACGTTTTCAGAAAGCGGAAAGTCATATCATTAATACCCTTTTTAGCTAGGCACGTGATTAGTTTTACATATAATATTGCACTGGTAATTTGAACTAGATGCTGTCATTAGACAGTAATACCCGCACTAAGTGTTTGCCCCTAAATAACACTGTTTTGTACCAGTTTAATTAATCAAAGTACTGAGAGTACTAAAAGACGGGGTCTTGAAAGCTTGAATTTGAAATTGTCCTGGATTTCCTCAAATATGCTTCCAAAATTTATGAGTTTGAATTAGTTGTTACAATTAATGTTAATTCGGCTTTTTTGCAATTGTCTGATACTTTGTCTAAATTGTACTCAATCCCGGCCTTCATAATTGTAGAAAATTGACACAACGGTATATTATGTAAAATAAGACCCCAAGGAAAAATTCTAAAAATTTCTACCAACCGGGAAAATCAAACAACTATATCAAAGTAGATAATTCTAATCGTTAGATTTATTCGATTTTGTGATCCGAGGGAAAAGTCGGACGGTATCCGTAATAAAAGTTTTATGAAAACCACAAAAACTCTAACATTTGTATACCGATAACAAACGCAGGCACCTGACGTTAGAAATATTTTTTTTACAATAAGATTCCAAGAACTTTGACAATAAAAAGATTTGTCACGGTCGCCATTTTGATTTTTAAGACCGACTTATCAGACATGATTTTCTTCATTTGCGATTTATGCAAAATTAATAGGTAAAAATAAATCCGTTCGCTACTTTTTGTGTAAACTCGTGCATCACCTACACGAATTACGAAACAACCGTTCCTTTCATTAAAAATCATACTCCGAAAATCAGAGACATAAATAACAGAGATTGTCAACCCCGCCATTAGCGTGTAAATGTTCCGGGGCCAACCTTACTTTGAGAACTACAAGTGCAACAGCAATCTTGTATAAGTCATTAAATTTGAACCTGATAGTGAACATGAACCTGTAAATATTTTAAGCATGTTTTATTTATGAAATATTTACAAAAACTCTTTATTTAGTTTTTAGCTCACCTGAGCTGAAAGCTCAAGTGAGCTTTTCTGATCACCCGTTGTCCGTCGTCCGTCTGTCCGTCCGTCTGTAAACTTTTTACATTTTGATCTTCTTCTCTAAAACCACTTGGCCAAATTTAACCAAATTTGGCACAAATCATCCTTATAAGAAGGTGAATATTAATTGCAAAAATAAAAGGCCAGATTGTATTCAAAGCGGAGAAAACCTTGAAACTGTAAAAAGGGGGGTGCAGTTAAAAAAATCTTCTTCTTAAGAACTACTGAGTTAATCTTAACGTAATTTAGCATAAATCATCCTTAGGGAAAGGAAAATATAAATTGCAAAAATTAAAGGCGAATTCTGTTCCAAATTTGAGATAATTGCAAAAATACTAATAAAGAATGGCTCGTTATTCCATATATCGTAAACTGGCAATTCATTGCGATAGACTGGTCTTATGACAGGCATCGCCAGTCTACCGCATCTCGAAAACGAGGTTCTTTGTTTGAAGCTGGCAGTTTGTTGTACAACAGTTCACGTGCGAATATAATCTATGAAACATGGAAATAACATTGGTGCCGTTTATTGTGAAGTAAATTGAGGTTAAATATTTAAACGCGTTGTCATTTTCACTTGTGAGGGTGGTTTTAGCTTGTTTTGATTTTTTCGTTTCATTTTGCTTTTTAACTTGGGAAACAATCGCCTTGTATTTGGAACATAGACTTCGGTAAATAGGCAGTTGATTGTTTACCTGCGGAAATGATAAAATCTGATGCATTAACAACGTACTAAAGTGCATTTCCCTTAGTTTTTATTGTTTATTAATTTCTAATTGTGTCAACAAGGATCAAACAAGGGAGCGACTTTGGTTGAAATTATCGATTTTTGATCGGTAACTTCGCTGGAATTTCCTCCGAAAGAGAATTTGAAGTAGCCATGTATTCCGAGTTCATAATCGTGTAAATTAAATCCAAAGACAATAAAAAGATGTTTATGAATTTGAAAAGACGTTTTCACAGCCTCAGTTAAACCCTGTTGTGATCAATCACCCGCGACTGTCTTATCTTTAGAGGTTATAAATACGGGTGATGCAAACACATATACCATGCATTGAAAATTACAATCGATAAGCATCGCATTTCTTGTTGATACTACAATTAGAAGGTAACTTGTAATTATTTAATAAATCTGCCAAATTAATGCAAAACCGTTTGTTAACAGGTATTTTCAAAACTAAAAACTGTTGTAATTGGGTCATAGGGTAGGACTAATTTCTCCAAAATACACAGTGCATAAACTGATTTTGTGTCACCTGGCTAACTCAATTAGAAATCATTTTATCTATATAATAATGTATGAATGCATTAAAAACTAGATGCTGTCATTAGACAGTAATACCCGCACCATGTGTTTGCCCCTAAATAACACTGTTTTGTACCAGTTTGATTAAAAATGAAGGCTATATATGCAAGCTCCGGTAATACAATCAAAATTTATAATTTTCATAACTGAAGGATGAGATCCCTTCCCATATGATAATACACATCGTGACATGAGCAGCACTTTATGTGCAATTTGGGGAAGAACTGTTTGCAGTGAATTTTCAGTTAATCAATAATCTTAACATTTTATGTCATAGAAAGTATAATGGTCCACATAATTATTACAAACAAAATTAAAAATTAAATTATGCCCCCTCCCTGTGGCGGTTGCCGGTTTTAGATTTGCTTCTGTGTGCCTACATGAACATCATCGTGTGCACAGATTTAGAGAAGGGGTGGGAGTGAGGGGTCCAGCCCCCCCCCCCCCCGCCCTTCCCCTCCCCATGAAAATTCATTTATATCAATTGTAAAATTACCAAAAATACACCTTGGACCCCCAATGCTCTTACAGACATGTAAACGCTCAAACCCATTGCGCTTCAATGTTAGGTAATATTATTTGGGGGGTAAATATTTAATCAACATTTAATATACTTTATTGTTTATCTCAATAGAAAGTATACATGTACATCACAATATGCAGGTGTCCTGCACCACCTTAAAGCTGTTATTTTCCTAATAAAATAGTGCAAGTGGATTTGAAGAATAGGTCATAAAAATACATGCATGTTACAAATGAATGATCTTTGTCTGAAGTTACGTACACAACACAGGTCTGCATGTCTCATTAGCGGGTACTAGTTTTACCCAGCTCTTCGATTAGATGGGTTCACGTGTATATATACATGGGTGTTGCTAAAACGCGGAACGGAAAACGGAACGGAAAGCGGGATGGAAGGGAAAACGGAAAATCTTATCTAATGTTATTTACCTCATAGATTTGTTAATCATGCTAAAACGATATACTTTATGTACCTTTTTAATGTTTTTGAAAGATTAGCAATATTAGATTATTTATTCAAGAATATTTATTTCCTCAAAATTAACAGTACATGCATTGACCACTATATTTTGTCCCAAAATATCCTCGATTCACTTTTTGCTGTATATTTATATATACCTCAGGGTTCAAGCAATTCTCTTTTAGAAGCATTAAACATTCTCATTATTCTTTCTTTAAAACGTCCTCTCTAGCTTATCAGCTGGTATAAATACACGGCTAAAAATAAAGATGTCTACGGGGTTTTGCATTTCAACAGACCCGGATGATAGTGTTGAAAAATTGTGCAAGGTCTTCTGAGTGACTTCCAAATGGAGAAAAGATGTCAACATTTTCCATTATAAATCGTCCAAATGTGCTGCATGAATATTTTGGGATCGACAGACTATAGTCCCAATATATAATCGGAAAATCAAACCAGGCAACGTCTAGAGCTCTCTATTCGGATCATATGTATATAGCTGCTGGAATATAAACAACTGCTTAGTAATGCAAACGTAAACAAAATTGCATTGCTAAAAATACAAGTTTCACAAATTACTAGTTTCACAAATTACCGGGTATTTTAATGTTTACTGTATTTTAATTTTTAATGTCGTCAGTCCTACGGTTTTTTCCTTCCATCTCAATGATACTGTATCGTCTGTATGATAAAAGATCGTCTAGAACACCGAAAATTCAATTTTGATGTAAGTATATACATGTACATCATATTTGAAATATAAAAATACTCGAAACATGCATAAAACGCTTTCACTAACTGCGTACGTTACGCTGATATGCCAGCAATACCATATAAGAAAAATAAGTAAAAAGTTATAGCTAATTTGCTCGTTTAATCATGTTAATGTTTCACAATTCGTATACATTTGATTTTTCCGTTTCCGTACTCAACTAAAGCCGAATGAATACAATGCTATAATTGATAGACATTCATATGAATATTAATAAGATAACAACATGTTGATAATCATTAATTAGATATAAATAAAAGATACAAAGTAAATCGTTTCTGGCCAGTCTATACCCTTTTTAAGCGATAAACGTGATGATATTTTCAATTCCGTTCCGCTTTCCGTTCCGTTTTCCGTTCCGCGTTTTAGCAACACCCATACATACATGTCTGTGTTTTCCGTAAGCAGAAAAGGATTTGTTAAGATCAGCTAAAGGAATTCATTATTGTGTTTTATTTGGATTATCATTATGATGTTGACCAATTTAGGTAAGCATAATACATGTAGTAGCAGTAGCACAATATAATGAGATGCCAGCATACATATATAAGTTCTACTTTCACTTTCTATATGTGATCTCCCTTTGACAGCATACTGTATCATCATCTTTTAATATTTAAATAAGCTTATCATCATTACCTATCCTATCGCATTTGTAAAGTTTCTGTCATTTTAGTTGCAAAAGTTATTTTTTTCATTTGTCAGACTGCATGCACTATTGAGTTGACCCCATATTGACCCTGTATAAACAATTTTTTATTAAATATGTGTATTACATGTAAGTAGGTGTAGACACTTATCCTTTTTATATGAGTTATAATAGGAAGGAAGGAGTATTTCTTTCTTAATGTATTATAATGCATCAAATACAATGTAGGTCATGACCTTATGGGACTGTTCTGACCCCA
Organism: Magallana gigas; assembly: GCF_902806645.1. NCBI lineage: Eukaryota > Metazoa > Mollusca > Bivalvia > Ostreida > Ostreidae > Magallana > Magallana gigas. The sequence continues at coordinate 7,195,313 of NC_047567.1, read as the reverse complement.
TGAAACAGGAAAATACAAAATATCTTCTAATGTCATTATGATGCATCAATTAAATGGTGTAAAGTACATTAATGACCCCCAGGTGTTGTCTTTAACCACCACCCCCCCCCCCCCACCCCGCCTTTATGAAATAGGAAATGATATGCTACACTGTATATTTTGTTAACTTCTGGATCTGAGATCCTCATCCCTAAACCATATAATTTATTTTTGCTCTTTGTGTCATTGCGCATAAATTTATATATAGATTATGCCCCCTTGGAGATCACCCTGACATTTTAGAACTAGAAATAAAAATGTATTTTCTCTTATTCATATGTTATACAGTAGTGTTTGATCCATGTGGGTAATTCCTAGCCTAATGATGTCACTGCTTTGTTAAGGAGACTTTACAATTGCCCCAAATAGGCAAATACACATGGCAGTGATGCATATAACATTTTGTTTATAAATCTTAAAAATTGAATTAAGCAATTTCCAAAATGTTAATGTGAATCACGAGAGAAAAAGCAATCAAGAAATGATTTAAAATTTGCTACTGTACACATGTAAGAATGTATTAAGAAGACTGAATCTTTATAACCAGGTTAGACTTGGGGGGGGGGGGGGGGGGGGGGGGGGGTTTGAATGTGGAGTATATATAAACATTTATAATTTGAATCATTTATTGTTATTAATTTTAACTTGTCAATGAATACTACTTATTGATCCCAAGGTAGAAATATGACCTCTGATCATATCTCAATAGATCATTTGTCAATTATGCAAGGTGTAATGTAAATTTTTTTAAGAATAACATTTTTTACCAGTTTATAAAAGTTTTTAGACACCCAAATTATATTTTAATTTTAATAGATCATTCGACAAGGGAGGGGGGGGGGGGGGGGAGAACAGTTTATATTTGAGTTTGTTTGGGAGTGGGGGTTCGAAGTCATATATTTGACAATTTTTTAATGTAATTTAAAATAAGACTAAGCCATACTACAGTCATGAACATGAATAGTATAGAACAAAACACGAACTAATACATGTACATGTATATATACATAGGAAGTATTACAAAACAGATGATTGATCTATATCTGGGTTCTTAAATTGAATCATATATCATGTACATATTATATTATTGTTTCTTTGTTCAAGGCATTTAAGATGGTATGTAGGTCATGACTCATGATCCCAAGTGCTCTTCCTGAAATTATTAAATATCATAAAAACCATTGAGATCCCCACCTTAATCCAAAGATATTATTCCTCCTTAGGTCATGCAGGCGCATCAGATCATTATGGCATGTAAGTCATGACCCTAACAGGTCATCCTGACCCCCTTAGAATCAGAAATTGTCAATTATCTTTAAATTATTGATGTTTGATGATCCTATCTCTATTTAATCTTTATTATTAAGTCTCCCGAATGAAATTTGGAGCCTTATTGTATTTGTACGGTTCTTATTACATGTATTCTTCTTCTTCTTTTTCTTCTTTCCCGCTCTGAACTTGTTTCTCAGAGATGGCTGAACAGAATTGTACAAAACTCTAGGATATGATAGGCCTGCATATCTAGTTGTGCACCATGGTTTGATTTTTCTCATTTTGGGTTAGACAACCACTTTTCGAGGGGGGGGGGGGGTCAAAAGTTTGTGGGGTCTAACATTGAACCTTGTAGGAAGAATCGTAGACTCTATTGTAAATGGTTACTTGAAAACGGACAAAGATAATAATATAGGGTTTTCATAATCATATATTGGCCGTCACTGGCAATATATAGGGTTTATCAGATCTGACCCCTGGGGTCATCCCCAACCCCCAGGAATTTTAAATTACCATATATCTCAGAAACTGTTATAATCATGACCCCTAAACCATATATATTCATGTTTCTGATGTCAAGGGGCATCAAATGTTATGTAGGTCATGGGCCCTGTGGGTGGTCCTGACCCCCTCAAACAGCAAGTCCCTTAATATCTTCAAAACAGTTGAGATCCCCACCCTTAAACCATATATATTCTTGTTCCTTGTGTCAAGGGGCATCAAACGGTATGTAGGTCATGGACCCCGGGGTGGTCATGACCCTCCTTGAACAGGAAGTGCACGAATATCTCGAAAACGGTTGAGATCCCTACCCCTTAACCATATATATTCTTGATCCTTAAAGGGCATCAAAATGTATGTACCGGTAGGTAATGGGGCTCAGGGTTAGATTTAATTTTTCAAAACCGTAACGCACATCTATGGAACAGTTCCTATCATATCCCAAGATATGATGTGTCTATCCATTAAATCATAAGAGGAGCTCTATAAGGATCTATGTTTTTTTGAAGTGATAAACGTCAATTTTCTGCTACTTTTTGACTCCCTGGATGAAATTTAAATTTTTAAAACCTTACTGCACATCTATAGAACAGTTCCTATCATATCCCAAGATATGATTGTCTATCCATTAAATCATAAGAGGAGTTCTTGGATCAATGTTTTGTTTTTTAGTGATAAACGTCAATTTTCTGCTACTATTTGACTCTCTGGATGAAATTTAGATTTTTAAAACCTTATTGCACATCTATAGGACAGCCTAAATTATATCCCAAGAGATGACGTAGCTACCCCAAAAGTTGTAAGAGGAGTTCTGGGAATCATACTTTTTCTGCAAAAAAACGTCATTTTTTGTTGCCCACTGATCCCCTTAATAAAAAAAAAATATTCTTGAACCTGATCACACTTCAAGATGACACCCCCAATCATATTCTAGTAGATCATTTGGCTACTGATAAAAAAAAATGACGTTTTTGAAACCAGTTTTTTTGTAAAAAAACGTCATTTTTTAGCAATTAATTGACCCCCAGGACAAAATTGAAAATTCCGAAACCTTATTGCGCATCTATAGGATACCCTAAAACATATGCCAAGAGATGATTTGTCTACTGTTGAAAATGTAGGAGGAGTTCGAGGAAGAAGGTTTTTAGTGAAAAAACGTCATTTTTTACCAATAATTTGACCCCCAGGACTACCAGAGAATTTTTGAAACCTTTTTACAAAACAACATGATACCCCAAATCAAACTCCAAGAGTTGAGTTTGCTGGTTTATAAGATGTAAGAGCAGTTTGAGAAAGTATAACGTGACAGATGGACGGACGGACAGACGGACGGAACAGAGTAACAACAATATACCCGAACTTTCTTTAGAAAGTGCGGGTATAATGACGTTTTTGAAACCAGTTTTTTTGTAAAAAAACGTCATTATTTAGCCATTGAATGACCCCCAGAACAAAATTGAAAATTCCGAAACCTTATTGCGCATCTATAGGATACCCTAAAACATATTCCAAAAGATGATTTGTCTACTGTTGAAAATGTAGGAGGAGTTTGAGGAAGAAGGTTTTGCCTATCATTATACGACTGACGCTGAAATGTTTGTTGATCATTGGAATTGTCTTGCTAAACATTATATACTTGTGTACAGAAAAATCAAAAGGATGATGTGCTATAACTACTTTCTGGGTTCCTTTCTCATTTGATAAATTAATTGAAATCTGCAAAAAGTTTGGTATTTTTCAAACGAGTAAATAAAAACTTCTTTTAAGGTAATGGTCCATACCCCACTAGATAAATAAAATGCGTACAGAATTTTTTCATATTTTTCAAACGTGTATCTGATGATATGTTCTTATCAAATTTTACCCTGTTGGCTGGTCCATCGGTATTATAAAAGCTAGGGCCGTTGCTAAAAAAAGAACCGATTGTGGAAATGACGCTTTTCTCATACACAAAGAATATAAGCCTAAGCCTGAAATTTGACTTTTACAAATTCTTTTTTTGACTTATATCCTATGTAAAATAAAGGAATTATTATTTCAAAACAAAAATTTTTATGTTACACTTGCTTATTTATCAAAAAATAGATAAATCTGCATACAAATTAGATAAAATGAATAAATTTTCAAAGAGAATAAAAGCTCTTATGATTTTATTTACGTACAGAATTCTCTAAAATTTTGATATTATTTACACATTAAGGCCCTTAATCAACTGGAAATAAAATTACCCAAGGGACCGGCCTTTACAGGATCACAATGGGCGTATTTTGGTAAAATCATTAAAATATATATTTTGAAAAAAGATCCGTAAAAATAAAACTGTGCATAGGTTAATTATTTCATAAGTCTAAACAAATATGTTTTCATTATTGTTAAATAGAAAATATGATTTAAACAAACTGTAGATTAATCTGTATCATTTAAATCGCAAAAGATGGTTTCTTTGGATATCGGTTAGTATTATGGATCGAGATCGGTATTTAGAAATTGCGGATACATGCACGGATAATGCTAACTACCTGATATATGCCTTCAAGACAAAACCTCTATTCAAACTTTTTTTTTACTGGTTTTAAAGACTGTTCTTATAATGAAATAACTTCTCTTCAGCGCATGGTTTTTAATTCTAAAAACATTTTTTTTTGTGGAAAACAAAAACAAATCTATGCTCGTTGCTAAGCGAATAGGATAAAGATGATATAGGTCAAATTATTTCCCCTTGTGTTTTTATCTCCCTTATGCACTGAAATATAGATCTCGATCAGGATTTCATTTTGGATGTTTATGGACTTTCAGGGATTAATGTTAAAAGAATTTGATTAAATTCAACCTTATAATGGATTGATGTTTATGCAGCACAAAAGTAAGCGGTCTATATTTTCAAAACGAGTACGCAATCGACACAACCTGGTCATGTTATTTCGCTGATTAATACCTTGGTGGGCCTAATTGATTGCAGTTGCCAGGATTTTTGATATATTTGTTTTGAATCAATTTCTATGTCAGCTTGATTTCTTTGTTTTGAAATACGCCTTTTAACGTTAGGTCTCAATTAGATCGGGCACGGATAAGACGTAATAACGCGTGAATTACGTCAGACGTTGTTTTGTGACGTATGGATAATGACCTTAAACAGTTCTGACACATTATAATTATGAGGATATCCGTGCATTATCATTATTTTAAAGAAAATATTGCAGCAGAAAATCATCTTGGTTTGTAGCCGTTTGTTGTTTTTGAGGGAATATGAAATAATTAATGGGCCTTAGTACAGAACTGATACCTGTATGCCTGACAATACATTAAATTATATACATGTTATTGTAGCTTTTTAACACATCATGTGACATCATTTTCCAGTCAAATGTTTTCATCGATCAAGTGAGTAAGGATATAAGACGTCACACAAGTTTACATCAGGTAAACAACTATTTAAGGGAAGACCAATTAAGTTTTTTACTGTAGCCTTAGCAACTTTTGCCACAGAGCTCAAACACTGTGTACTGCCTTCCAGACTAGCTGGCGATTCTCTGTCCGTCAATCTTAGTTTGTTAACTTTCACATATGAGATATCAGCTGTGAAAATGAAATGTATCTCATCTGCATGGTATATTCAGAGAGCTTGGCATCTTAAATAAACACACTAAAAATATTCACTTAGATGTGGAAAATGAAAATTACACTAATTTAAGTTTGATATTTTTTTTAATAAATACCAATATACCAAACAAGAAATATTGCAGGTAAATGGTAGCTACCTTTTCCAGTATTTTCATCAAATAAAATAAATATGCATTGCATGGCCTCGAAGACAACATTTAAATGAAATAAAATGTTGGCATCCTTTAATTGTGTAGATTCAAAATGTTCAAATTATGATTACACACAATAAGGTAGGCCCACAGTGGGTGCTGATTTTTTAACTGATATACGTCTTAGGAAATATATGATTTTTTTTATCTTAAATGAGCTAATACTGTTCACATATGTGCAAAAACTGTAGGAAATAATATACCGGTGTTATATATAATTACCGTAATATATCACAATATATCATGGTACTTAACTTTGCTATATTTAAGGACACACGAGACGTTCCTCAATTTTATATAATTTTCCTTGATAAATTATTCCTTATTATGCCCCCCTTCGAAGAAGGGAGGGCATATTGCTTTGCTGCTGTCTGTCGGTCGGTCCATCAACAGTTTCCGTTCATTTTCTTCGCAGGAGATGAACAAATTGAAATGAAATTTAATATACAGGTTTATCATGATAATATCTAGGTCAAGTTCGATATTGGGTATGATCGAGCAATTTTTGACAGAGTTATGGCCCTTTGACGTAGAAAAATTCTAGTTTTTCTGAGTTTCCGCTCATTTTCTTCGCAGAGGATGAACATATTGAAATGAAATTTGGTATACAGGTTTATCATGATAATATCTAGGTCAAGTTCGATATTGGGTACGATCGAGTAATTTTCGACAGAGTAATGGCCATTGGACTTAGAAAAAATCCAGGTATTTAAGTTTACGTTCATTTTCTTTGTGGTGTTTCCAAGGGAGGGGGCATATGTGTTTCACAAACATCTCTTGTTTATTAACATTTAAACCTGTTAATTCCCAAAAATTCAAGGTTTATTACCAGGCTATTTTTAGAGCTATAATATTTAGAATTTTCCTTCAAATAGCATGCAAAATGCATTTGAATGCTTATAAATAAAGTCATAGACATATATTTTCAATTGAACACTTTATATCTAAATAAAAAAGTATCATAATGATATAACAGGAAAATATAATTATGGAATTACTTGGTGGAAATCTTCACATTGTGGTGATAGGAAAAAATAGAAAATAATGGAAGATAGGTCGCGTCTGACCGTAAAGTGTGTTACGTCAATGTAGTTCGCCATTGTTGCTCAGGTGAGCGATGTGGCCCATGGGCCTCTTGTTAAATTACTTTTTAAAAACTTATTGACTTTTCACAAAGTAATGGTAATGCATTACTTTACTCATGTAATGGTAATGTAATGCATTACTTCAAGAAAATTAAATAATGGTAATGGTAATATAATGCCCTAATTCATGAAGTAATGGTAATGTAATGCATTATTTTACAATGTAATTCACCCCAAGCCTGATTCCAACTAAGCCGGAAAACATGAACATTGGTTCTTCAATCGATAATATTGTATATATTATATGATGTATAAGGGCGCCTGTAAAGTGCGAAACGAAATCGAAACGAAACGAAACGAAATCGAACGAAACGAAACGAAACCAATCGAAACGAAACGAAACCAATCGAAACGAAACGAAATCAAACGAAAAGAAACCAAAAATCGAAACGAAACGAAACGGAATTTAAACAAAACTAATATCATTTTTGACTACATAAAAGTGAAAATAAATTCATTGAAATAAATTTTTGAACCTTAAAATATAACTACCTGTGTGTTTCAGATTGCCGCTGTAAATTTTTAAGCCGATTATCCGAAATTTGCAAAAATTATATAATTGTGTAAATAAGTGATGTACATTCCTATACCTTTTAATGTTTCTAATTTGTTTCATTAAATGATGTTCAGACGTTTAGAGAGAGATTACTACTCCGGCTGGAAAGAAGGAGTCCTGATAACATTTTAAGTGGCAAAATGGTTGTAGGAACCTCATAGTATGTCCTCTAGTATTACAGCTGTTTAAAGGATGTAAATGACTAGATGGTATGTCGATGTATCCATTCACAATCCTGTACATCATGGTGGCTCGTGATGTTATCCGCCTGGACTGCAGGGTATCAAGATGGAGATGATTGAGCATGGATGTTACGCTGCTCTCCCTGCTATAGTCGCCCATGATGTATCGTGCAGCTCTTCGTTGTACCGCCTCTATCTTATTGATGTGGGTCTTGTTGGTATGATCCCATACTGTAGAGGCATATTCCACCTGAGGTCTCACTAGGGTCTTATAGCTGGTTGCCTTGATGGACCGTGGGCAACCAGATAGGTTACGACTCAGGAAAGCAGTGGTGTTGTTGGCTTTCCTGGTAATGTTGTTAATATGTGGTCCCCAGTTGAGCTTGTTGTCGATGGTAACACCCAGGTACTTTGCTTTGGTGGTGAACTGCAAAGTTTGGCCATGGATGGAATAATTGGCCTCGATTATACGCCTTTTGTTGGTGATGCGTATTACTTCACATTTCTCTGGGTTGAAGCTCATCAGCCACTCAGACTCCCATACTTGTAGTTGGTTTAAGTCTTCTTGAAGAGTGATTGTGTCCTCCTCATTAACTATCCTGCGGTACAGCCAGCAGTCATCAGCAAAGAGCCTTGTTGTTGATTTGCTCTTCACGATAACTGCGGGACTGCTTTTCGCGCATGCGCACAAACACTTCCGCAGGGCAACTTTCTTTTTACTTCAAGGTATCACACCGGTAATCGGCCAATCAAAATGAACTTAGTCAATTGTAGTTCCATATATACTTCAGAATTATTTTTTTCCTTGACTGCATTTTTACATTTTCCTTTACTCAGTTTTAAAATTTTTTGTACCACTGAGTAGGATATTTCATGTATTTTGTTAGGTGATGATTTTTTTTTCACAGGGACTACTTCTTTCAGGGCTCATGCAGCAGCTTCCTGGGGAGTGTGCAGTCTGTTTACATACAAATGGAAAACACGTGGTTTTGAGGGTAGACCTGTTTGGAGCTAGATATTTTGAGAAAATGCAGTATCGCTTGCCCTTTTTATGGTGTTAGCTGATGAGATGGGTAACAAATAACATTTCCTCCGAATATTTTGTCATGAAAAATACAAACTGATTTTTAAGAATTTTTTCCCCTCTATAGTGTTATATAGTGAAAACAATTACCGGTGTGATACCTGAAACCGCTCTTCTTTCGTTTTAATCATAACAAACACAAAGCTATGGCGCGTGCTTGTTGTGTTGTTCAGTGCACAAATCAGGATGACTCGAAAGGAAAGGAGAAAGGCCTCCATTTTTCAGGTATTTGTATGATATCTTTTTATTGATATTTTTAAAAATGACCGACGAAGCGAACCTACTATGTGTAGTGTATTAAGCTATTCGACCGACTAGACCGACGTACGACCTAACAAAGCAGCACATAGAGGTAATTCGAGATAGAGAGGGAACCAGTTGAGTACGGAGCCGGTGAGACGCGCAGAGCAGACTAGTGAACTGATCCACCTAACTGGTCATTATGATATTTTTTAAACAAAATTATACCTGGAAATATGATTTAAACCCCCACAAGTAATTTTATTTGATAAAAATCTTAGGAAAGTATCATTAATGTAAAATTTCAGGTCTTTCAGGTCATTAGTAGCGAGCGCAGCTCGCCGGCGCGCAGCGCCGGTGAGCGAAGCGAGCTCTAAGAACCAGTGTGCGCGGGAAAAAGAACGAGCTAAACCTACAGTTCTTCAAACAAAATTTTTTGTCTACGTCCCATGATGCTCTCTAATGTTTTCACCCGTGGTGCTATGCCAAAAATGGCCGACTTTTAACTCGTAATTTACGGTGACTTAAAGTTTGAAGACACGTTTTGAGTGCCGCATAAGCTTTGGCGAGACTCAAAAGATTTGTTACATGCATCCATACCTTCGTATTGAGTCGAGAAACGTAAACAAAGACGAACAAAGTCATGGATGACGTCACAGTGCACTCGTGCTATATTTCCTGCGATAAATTTAGAGGCGGATCAAACATCTGTAATGAGTGTACTAGCTATTTCAGTAAAGACTGCGATACCTGCCTCATTGACATATGATTAATTTTGTTTTTAATTTGTTTTAATATAGAGATTATATAAATATATACTAGCAAGAGCCATACTTTACTGACATATCGATCCATTTTTAAGCTAATTGTACATGCATGTACAGTAGGCAGGTATATATAAGTATATGAGAAGGGAGGAAATAAACAATGGGACATTTTGAACTATATAAAAAGGAATAAAATGAAAAATAAATAAACAGTTAAAAAATTTATGTAGATATTGCATATAGTCAGGCCATTAAATTTAAAAGTGGGAAATTACACACCTACAAACAGGGACCAGGCTCTCTCTCTCTCTCTCTCTCTCTGTCGGGGTAGAAGGTTGCGCTGTATATGTATCATAACCATTAAAATTAATACCTTAAGCATACCTATTGTAGAGCAATACTCTCTCAAAAATTCTTTAACGTTCGTTGATACCTAAATAACACTAGGTTGACAATGATGCAAGGTATTTGTAATTCTTGCTGCGCTCGCCAGAACGGTAGCACCGTAAAACATATTATTTCAGGTCTTTAATACGTCCCGGAGAGACGCGCAGAGCAGACTAGTGAACTGATCCACCTAAGCCGGGAACCTGGTAATCCTTGTATTGAATTTGATTATAGTATAAATAAATACTACCACAAATGGCGCTGCGAGCTACGGTTTAGGTGATTATCGGTAAGGTAAATTGTGTACTTTTTGTTTGATAAAGTCAAGTTTTTGGAAGTTTGCTTCGCGCGTCCGACGATCACGTGCTCGTGGGATGTGAACACCGCATGGTAAATTGAGTAGGTTGAGTAGGAATTTAATAAGTCTTTTTTAAGATTATCGATTAAAATTTGGGAGTTGTAAGTGTAGAATTTTATGTGTTTGTAGCTTAAAATTTTGAAATATTAGGTTTTGTGTGAATGATGACATCGTATACCCTACCGTTTAAGCGGTCAGTACGGGTATTTACGCAATAACATCTCTATATAGTATATAATCCATTGTGTAAAGTAATGTGTCTGAGTTCTTGCTGTTCAAGAATATTGTGAAAGATTTATCAAATCAATTCTAAGATGGCAGCCAGTGAAACAGTGTACATCAATTTCTGCAGTTTTGATGAGCTGTTATCAATCCCAACTGTGGGGGAGACGACAGCAAATCGCATCTGGGAATTGAGAAAAGAAGGTGATATCACCCCAGAGATTCTTGCAACAATACCACACATCAGAATGCATAAAATCCTAGGGTATGTAGATTTCTGCACACTAGATGATTATATGTTCTGGGACAAATTAGATGAGGACTTGGAGGAAAGATGTACATTGGATGAGTATAGTGAGGCAGAGACACTGTTGTTGAGAATACCAGCCATCTGATGACTCCAAGTGTATTTGAGGGGCAATCCACCGGTCCTCGGAGACTGGCATGCAGTTTTATTCCCCCACCCGCAGGAGATGAGGTGAGCAGTGAGTCAAGGCTAAGGGAAACGACACATAGCACACAAGCAGACAAAAAATTTAAAAGTATAAGTGCTATGTCCATTAAGACAGACCTTAAGCAGCCACGGCAAGATTGGCAGGGCACACCTCGGAAAGCATCCATCCTTCAATTACCTGCAGCGAAAAGTGTAACAACTGTACGAAAACCAAGACCGGCACAGGACAGTGTAAAGTTTAGCTTCCCACCCCAAACAACTAAACAGGAAGCAGGCATTTTCCCGTCTGTACGGGAGTCCGTGCCCAATGTTGACCCATACACTTGTAAACCAGAGCCAGGATTGTACACCCCTGTAGCCAGGAAACCAACAGTTGTAAGTAAGAAAACACAACTTTTACAGAGATCTGAACCAGCAAGAAGGTATACCGAGGGTGAAGTTCTTTACAGGCAAAGTCATCCACTGCACACAGCGGTGCCAGAACAGGAGCATCAGAGGCAGGAACAATACCTTCCAAGTCGACCCACACAACATAGAGTAACCAGTGCAGTCCCCCCGAAATCTTTGAAGTTTGATGGTTCAGACAAAGGGGATGATTGGGTATCATTTCTTGGCAAATTTGAGATGTATGCTGAAATGCATGGTTTGCTGGAGCCTGAGAAACGTGCACACTTATGTTGGTCAATGACGGGCAGCGCAGCACGCTTTTGTTTGGGACGAGTAAGAAGAAACAAAGAAATCAGCTATGATGAGCTCATACAGTGCATGGAGAAAAGATTTAATCTAAGGAAATTAACTGAGACTGTTAGAATACAATTTCAGAGTGCGAGACAAGCCCCCGGAGAGGATCTCGATGAGTGGGCAGAGAGGCTTCTTAGTTTGGCAGATAAGGCATTTGGCGACTTGCCAGAAGAGTATGTTACAAGTGAGGTCATTAATAAGTTATGTCAAGGATGTGTAGACAAACATGCAGGGAGTATGGCTGCGTCCTTTCGACCAAGAACCGTGGATGAGGCTCTAGAAAGAATAAAGTGGCAGCAGTATAGTGACAAGGCAAGTTTGGCAGTGGTGTGCATACCCGCAATGTACGGGGAATGCCAGAATCAGCAGATTTTTCAGATAATGAGGAACCAACAGTGAACGCCGTACAAGTAGGTCCTAATGAGCAGCTGATGAAGTGTATGAACAAAATTACAGAAAGCATGGACCAGAATACACAAGCCATTCAGGCTAACATCAGTAAAATGCAGGATAATGTGGACAGTAAACTGAAGGCGGTGCAGGAAGAAATGAATAGTATGGAAAAAAAATGGCAACGAGAATTAGCAGAAATCCAAGGAAAAGGGACAGAGGTGAAGAAATCAATAGGTGAAAACCAAGGATTGGCAAAAATGGGATCACCACGGAGAGATCTCAAAAGTGGATATAATTGCTACAATTGTGGAGAGTTCGGACACTTGGCGAGGGCTTGCAGACAGCCAAAGAAAGTCCAGTCGAGCACATCACTTCGGTTTACACAAGATTTAAACGAAAAGGGGTCGGCCAAGTAGGCGTTATGTCGACCCGAATTGCGGAAAATCGCCAAAACACATTAGTTCCCTGTGACCACTGAACAAACTGAACAAACAACTGTTGTTGGCGGAGCCCCGCAGTACAGGTGTACAGGCGCGGATGATATTAAAGGTGGCAAGGATACTGAACTGAGAAATAAAGAAGTTATTCCTACATTGGGTCTATCTGAGGAAGTAAAGACGGGAAAACCTGAACAGGAACAGACCTCCAGTGAGACGAGAGGTAGCCAACAGGAAGTTAACCAGGACAAGGTGCATGGTAATCAGCAGACCGAGACAGTAGTGGAATCACCGTTTACCACGGTCATTCCGACTGAAACGACTGTTGGAGAGGAGGCTGATTCGCATAGTGTGCCGGGTACAAATGGTTCCGAGAGAGTATTTACAGCAATGCAGTTGAGCAATTCCTCAATTCTGAGAGTGAAGTTAAAGTTAGATGAGACGTTGGTGGAAGCGGCTGTGGACACGGCAGCAGAAGTTACCATTATATCAGACAAGGTTTATGCCACACTGGAGCCAAGACCACGGGTGTTGAAAGAAACCATGATGCATGCAGCAGGTCGGGGTATGGTAATGAAGACTGTGGTGGTGGGTCCAGTGTATTTGAAGATTGGGTCTAGGTCGTATGCCACGGAGGTATACGTAGCCCCAATAAAGGATGATATGTTGTTAGGGCTAAACTTTATGGTGACTTATGGAGTAGTGTTGGATCTGAAAAGTCATACTCTCAGTGTTGGAGGTGAACGACTGGATTTAACCTCGGGACCTAAGGGAATTATTCCTGTAGTTTCTAATGTGGTGGTTTCCAAGCGCACAGTGGTTCCACCCCACTCAGTGGTGCACGTTTCTGCTCAGCTAGAAAGAGAAATGAAACAGTATGTGATAGAACCATGTAATGAGGACTTGCCAATTTTGATACCAAGGTGTCTGTACAAGAATCAAAACAAACCAGTGGTGTGTTTAGTGAATGCATCAGATAGGTACTTCACTATTAAAAGTAATACAGTAGTAGGGAGAGCAGAAGATGTACAAGATACAGAACAGTTTGTAAGAGCTACATGTGTAACAGAAGCAAGTGGTGGGGAAAGTCCTGTTCCTAAGGAGCTCACCCAACTGATTAACAACATCACAACTAAGCTATCGAGTAAGGAAAAACAAGAGCTCAGAACTTTGCTGCTAGAATTCCGGGACATATTCTCCAGAGATGAGTTTGACATTGGTACATTTAAGAAAGTTGAGCATAGTATTGATACAGGGGCAGCACAGCCAATCAAACAGCGAATGAGAAGAACGCCGTTACAGTTTGTAGAAGAGGAAAAACAGCAATTGTCACGGATGTTGGCAGCGGGTGTGATTGAACCGAGTGTCTCGGAATGGGCATCGGCTGCCGTCCTAATCAGAAAATCGGATGGTAAAGTGCGATATGCCATAGACTACCATAAGTTGAACACAGTGACAAGAAAGGATGTATATCCCTTACCCCTAATTGAGGAGTGGGGAATGAATGGTTCTCCAAACTAGATGCAAACAGTGCCTACTGGCAAGTAAGAGTGAAAGAGGAGGACCAACCGAAAACTGCATTCATTACAAAATATGGTTTATACCAATTCACGCGGATGAGTTTCGGGTTATGCAATGCGCCATCTACGTATGCACGTGCCATGGATTTAGTCTTGCGTGGACTTAATTGGCAAATTGTCCTTTGTTTTCTGGATGATATACTTGTTATGGGGAAAAACTTTTGTGATCACTTGTGTAACTTAAGAGCAGTGTTTGAACGTTTCCGTCAGTACGGAATCAAACTTAAACCCCGCAAATGTGATCTATGCAAACAGGAAGTGAGTTTTCTTGGACGAACTGTGAACAAGTGTGGTATGGCCATAGGTGAAGAATATGTGGAGGCTATTAGGACTTGGAAAGTACCAACGTGTACCAAGGAGGTGGAACAGTTCTTGGGATTCGTGAACTACCATCGAAACTTTATCAAAGGGTATTCAGCCATTGCGAAACCCCTGACATTAATCACAGGAAAGAAACCTTTTGAGTGGGGCCAGGAACAACAAAAAGCATACGATACCTTAAAGAGTGCGCTTCAAACAACTCCAGTGTTGACATTGCCAAATTCAACTGACAAGTTTATTTTGGACACCGATGCCTCGAACAATGCCATTGGCGCGGAGCTTTTACAGGTACAAGATGGACAAGAGAGGGTTGTTGCATATGGTAGTTTCACCTTATCTGCAGCACAGAGGAGGTATTATACCACTAGAAAAGAATTGTTGTCAGTAGTGCGCTTCACACAGCATTTTAGACATAATCTCCTGGGTCGAGAATTCCTGGTGCGCACAGATCATAGCAGTCTACAGTGGCTGATGAACTTTAAGGAGCCACAAGGGCAACTAGCGAGATGGTTGGAGGTCCTCAACCAATATCATATGCAAATTCAACATCGTTCTGGGAAAAAAACATGTGAACGCAGATGTTTTATCTAGGCTGGACGACAATGAACCTTGCAAGGAGATGTCCATTTTTAACCCACCTTCATCTCTTCCGTGCGGTGGATGTAAATACTGTGTGAAAGTTCATGAGAAGTGGCAAGATTTTATAAAAATTGATAACGTTATCCCACTAGCCGAAAAAAAGAATAGGGAAATAACAGAAGAGGCGGATCAAAACACTACTGTTGTACAGGAAATTGTTATTCATGTACCAAATGCCACAAACACAGAGACAATCAAAACTGAGGAGGCAGTAAGCATAAACTCAGTTGCGACAAGTTATGGTATCCAGTATACAACCGATCAGTTGTCTGCTGAACAAGCTAAAGACAAAGATCTGCATCTGGTATTACATTGGCTGAAGAACCAGGAAGAACCAGCAGAGACGGACCTGTTTCTAGCAGATCAAGCTGCCAAGAAATACCATATCAATAGAGAGCAATTTTTCTTGGATAGTGATGGAGTTCTTCGTAATAGGTCAAAGAACAACCTGACCAGGTTAGTTGTGCCAAAACCATACATACAGGAAGTTCTGTCACTAAACCATGACTTACCAATGACAGGCTACCAGGGGGTTGATAGGACAAGGGCAAGAATAAAAGAGAAATTCTATTGGTACAAGATGAATGAAACAATCAAAGCGTATGTTCAAGCATGTGCAATATGAAACAAGAACAAGAAACCAACGAGGAAAGCAAAATGTCCATTATCTCAGTATCATGCAGGCGTCCCGTTGGAACGGGTGCATATTGATTTTATGGGACCCCTCCCTGAAACACCTAAAGGGAACACGAATATTCTGGTAATGGTAGACCAATTTACAAAGTGGGTTGAAATCATACCACTGCCGTCTCAGACAGCCGAAGAAACAGCAAGGGCTATGGTGGATCAAGTGTTTACTAGAATTGGATGTCCTCTAACTATTCATAGTGATCAAGGGAGGAATTTTGAAAGCTCTTTGTTTAAATCCATTTGTGAAGCTTTTCACGTCCATAAGACTAGAACCACACCATACAGGCCCTGTGCGAACGGGCAAGTGGAGAGATTCAATCGCACTATTATGGATGCTGTCCGCTGTTTTGTTAGCAACTCTCAGACAGATTGGGATGAGTACCTTCCTCAACTGGCAGGGGCATCAGATCGTCAGTGAACAGGATGACGGGCCTAACACCCAATATGATGATGTATGGACGAGAGGTTAACATGCCAGCTGACTTGGTTTTTCAGCCTCCAGCCTCCGATACCACTACAGATGAGGCAGAGTATGTCTGCAAGCTAAAAGAAGCTATTATTCGTGCTCACGAGATTGCAAGACAAAAGTTGAAAACCTCTCATTCCTATATGAAAAGGGAATACGACGTTCGCATACGCCAGGTGGAATACAAGCCAGGAGATTTAGTCTATATTTTGAATATGGCAAATCGCAAAGGCAAAAGTAAAAAAATTAGAATCTCAGTGGAAAGGGCCGGGAGTAGTCCTAGCAAAAATAACATCATATGTTTACAAAGTGCAGCTAGAGAAAATGATAACCGTCATTAATCACGACCGAATGAAAAGATGTTGTGACCTCGAGACACCCACTTGGGTAAAAAAGAAACAGAAGGAGGTGATTGATGGTGTCCCGGCAAATCTGGATACTGGTGATTTGGAAATATTCTGTTTCTGTCGAAAAGGGGATAATGGATCGTTCATGATACAGTGTGACAGGTGTGATGAGTGGTATCATGGTGATTGTGTGGGTGTGAATGCAAAGCAAGCAGATAAGTGGACAGAGTATTTCTGTCCAGCCTGCCAGAGAAAATCAGTGTAAAAAAGCAGTGTATTAGATATATAGGGATGTATAGTGATTCTTTTTCTTTTTTTTCTTTTGCAGGTCAAGGTCTGACTTGTGATAACCGTGTTTACGGTGTATTGTGTATTTGGTTAAGAATGTCAAGTGACAGTGATGTGTTGGAGGAGGACGATACCTTTGTGCGGTATGGTGACAATGGGGAGCTGGTTTTTCATCGTGAAGAGCGGGCAAGTATGGAGGAACTTCTGGCAGACGCAGACATCACATCAGAGTCTGATTGGTCCCACCACTCCTCTCCACAGAAACCGATTCGTTCGAGCCCAGAGCCAACAATCGAACAACAGTGTAGTAGCAGGATTAGTAGGGCTCCCGGTGCAAGCTCAAGAGATTCCGGATGCCCAGTCAGGGAGTGTCCTTTTGTGGGCCGGAAGTTAAAGTTCCACGTCCAAAGCGAACACCTGCCTCGAATCGTATGGGATAACCCCCAGCCGCCCATAAAGGAGGAAAAGTTAGGGGAATGGACAGAGGGGAGGTACCAACTCCTGCTATTCCTCTCAAGAGCGTTAGTTGGATCAGAAAGGGTGGAGGATCTCGTTCGGTGGGCAGAGGAAGTATTATCTCCCCTTGTGCCCGTCCAGTCTCAAATCCTGGACCAGTCACAACAACAGATGAGGAGCCTATCAAGATGGATGCGATGGGTGGACCCAGGGCAGTTCCAATTAAGACCTATTAATTCTCCTAGAGTCCTTATTCATTGGAGATACCAGGTACTGATGGCAGAAAACCTGGAGCCTGCCCAAAGGTTGGAGTTCCTCCACTTTGGGCATGCATTTATGTCTAATTTAGACAATGTCCAGAGATCGGTCTTTCCTTATGCCCTGTTGCATTCCAGCAACGCTAGGACCCTGGCAGGGGGAAGTGGTAAGGAACCACCTCGGGAAGTCCCCCGTCATTCATAACTATGACAGAATGTATTTTTTGTTAACCAGTTTATGGAGGTACTCATAGGGAATGGTGCCTAGTTCTTTAATATTTTTTTGTCCTTTGTGTAGTTTCCCGGTTACGCGGGGATATTCTTATATATATTATCATGTTGAAAACTCTTTTATACAAGTTCTCCTCAAAATAGACTAGGGATGCAGGGGCATCCGCATTTTTTAAAAGGGGGGAGAGTGTAGTGTATTAAGCTATTCGACCGACTAGACCGACGTACGACCTAACAAAGCAGCACATAGAGGTAATTCGAGATAGAGAGGGAACCAGTTGAGTACGGAGCCGGAGAGACGCGCAGAGCAGACTAGTGAACTGATCCACTTAAGCCGGGAACCTGGTAATCCTTGTATTGGATTTGATTATAGTATAAATAAATACTACCACATATGTACATGATGTATACGCAATTCCAGTCTTAACAGGGGCTTATTCTATGTCTTTGGCTATGGTTTCTTTTGATTTAGCTATTTTCAGAGAAATTATGTTTTCATTTAACTCCAAAATATTCTATCATACTCTTTAGACTGTTCATTGAAGATAAACCATGAAATCACGGCAACATGCTAACACTTTAATTTACTTCGTGAAACATTGATTTCATAGTTTGACTAACGGTGTTTCTCATTGTATGCATTGATAAAAAGATGCTTTATTTTTTAATATTTGAAAAGCAGTATTCGAAGCAAACAGAGTTTACATATTTTCAAATGAATTTTATTGTTTGTCATGTTTTGAAAATGTAGAAAACAGATTCTTTTAGTCATTGTTTGCACAAATTATAGCCCAAACTACTGGTGTATGCAATTTGTAAAAATGTTTTTATTCTGTTAAACTTTACAGATTTCCAAAAGATGTTCGAAAGCGTCGTGCCTGGATTAGGGCAATCAACAGAAAAAAACTTTGCACCTAATGAGTTTTCCTGCATTTGTTCAGAGCATTTTGAGTTTGGATGGCATAGTGATGACCCGGATGATGCCAATTATGCCCCGACCATCTTCTCTTACAAGGAAAAAACAGTTGATCACGAGAGAGAAGAGAGAGTATCAAGAAGAAATCTGCAGAAGGTAAGTTTGAAAAAAAAATAGGTACTATTAAATAAACCAAAAAAAAAAGAAAATTAATTAACAAAAAAAAATAATATTAATAGTCTTTTTTGCTGTTGTTACATGTATGTAAAATTGAACTTTAAACCATCGATTCAAAATTATTTATATTCATATTAACTAAATAATATAGATTTTTACAGAATTACAAATCTAGAATTAGCAATTTCTTCATTTATTGACTGCAAACACTTATATTTAATAGGAATTTGAAGAGTCTAAAGATAGAGCTAGAGAGCAGGAGAATAGGAGTTTGAGCTTTTCTGTGTTTGCCCATTCTTACAGCAAAGGTGAGAGCCATTTATATTGACTATCATGGTTGTGTGTTTTTTAATAATATCTTTGAAAATCAGATATGCAAAACATTGAGTGGATGAGCTAGTTAATTTCTACACATTATATGATGTTAATTATAATACAGGCATCCTTTGTATGAAATTTACATTTACAGATAAGGAGGAAGAGATGATTTCTGATCTTGCAGCACCCATGACAGAGATTGAAGATGATGTAGAGACAGGAGTCAGATTGACTAGAGACATAGGTATTGATATTGGAGAACAACTCATTCACTTCTACCATAGAAAAAAGTTTGTTCAAAGTTTGAAGTACTGTTGTATATTAATTAGTGGATTTTATTCTATAATTACAGGTGTACAGTGTGACCAAGATCCTCTTTTACAGGAGAACATGAGATTAAAGTTGGAACTTAGACGGATGCAGGACAACAAATGGTCTGTTTCAAAGATCAAAGATGATGATGCCATGACTAAGACTTCCAAGCTTTGCTGTGTTTTTGTGGCTGTTTAAGTATGTTTTCTTTAATTCTTATTTTTTTGGTCATTGGAAAGAATAAGAAAAAGAGTTGAAATTCTCAATTTGGAATTTCATGATTTATGGCCTTTTTATGTATAAGTACATATAAATAGTGTATGTTCCTAATGAACAATTTTAGCTACCTGGCACCTAAATGCGAGAAGATGGTATACTGGCGTGGAAGTTCATCAACCCCTGATGAGAGGACTAGATCTAGGCGGTGCATGGCTCTTGATCCAATCGACCAATTCTTAGCAACCATGATGAGGCTGAAGGTAACACATAATTACTGGCAATGAATCTGTATTTATCATGTACTATCATATTCATTTACAGAAACCATAGACTCTGACTTGTATGTCATAGAACTTTAAAAAATATAACTTTAGGTCGGATTATATGTCCAGGACATGGCAGAGCGGTTTGGTGTGTCCGTGGGTGCATTCTCTCAGTACTTCAGCACCTGGGTTTGCCTACTCTACAAGGAACTTAAGGAGCTGAACCCCTTTCCATCAAGGGATGTTAGTCAGAGAAATATTCCGTCATGTTTTAAATCTTTCCCTAGTTTAAGAGTTATACTTGATTGTACTGAAATCTTTATTCAAAGATCCAGCAGTTTGGTTAATCAGAATCAGTCATTTTCAAATTACAAGCATCACACTACCTTAAAATTTCTTGTTGGAATCACTCCTTTTGGTGTGATTTCATTTGTTTCAGAGGGCTTTGGTGGAAGAGTTTCAGACCGACAGATGATTGAGCGCACCTGTCTATTAGACCTCATAGAAGAGGGCGATGGAGTGATGGCAGACAAGGGTTTTACCATCAAAGACATGTTAGAGAAAAAGGGATCCACTCTTAATATTCCACCTTTTCGTTCTTCTTCTAATCAGTTTACAACTCAAGAAGTTTTAGATACTCAAGAAATTGCTAAATTAAGAATTCATGTAGAAAGAGCTATTGGTCGTGTCAAAAATTTTCATATATTTGATGGTGTTCTTTCTCTTTCTTTAGTGCCATTATCATCCCAGATGTTTTCTGTTTGCTGTTGGATAACAAACCTTGATGTACCTTTGATTGAAAGTTAGGTATGTATAGTCAAACACTTCCTATGCTTGTGTTGATAAACATTATAATAAAAACTAAGTCATTTATGAATTTGATAAAAAGCATAATAGAAATTTAATGTTTAGTGTAAAAGGGTGAAATGTGACTAACAAAAAATTCAACATTACTAATTTTGGCAACATGGCAGAACAAAATTCAACATCAAAGTTAATTCTTTCAACAAAGCAGTTGCTTTGGCTGGCAGCGGTCCATACAACAAAATCTCCCCACGAACATCCCATTATTGCCATTTCCCCTTGGATTTGGGCATAATATTTATGACTTCTGGTAATTTCCAAGCAGAACCCAGCTTGTCCTGCTAGCTCATGTACCTGAAAGAGTTCACAAACTTGTTCAATAAATGTGCTTTGAAGATGATAAAAAAGTTGTTGACTCTTGCACAGTTTATTTTACCTCTTTATCAGTAATAATTTTTCCAGAGATCGAGTATGGACATTTAATCTCAAGAACCCCTGTTTGGTTCCCCTCAGGCATGGATTTATCATGCACCCAACCATCACTAGATGCTCCTAAAAAGGCATGGGTTGGGTAGATGGTGAGTCCAGATGCCTCCGTTGTTAAATCAGTCACAGCATTTTGCAGTATCAGGTAGTCCTTGAGAGCCTCCTCTTCCTTGTCTACTCCCCACTGGACTGGTGGAGGTAGCGTCTGGTACCTAGTATGAGATTTTATTTAGCAGAATTATAAACTTAAAGTATTTCTTAGTTAAAGATTTTTATACCTGTAAGTTTTATGAAAATGTACCTGTCAAGATTAGAACCATTCACAATCTGGTTCACTAAGGAGACAGGATTTGTTCCAGAGCTTAGAACTGCGCCAAATAAGGAACTAGTTATTCTCCCCTTGTGCAGGTCTCTCCACAGGCTGCATGCCCTCTGTCCTCTTGTTTTCTCCTCAATGTACGAGCTGAGGCTTTCATTGATTGATATTGTCATGGGCACTATGTACAAAAAAGTAATTGAATAACCCTTCTCAGTTTTACTTTTACATATTTTGACTCTATGTTTACATGTATACAAAACATTTCTTACAGTTCTCATCAGACAGGATCAGAGCTTTCATCGCCTTATTCCTCGGATCCTCTGTTGACTCTACCTCCACTTCAGATTCAAACTCTGGGCTTTCATCCGGAATATTCCACAAGTGACCCATGCCTTTCAAAAGAATTTATTTATTAAATTTATGTTATGTTTTCAGAGGAGTTTTAGTTTAAGTTTTTTTTAAATTGTCCATCATATAAGATGTCAGGGAATTGAAATTATCTGTTGTTGTTATAAATGTATTTTTCTTAATTATGTAGTCAAAATTAAATTTTAAACCAAGATCATGTTGGAGTATGTTAACTGACCAGTATTGGGAAATATGCTCTTGAGCAATTTAAGCTGCTCAAGAGAGTGGCAGATATTGAACTCTCTCTGTGTTGGATGACGCGGATCAAAATCCAACTTTCTTCCATCCGTGGTCCTGTGCTCAATCTCGCCACTCTCTTGCAGTTTTGGTTTGGCAAAATTCCACTCCTTGAGGGGCTTAGGGTCCATCTTGATTGGTCTCGGCACATTCCACATACATTGTTTCGACGTAGCACTGTCTGATTTCAAAACCTCATGTTAATGGAGATGGTGCAAATGGAAGAGGAGGCCACCAATATGGCTGCAAGATTGGGCTAATCTGTAATGATAATATAAATTATTGATTAATATATAATTATATATTTTTTCATCTCATTAATATTAATGTTATACTTGAACCAATAATTATTCATCAAATTAAATACACATTGTTTAAATGATCCACCAGTAAATTTGCTCAAGACTCCAGCATTGCCTGTATTTTACAGGGTGCTTGATTTGAAAGGGTTTGAAAGCATTAAATGAAATATTTTTATGGAATTTAAATATTTTCTGAGTACAGCTGAATGGTAAAAAGCTCCTACCTAATTGGGCATTCACAGTAGGCAAAACACAAATTCTGTTTGTCCTCGATGCAAATATACACTTTGTATTTTGCCTTTTTCATTGAAGTAAGACAAAATCCTCTGATGTATTCAACAGAATCATCAATCTAGAATAAATGATTTGATAAAATGATTATCAAATAGGCAATATATCATATATATAATACACGCATCTATTCTACAAATTGTTATTGTATCCTCTTTAAGGGTCAGATATTTGTAAAAGATAAACAATATGTTTAACTTGTCTAAACTGACATATTAAAATATGATAAAAATTTGTGGAGCAAGCTTGCAAATGCTCTTATGTAAAAAAAAATTTTATGTATATTTATGAACTAAATGTATGTGGTTTCTGTGTAGAATAACACTGATATTTTAAAATGATTTTAAATAATCCATGTAAATCCATGGTTTGAAAAATAAAAAATATACTTTATAATCAGGGATATATCTGCTTACTTGGGCAGCTACAATTTGAGAAATATCTCTTGCCTCAATGTTTCACAGCCCTGTCCAAGCCCTTGTAGTTATGAACTTCTTTCCCATCAACTATACGTCGTAAAATCATGTGATGGTAGATTTGTTGAAAGGAGATCTTGGGCAGGGAATTGGGAGGGATGGCAGAATAAGACGCTAACTGCAATGGGGGGAGGTTTTCATGACCAGGTATATCTGGAATAATACCATCAAGTGTTGTAGCCTGGAACTTAATGGGCAAATCAGTCAGTGCACCCTTTCTTTTCCTCTTTTGGTCATTTGAATTCTCCCGGGTAGCCATCTTCGACGAAGTATATAAACACGGAAGTGCCCGTAGTGCACGAAGTTCGACTCTTAATTTTAAGTTTAAATAGCGTAATACCTTGTATTTTTACTCATAAAAAGTGGGATTTGGATACAATGATTACTTTAAAATAAAAAAAACAAACACACTTTCACTTAAAAATACTTTATTTTATGCGTGTGAACTTTTGTTCTTTCGTAGTAGAAATAGTGACCTACACAGCAGTTGCCCTGCGGAAGTAGTTATGTGCATGCGTGGAATTTATCGTTAGGTAAGCCTATGAAAACGTATCTCAGCTGTATCCGTGCGATGACACATGTATGCCACTGAATCTTTGACTTGTAATCCATTTTGATAACAGGGCATTTTTTGTTTAGGTCCAAATTCGAAGAATATTTACCTCCGCGTTATGATATTTGACAAACATACGCAAGATACAATTCCTACTACACAATATTTAAGAAAGAAAGCCGAGCGTCTGCTTGCTTCTAAGACGCCATTTTGTTTGCAACGTGAGGCGGATCAAAGATTTATCTTCATGCACCTACGGTGTAAATCAGAGGCGTTGCTGTTAACTTTCACAAACATTTTTTCTATTACTGGACCCACTTAAACTTATATTTAAAAAGCTTTTAATAAATTAACAATGCATTTCTTTAATTTTTAATCAGTTGTCCCTAGACATTTGAAGCACATGTCCCCTGTTTGTGTACATGTGGCCGCAGGGACATTGAAAAGAATGTTGCTTATAAAATGATTGAATTGCGTTTATGATATAATTTTTTATGTTATATCCTTACATTTTATCTTAAATTGATAGACTCTTTTAAAAGTTTGTCCTTTTTACCGATTAATTACTGGAAAATAACGAAAAGATATTAGCGGCAATAATGGGTACTCGAACTTCCGGTAAATCGAAGGTCATGGACAGGGTTTAATTTTAGCCAGAAGTAAGTTGATATATGATGAGAATAGAATAATAATTATTCCTCAAATTAAATAAATGATCAATGCACAGATTTGCCTAGAAATATTTACATGACAGCCTACATGAAGAGAGTAAAAGAGAAAAATTGTGTATTTTTCGGCAATAATGGGTACTCGCACGTAATAGCTATTACAATAACCATGAGGGAAATTTCAATAAGTTACTACCAATTTCTTTTATTAATGCTAACGTAAAGGTTTGGCTGGACCATTTTCCTGGGTGGACCTTAAATTATATGACACCGGGCCATTTTACGAGACGGACCTTTCATCATATGACACCAGTCCTATAAAGAATTAGAAAGCTGCTGAACAAAATTACTGGGGATGAAGGGGGGGGGGGGGGGGTACAGTATAATATCAAATACTGGGGGTGATGGGGGGGGGGGGTACAGTATAATGACGTCGAACATGCGTATTCCAGTAAAAGAGACTAACGAGAGCGCTAGCAAATATATACTGGATTAAACTATATAAAAACAAATCTGGATGAAATCTGGATGAAAAAATGTCAACAGTTGGTTTTGATTTAATATATAAATATAAGTAACAAGGAATCATTCTTTAAATATTATGAGATTATAATTTCGGTCGGGGCGTGATCAAATCCAATAGAGCTCGAAGGGCTTATTTAAATACCTTAGAAAATGGAAATTGTCGGGGCTTGCATGAAATTTTAATATAGAAGGAAAAAAAGATCACCGCGGTAAATCCACCACTGATTTACGTACGAAGATATATCACATGATGGCAACGCTAGACCAGGGAGTAAAAATACAGGACAACAAACGTCGTGTTGAACAGTTAAAATGTGAAGGTTTCTAGTTTATCTTTATATATACTATACTAGTTTGTAGTTTATTTATGCATTTATGTAAGTTGTATACATGAATAGTATGACATCATGCTGCTTATTGTGACGTCATATCGATCAGAAGAAATTTGATCGCTGATAGTTGCCTTATCATACCCGCGTAAGTCTTCTGAAAGATCTATTATTATACAATGTTGTTTTTTTAATTTAATTAATTTTTTTTTGGGGGGAGGGGTGTTTTTGTTTTGTACTTTTATTTGGGGGGGGGGGGTGTATTTTTTGTTGTTGTTTTTTGTTTGTTTGTTTGACTTTTTTTTGGCAAAATAATTTTTTTCAATCCAAAGTAAATAACCAATTTGAGCAATTAAGGCGATATTGTGATATAAATGTATAAAATTAATTCACTGTCATTTGTGTCAACTATCTTTAATTAATAATGATTATTTTTCTCCTTCAGAATTGCCTAGAAGCCCCTTAACACTGGTCTAGGTCACTGACTATTGACCCAAGGACTTGGGCCCAGGATGTGTCGTCTCTGTGAGACCCCGCCCCCCTATGTACTGTGACATTTGTCACATACATCTGTGTAAAGCATGTGTGGGGACATCTCTCTGATGAGTCCAAAGAACACAAAGTAGTGGGATTTGAAAAGCAGGGATCTACTGCAAAATGTCCAAAACACCCTTCAAACATAAGTGTACTTTACTGTGAACAATGTGACATTCCTATCTTTGTGCAGTGTGCTTCTTCTAAAGAACACAAAGGTCATGAATTTGTTGACTTTGTCAACAAGAGGCCCATGGGGCTGCATCGCTCACCTGAGTTACAATGGGCATTCAAAAGATATTGTGCCATATGGTCCCTCGGTAAAATAACAAAAAGTAAATATTGTAACGTATTCGAATTATTTTTGCATACATGTAATCTTTGACAATGTACCTTCATGAAATACTCTTTTTACCCAGAATAAGAAAATCCTACGCAAGATATAAAACAAAACATTTGGTAGGGGTACACTGTTAACTTCCAATTCCCTGTATTTTCGTTCTGCCCCCTCACCCACTTAATAAAACGGTCAAAAATATGAGAGCACATAGGTATATTTTCTTCCTCAACTACTTACTAGTTATTGTATTTTTTTTTTCAAAATATAATAGTTATTGTATTTTGTTTTTAAATGTATAGATGTGAAGAAGAAAATTGTACCTCAATGCGCTCAATTCCTCAAATTAAAAATATTAAAAATTTAATTTGTCTTCTCCATTATAGTTAAATGAATGTTGTTTACCTCGCATAAACTCGTGTAACTTTTATAACTTTACTCATACTTGATTGATGAATACACTGGAATGCATATGAAAAATGTTGTCACGTGACATGTTAAAGAGTTATACAAATCAATGTTTCAGCACTGACAGGCACATCACTCTTATTTACTATGGTCCACCCATTATTTTCATTTTTATTCAAAAATAACAAATGGCTACAAACCAAGATAATTTTCCGCTGTAATATTTTCTGAAGAATAGCAATAATTCCTTTATCCCCGCAACAAAAATGTGTAAGAACTATCAAGACTGTTTTAACGGTGTCGTTTTTATTTACTCATGTCTGAAAAAATATCATAATTGATGTAGATTTCACATTATTCAATGTTTATAGAGGGGGCCCCAGAGAGTAGTTATATACAGCATATCATTCCTTAAATTTGTTTGTACAAGTATTTAACGTACTCTAATTCATATAGAATTTCTAATGATCAACCAAAATTTCAGTGTCAATCGTAAAATTATAAGCAAGATACAGAGCTCACAATTATGCTAGGTTTGAGTCATATTTTGCTCACATGAGTTTATTACATTCAGCTTACGATTTTTAACTTGGTATTTCCTATTCAGCATTTGAAATGGAGAAAAAATGAATGGCCTCAGATCTGTGTACAAAAATAGAATTGTGAGCTATTATCTTTATCTGGCTTATAATTCGAAGCTTAACACTTTAATATGGTTGGTAAATAAAAATAGTAAACAATTAAACACAAGAAACATGCACTATAACAAATAAAGAACAGAATCATATACATGTATATACCTACATATGGTTCCCACTTAGCTAAAATTCTGAGTTTTCTATGGGTGACTGATTTTAGCTAAGTGGGAATGGTGGCACGGGTAAGGGTGTCAAAGAACAAAGGAAATTAATTACAGGTGAATTATAGTCTGTTCTAGTTTTGACCTTAGGTAAATTTTTAATTAAATAACAAAAAAATATCAGGCAATTATTTTTTAAAGATTATGTATAAAAAAAAATTAAATACCTGTAATAGAACTAAATTTTAATAATTAAAAATGGTTTGTTTTATTGATTGATCTTACACAGATAAATTTTATTCCAAACTACCCAATATTCATTCTTTTGAGTGATGAGAAGGAAAACAGACATAGTTGCAATAAAGTTTATTTTAAGTACAGTCATAGTCAACAACAAGCTGTGTATATCATTTTTAACATATTTTGATATATTTTTGCAAGTTTTACATAATGACTTAAGTACTTTAATAAATACATTTACTTTAAAATATGCTTTCATCATGCACATCAATCATACACTTGTATACATTGCAGATAAATGCAATCATTACATATGCCACTGATCTTATATTTCACTTGAACATCTGTTAACATCACTCCAGATGAAAATGTTTAACATAACATTACACACATTTCACTCGACACATCACTCCAGATGAAGGAGACGAGAAGCTGCATCCGCATACTCCATCAGCTGGATGGTGCCCTGTCGGATTCGGTCCTTCAGATGTCGGATACGGCTGTCAAGTTGCCTGTACTTCTTCTTCTTTGGACGCACAACACCACCAGCAGCTAGCTGAATCATCTTGGCTTCATTCGCAGCTTGCTCCTTTTATATAAGCTGGATGAACATGAAGATGTTGGGGTGGGGTCGCCGACACATCCTATTGAATTTGTGGTGCCAGTCCTCTACTACATTTGTTGTGCGGGATCCATCGTTTTCATAATGGTTCCAGTGGGTGAGATGCCCTTCTACCCATGTTTCTGTCACGTAGTCTCTGAAGCGTAGAACATCATTGTCGTCGTCTCCATTGTCCTCAAGCGCTTCTAGCCACACATCCTCCACACGATGTTCTGGGATGAGGGGAAGAACCGCGGCTCTTCTGACTAGCATGCGAACACTGTCCTCCTCCCGGAATCTGACCGCTAATCCGCAACCCTTAACTTTCCTCCAGATGCACTGGGTAAAGTGGAAGAAGCAACCTTTCAAGGAGGTTCCAGGGAAGTTCCTCTGAACTGCATTCCTTGCCGCCACTTCAAAGTCCAAGAGCCAATACTCGGGATTTAACACAGACTGTAGGTCCTGAATGGCATCCTTCAAAAGTCGGAAGAACCGGTTGTAAGTGGCCTCACTCTTGTTAGGTAGAAGTCCAAAAACAAGGGGAAACACAGTTCCATTCACACTGGCATGCAACGTGTACAGCTGGGTGAAATGTTTGGTGCAGGAATAAAATGTCCCATCACTAAACACTGTGTCTGCGCCACAAAGGTGGTTCAAGTTGGCATCTGAAGCAAAAATGATGATGCGATACCCATTCTCATCTGTATCGTCACACAAAAGAAAACGATCACCAGCCGAAGTGCAAGTCCACGGTCTCTCGAGGTTGATGTCTTCCTGGGATGTGGGTAACTTTGGGGTTGTGTTGGACCAGTTCCTTTAGAGTGAGGACTTGCAGGCCTGGAAAGTAGGAATGTTCCTTATCATGTCCTCCACCGAGTCGTCACACTCAGAATTATGCAGTCCTCCTATTTCTTCATCGTAGATGGTGGGGATGGGTGTTGCTTTCTCTCTGCACCTCTTCTTCACGCCACTGATGAAGGACTGTGCCACCAGTCCAATGTAGACCTCTTCTTGGTTATGCGGTCTTCCAAAGGCCACCACGATGTTGTTGCATGTTGTCAGTGTGACTGGACACTGCCTGTCGACACATTTCCAGTAGGTTCTGTCGTTGTACTTGTTCCGAATGGAATGCTTGTAGCCAGCATGTAGAAGGAAAAAGCCTCCTCTTCCATTGTCTAGAAAATCCAACCGTACTAGCGCGTTTGCCATACTTAGGAAGATGATAATAAAAAAGTACTTACATGTACAACCAGTACATGTATATCTATTATAGTATTTACTGGAAATGAGGATTTAATGACTATTAATTATTTTATATAAATTATAAAAGAAATTTTTATACCATCATGTTTTGAGGATACAAACATTATGTCAATTTTCTTTAAAACATCGAACAGAACACTTTGAACCAAGGAATGAGCATTTAATGAAATTTAATATAGAAATTACATCAAGCATCAGTTTGATTGAAGCTTCACATTTATAACTATTAATTAATAAATTATCTCAATTATAAGTGAAACAAAATAATTATGATCTTATCAAGCCGTCAACCTCTGCTGTGTGTTGTTTATTTAAGCAATTGCTTGCCATGGCTATCAAATTTATTTTATTTTAAATCTAATTTTGTTTTATTTTTTTCAAATTTTATTTTTAATTTATAAATATAAAACCTTTCAATAAATGATAATTCTTTCGAAATTTTTATTACACTGTAAATCAATGTTGTCATGAATATATAACTTTGTTATATTCAGTAGTATATTCTCACTATATAACTCTATATAGACAAATAGTCAATAACTGTAATATTAGCGCGTCCGAAAAATATTGACCGGTCAATTTTTTTTGATATGGATTAACAAATGCATGTATTGTGAATAAAAAACTTATTATAACAAGTCTCGTGCATGCCATGATTTTGTTTACATTGGTTCATTATACCGTAAAAAGTTGATTAGTTTTGAACATAATAAATAAACAGTTTCTAGCATTTGTTTTCTTACTGTACTGTGATATGTCAGAAACACAAGGCGCAAATAACTATTCACGACATTTTGATGTAATTTATGGTTTAAACAGACTGCATGATCTTCATAATCAACATTTATTACACCCAGTACTAATTTATCTAAAATTATTGTCTATAATCAAAAAAAAAAAGAAAAAAAAAAAAGAAGTTTTGCAAATTTCATCATTATCAATAATTTTTGCAAAAGGGGTACAAATTTTTGAGAGGTGATAACAAAAAAAGAAGAAGAAAAAACCCAGCATGTAAACATATAATTGTTTTTGTGTTTATGTATTGCTAGAATGCTTTATATTTTAGAACTATGCTTTCCATGATTGAGTCCATTTAGTGTCGAGTGTTGGACTACCTTAACATTAAGAAGTCATCCGAATGAGAGTTATCTCTCTTTTCAGAGTGTAATTACACCTTAAGTTCTTTGTTTACATTCAGGGACATGTCCACCTTATTTCACATTCACGGCCATTGATGGTCTCTGTTTCCATGACGGCGGGGTGCTGAGAAGGGACGCCGGCGTCAAGTATTGCGCCAGAGTAGGCTCAGGTCTGATTCTCGTAAGCTCAGCAAACATCGAGTTCTTCCTTGAGAGCATACTAGGTTCGTTTTTACTGTCTCTATCTTTAATCATTTATGTAAATATATCGATATTATATATCGGATATAAACAATATTGCAAAATAAATTTTTATTTCTTAAACTTTAAATAAAAAAATCTATTTTATGATAATTAATTAAAACATTATATATTTCACAACCAAATATTTTCTTGTTAACGACTTGAAAACTCGATTTTAATTTAATCTCCAGATTTTAAACTTAAGGATTACATTTACTCAGGGGCGAAAAAAATCCACTAATAGGAACGAAAAACTACTTACCCTACATTGTAGTCCCACTATTATGGTGCTATTTTTCACTTTCAAATAACTAGGTCAATGACCTACTTTTTCCGCTAGTGACCTCTAAATGTTTTTGAAAAAATTGTCAAAATTCTCCACCATTTTCAAGGTTTTCTTTATTTTGTAATTATTAGAAATAATAAAACAATTTGTAGGTTGGGAAATGATAAAATAAGAATAGCTTTAATGATTTCATTTGCCTAAAACTGTTATTGTTGTCTGTATTATGTTGACATTAACATTATATAAGGTCAATGATCAAAATTTCGAGATATTTTATCTTGAATCGATTTTATGTATTTTAAAGATTTTTCCAATCGTGTGCCAGCCAATGATATAAATTTATAGACGAGTAAATACAACCATAAAATATGTAAAATGATACGAAAAAACATATAGAAACTTAACTTTTGCAATTACATTGCAACAGAAAGTTTTTAAGAGAAAAAAAGAAAATGAAAAACTTAGTCAGAATTTCCTCTGTTTTAATATTAATCTACTTTTGTCGGAGCATATCTTCCTCATATAAACAAATCATGGATATCAATATTGATATTTGTTAATAACGTTGTTATTTTGTGTTTTTAAAACAACTGTGGACTTCAGATATTGAACTTTGTAAAAATATTTTTTGAAATCTCAAACCCTGAGTAAACCTATTCCTTAAAACATGTTTGCAGATAGGGTAACTCCATCTTACTCTGGGGCAAAGTCGGCCTACATTCAGGGTCACTGGAACTCCACCCATTGGCTGGATTACGATGGACAGGAACTCCAGTACACAAACTGGGAGGGCGGAACGAATAATCCTGGACCGTCCAGAATCTACAACATAAAGATCAAGCAGTCCAGTAGCGGGTACTATTGGAACGAGGCGACTTCCGGGAATGACTACGTCAGACACGTGTTCTGTGGAGTGATTTTACGATAGGTCCGGATTGTGTATATTGTGCGACAACCATATACCGTAGAGCGGATTTTGCGACAATCTTAGCTTTAAAAAAAAATGACGAATAATATAAAATACAATTTTGTCATTTTTAACAAGTTTTAAAGGACACCCACCACAAGATCTTATTATGTTTAATTCATGTAAATAAATGCTATTGATTTTACTGTCGAACAAAGTGAATGAAAAAAATGTTGTTCATTTACGAGATTGAAATTGTTCGTTTATAATTAAATCTTAATATTTCATAATCAAAGCACTCGACTGTTACGTTGTAATATGCTCTTGCTATAATAATCTTAAAAGGGAGATCTTTGTATATAAAGGTATAGAAAAACGTTTTAAGGTAAAATATTGAGAATTATATTTCATGATTCAAAAATAGTTAATGGCTAAAAATCATAGTAGTATCTAAAATATATCGGTAGACCTAAAGGTTAAATTGTTGACTTGTCACTACCAATCTTAAAATTTATTCAATATCATTGATTTCAGTTGGCTGTCTGAAAAAAGCAGGGAAGGTTGCAGTTGGATTAAACATATATTTTCAAGAAAAAATAACTTTTTTAAATTTAAAGTTTACGGAGGTATAAACTTGTTAGTTCACATGGTCAATTCACGTGAAGTCCGAGTAATATCTTGTCTGATATGATAACATGTTAAGTATATATAGAAATAAAAAAGTATCAATTACCAATGTAAAAGGAAAGTTTTCATGAATATTTATCGAACATGTCATGCCATGCCCTTTCCATCTTCTCACAATGCATTTCTCGCTGAAACTGAGTGCTTGGTTGTAGACCAGTTCGAAGTCATTGATTACGCGAGCGTGCGTTTGGAATCAAGGGAAGGCTATCCTATCCAGTCCATACATGACTGATGAGAATGCATTGTCTGACTTTTAAAAGGTCAGGCAACCTTCTCAATTCCCAGACAATACTACACTTTGTTAAAGTACAACTTTGTCCTTTAAAAACGTCATTCGATGAATCGAATGGAATCGAAAAAACGCTGAACAAACTGCTAAAAGGAAGTAAGTCAAGTGCTATAAAGAATGCTTATGCAACGCTGCCCATGTATTCAATAAAAAATATCGATGATAGTCATTTCAAAACCTTGACGGCTTATTTTGATCTGGTCAAATTAAAAGTGAAAGATAAACTGGCATAGAAAAACCGGAAGTCACCATTGATTGTAGTATGAAAATCTGATGTCATGACATGGAAAATAAACTTATGAAACATTCTATGATCGACTTTATTCCTGATTAAAATACTGTCTTGAAAAAAGATTCATACCACCAATTTTTCTCAAAGAAACTGAAATGTATTTTTCAATGGATATAAAAAGAAACAGGGAAACATTTGTATTCATGTATTTCTTGATGCTATTCATTCCATGCCGGGGATCGAAATCTGAAACCTTTGTAGTTAATGCTGATTTTGACGATTTCGCACTTAATGGTGAAACACTGGAGACTTTCCAATCATCCGGGGAAACGGAATGTGTCTTGAGATGTTCAGTTAGGGACGAATGCCTTTCTTTGCAGTATAATTCACCGACTGGAGAATGTCGTCTGCTCCATGACGTGTATGTTACACGTAGCTTTGGTGTCGAGGATAAAAAATGGCGGTACTTCCAGAAAACAGGAGGTCTGTGAAAATTTAAATATATATTCTTCTTAAACAAATATACAAATCATTGCGAATATCTAAGGCTAATTTAACTAAGTCATATTTAAAAGTATATATCCTTGACCAATAATTAATTTGATTATATATGACGCATTTTGGATATTACAGACACTGATTTCACAAAATTAATTAAGACTATAGTATGTCCCAATTTATTGCTTCCATCACTTTTTGATCATTTTTAATAAATATACACATACTTATGAAAGAAGTACAGTTTAAATTGACGAAATTGAAAATATCCAAGACAAATTATCCCTTTTCACCCATTAAAGATTACAGAAACGAAAACAAATTCCTAACGGAGATTTATAATGCTAAATGTTTACATCTTTTCTCCATTCGGAAGTACTCGGAACACCTCGCGCAATTTTTCAACGTTATCATCCGGGCTTAATTATGGCTGATGCAATCAATGCAAAATCCCCGTAGACTTTCTATTTTGGTGTGTGTATTGAAACCTGAAGCGGTAGAGGGGGCGTTTCAAAACAGATAATCTGGACATTTTTCATAATAGCAGATGAACGTAGTTTAAGAACAACGGTATTTATTATTATCTAAATACTAGTATCAAGCGAAAAGAGGTGGAAGCAAAAACTCGGGACAGAGTATAGGTAAATTAAATATTTATTTATATCCAAGATACCCCTAACATAACCACTGACAAATTACCGTATAGATGATGAACATTGATACAACAAACCTAAAGCTTTTTAGTCTCGCTGATGTAATTAATTTTATTAAAGTTATTTTATTAATTTTTTTTTTAATTTTGTGGGCAAAAGTTTTCATAGCAAATTTCATTGAGGATAGTATAAAGATTGTCAACATTGTAAATTCAATAAATTCATGAAGTTTAATACCATTTGTACGCACATATATATCGAATTTTGCTTCCGCGCACTATTAGCAATAAGTTTTGATTCCGTTTAAGATTCAGGCATCTTTTAACTAAAATACTTTTGTATTTAAAGAAATATAAAAGAAACACTAATGACTGTAATCCGTTTCATTTATGCTATAAACACTGTGAAAGTTCATTTTTGTAGGAGCAATAATAAAATAATCATGCACGAATTGAAAAAGAGAATCTCATTAAACTTATGCTACATGCATATATATCGATATCCAGTTTATAAGTTTAAAAATTTTACAAAAAACTACAATTAACTACAAAGCACTATACACACGCTCCAATTTCATTTAACGTTAAGACTTGTGGAAAATCAGAAATCAAATTATCATTATGTAAACGAAAACCAAAAATATTCATAGTATGATTACCTATTACAATTACTATTTATACTGATATATGTTTTACATATAAGAACAATAACATACAAAGCAACACTAAACAAACCCATGATAGGCACCTGTTCGTCACAGTTTACCGTATATCTTATATATATTCACACATAAAAACAATCTGTACAATGACCTACAAAGCCACGCTGTAAACCAACAAACTCTCCTGTTTCTAATTATAGGCGTCAGTCAATCACAGTATACCATATATTCTTTATTTCATTATATTTCACATATCATAGGCGTCGGAACCGGGGGGGGGGGGGGGGGGGGGGGCAAGGGGGGGCTTAGCCCCCCCCCCCCCACTTTTTTTGCAAATTTATACCTTACCATTAGAAACATAGCATGATAGAGGGTTCAGCCCCCCCCCCCCCCACTTTTTCTCGCAGGAAAGATTATTGTATCTAAATATACCTTGAAAGATTGAAAAGTTGGATTCAGAAGCATACTAACCCCCCCCCCCCCCCTCCCCCAACGGATTAGGAATTTCACAATTTTGGAAAAAAAAATGTGGGTAAGTAATTTCTTTTTTTTTTGGGAAGTATAGGTATACTCCCCCCCCCCCCCCCATCCCCCCCCCCCCCCCCCACGGATTAGGATTTCCATGATTTTGGGAATTACTTTTTTCTCAAAATTTCTGAGGATAAGTCTAGCCCCCCCCCCCCCCCACTTTCAATTTGCTTCCGACGCCAGTGCATATAATTATACATATACAATAACCTACAATTATAGACACTCTATTAATAAAACTCATATTTCCTAAGTTTCCACTATTATGTTTCCTATGTAAATATTGCAGTTTCCTATTATAGGCGTCTGTCCTCCATAGCTTGCTGTATATATTCACTATTTTACATTTATATCATATATTGTATTTTCCTGCAATAAGCGTCTGTCCTCCATAGTTTACTGTATATTTACTATATCATACATTGTATTTTCCTTCTATAGGCGTCTGTCCTCCATAGCTTGCTGTATATTCACTATTATATATTTATATCATACATTGTATTTTCCTATTATAGGCGTCTGTCCTCCATAGCTAGCTGTATATTCACTATTATACATTTATATCATAAATTTTAATTTCCTCTCATAGGCGTCTGTCCTCCATAGCTTGCTGTATATATTCACTATTATACATTTATATCATATTTTGTATTTTCCTGCTAAAGACGTCTTTCCTCCATAGCTTGCTGTATATTCACTATAATATATTTATATCATATATTGTATTTTCCTATTATAGGCGTCTGTCCTCCATAGCTTGCTGTATATATTCACTATTATACATTTATATCATATACAGTGTATTGTATTTTCCTTCTATAGGCGTCTGTCCTCCATAGTTTACTGTATATTTACTATTATACATTTATATCATATATTGTATTTTCCTGCTATAGGCGTCTGTCCTCCACAGTTTACCCTCTATGCGGAGGAACACACCTGTTTCCATTACGCCGGACTGTTAAGCATCCCAATGGGGACGGACTATTGCAGGAACCTCAACGCTAGCCTCATTGCTATACAGTCGGAGAGGATGCAGGATTTTCTTTCAAGTATTGTAGGTAGGCGATACCTAGATCTCTGTATCTTCCTGGTTACTTCAAACATTACTGTTACTCGAATTAATTGCTCTAGACTAATAAAAAATGGAAAAAAGACCATTTAAAAAAATATATAGATTTATTCATTATATCAGTTTTACATCAAATAAAAAACAAACAGAGATAACATCAACAAAATAAAGACCATTTGAAAGACCATTTGAAATTTTAAGCTGAAATCATGTGTATGTCTCTTTAAAGGAAAAGCGAATTTCAATTTGTAAATGAGTACAAGTATTCTCTATCGGCAACTACCGAATAAATTCAAAATTTATATGAAGACAAGAATACAAAACAGGCAAACTTTTAAAACCCGAATTTACAAAAATGATAATTCCTTTTTTTTTCTTTAAAAATTTCGCAGGAAAAATGGATTCCGATGTGAAATCTGCCTACATTCAGGGTACTTTTAACACGACCCACTGGGTTCTTGACAACCAGCAGCTACTTCCGTTCACCCACTGGGGTTCCGGCGAGCCTCGCCTGCAGTACCCTGGCTTTGTTAATATCAAAGTCAGCAAAGTCTCTGGGAATTATTATTGGCAGACTGCCAAAGGTTTAAGACCTCTGCGACATGTGTTTTGCGGCATAATTGTATAATGGACAAAATGGAAATACAGCTGTTCTTATCTTCTTTTCACACATTTATCACTTTGTTAAAAATGATTTTGTATTTAAAATTTCACCTTTATTTTTCTTTATAGAAGGAGTGGTTTACCTAATAATGTACCTTTTAAGCGTAAAGCCTGCCCACAGATTGATTTGAATTCACGTGATGCTTTAGGTTTAATATTTTTGTGATGTTTACTTTTATTTTGTAACGTTTCACCTTGTCGAACATTAAAATTTGATTTCATCATTTCGATCTGAATCTTTATGCTTAAACTGTTTACTTTAAGAAGTGTTTGTTGATTGTGTACATAAAAATCAATTGACATAAATGTTGAGTGAATATTTTTCGAACTCGCAATTTTACTACCTATTTATCTACACCTTTTTGAAAGAAATCAAATAATCATTAGCTTGATTATGTACTGCCTTATTCGATAAGGCTTGGCAGTCAATATATTACTCCATCTTAAGGTACCTCACTACACCTAATTATTAATAATTATTACTAATAATTACTAATCACTACACATACACTTTTTAAGACACTACGTCACAAGATGGCTATTTGAATGTTTTGTTAAACTCTTTATATCGTTCGATTGTGTTGTATATCGTCGTAGCTCAGTGATTATAGTATTGGGCTTTTGAACCGCAGATCATGTGTTCGAATTCTCCTGGAGCTTTTGTTCATGTTAACTGAAATAAATTTTTGAAAATGTTATTTCCATTGAAAATTGCACATATTTTTGCCTTTTAGACTTAAATACTTTTTATCCATTATGATATCTATCATAATCAAGTAATTTTCTGCTGATTTGAGAAAATATTTCACGGTGTAGTGAGCAACCTTAAAATAATCTGAATACGACTTTTCTAATTGTAAAATTTAGATTATTTAATAAAAACCTACAAGTTCATTTTCTAAAATGAAATCTTAATTTTTATAATATTTTCATTTCTTTAATTCTACACAGAGCTCTTTTTTTCAGGAGGTAAAGAAACAGAAATGACATTGCATGTTTTCCTTTTAATTATCAAATATATTTATAATAATCTATTCAGTTATTAACTATCTTAACTATTCTTATGAAGTCGATAAATAAAATAAGAATAACCTGACCGTTTCTCTTTGAACAAGGGTTTTGATTTAAGTAAATTTTAAACTACCCAACACAAACTTTCTTGCATGGTGATTGTAAAAAAATCACCTCCCTTACATTTTTGTGTGAAGAGGGTTCGATGGTCTTGGCCAAATTCAGACTATATTTATCCTCGTAAGAAGAATATCTCTATATAAAGATATAAGAAAATACCTACATTTTAAAGCTAAATAAATTTATATACAATTTTTTAAAACAAAATAAAATTTTATAGCTGAAGACATTTTTCTAAAACTTTAAGGTGATCTGATGGTAATATGTTGACCACTCAGCCTCCTTAATTTGAACAACTTTCTGAATAAGGCAGTCAACATTCAAAATAGAAATACAATACACATCATACCATATGAACAACGGACCTAATTCTCTTTGCGGCAGATATATCGCGCAACTAAAAGAAGTGATTGTTTGGAACATCGAATTCTCAATATTACGTCACAATCACTAAAACATTAAAGTATCAAAATGAAGTTTTATCAAATCACGTCTGAATCTTTTTTGAAAGATAGTTATTAGGAAACAATTCAAACATTTTCTTAGTTAACTCGAAAACTAAGCTATGGCAGTGAAAAACAAATTTAATACTTTATTTAGATTTTATCTTCAAAAGGTTGGGTTGAGCTCTGTTCACTTCGACTCTTATGCATCCTTTACGTTCCTTTTATAAAATATAAACACTGGAAATAAATCCATTGTTGTGCATTGTTCATTACATGAATAATGTAAAGTTATTTTCACCTTGAAATATATAATTTCAATGTTTTGATCAATAAATACTATAAGTTAGTCACATGCATCAAAGTGAAGTGATCGCACAGATTGAATAGATTTAATGAACTTCAAAAGGAAGGAGCAACAAATTTTATGATTTGATAAAATATTGATTTTTAATGTTAAATATGTACATGTACCTCGCATTTTAAAGCAATAATAATTAAAGCGTTTTCAAAAGAAATCAACCTATAATTAGGCACGTAGCATCGTTTTTCAAAAGTGGGATAAACGTGACGACAGACTCTTCCGAATTCTTGAATTATTGTTTCGGAGATTAAAAAATAATGAAATATTTACTTTTATTCCCATGCGAAGAAAGTAAACCAGGATATCTTTTATTAACGTGAAAATGTTGAAGCTAATGACGTCAATTATTTGTTTTTCCTTGCAAGGTAATAAACGTGTCTACATCCAGTGACCCGGTGCAAACACAAACTCATCGCAATGTCATTCTTACGTTTCGCCTTGCTCAGATGTTTTAAATGCGAAATATTCTTCTTTGTTCATCTTTTTTTTTAATTTTGAAATTACGTATTAATCCCCCCATTTATAATTTTTTGTGAAAAAAATCGAATTTTTTCCCCAAAAGTCAACTTACTTTGAAACTTTTCTAATTTTCATTCTGTATACCGGTATATCTTAAAACTGTTAAAGTCAGTTTGTGTGTAAAAAGTACTTGATATTCAGCCCCTCTGTTTTAATCCTAGAGAAACAATCAGTAAACAAACCCCAATTAACTGAACCTTTCGACCTCTTTTTAATGTATGATTTTTGTTTCAGCAATTTCTGGGCCAAATAGGCCAGAACCGCAGGTTTATTCGCTTTAATTTTGCAAGAAAAAAGTTTTTTTTGATAACCATCATTCATGGAAAATTCATTGAAAGTCTGAATTTGTCCTTGGAAAATGTATCGTGACAATCTTTTTTTTATCTTCTTTTCATTAAACTATATATGAACACATTAAATGAAGTTTATTTATTTTTGAAAAATAGAAAGTAGTTGAAAAGATAAATGCTGCTCACAGTTGTTGGTAAAATGTTGGTTTCCTTCAAAACACGTGTTCAATTTAAAAGGGTTGTATAGTTTGCATTTCATAAACAGAAAAGAAACGTAAAACAAAAGATAGTGTATCTAAAATATTTTTATTTCGTACATAGATCAGATTGTTTTGTACATAATGGCTTTAAGTTAAGTAATACAAATCCCTAGTATAAAGGTAATGCCAATTACTTATGCAAGATATATGATAAAAGTCAACTCAGGAAACTTTGTAAAGATGGTCGCATCAGATTACTTTGAATTCACAAAAGTGATCAAGATGTAATTCAAATGATGAATAGATTTCTTTCTCCATTAATGAGAGAGAGAGAGAGAGAGAGAGAGAGAGAGAGAGAGAGAGAGAGAGAGAGAGAGAGCCATATAAAATAGGAAAAAGAGAAAGAAAGAAGGAGAATGGGAAAATGGCGAACGAAAAAGGAAGAAGGAACAAAGCAGATACATCACAAATTAAAGTTATCAAAATATAATGTACAGAAAGTTTAACAATTTTATTATGAATAAATAATTTCTCCCTTAATTTTTAAGAGAGAGAGAGAGACAGAGAGAGAGAGAGAGAGAGAGAGAGAGAGAGAGAGAGAGAGAGAGAGAGAGAGAGAGAGAGAGAGAGAGAGAGAGAGAGATGAGAACAGCTGAAATATAGAGATGGCGAAAGAGATGATAGTGTCGCGCATTCGTCAAATACAGCATGCAGATAAATAATTGTAAGAAAAATGACTTTGCTAAATCCTTCAAATTATGTTAGAACAATGAAATGTAAAAATATACTGTAAACAAAGAAGCATATCAAAAGACCGAGAAAAATATACATTTAACACTTTTCTTTCAGACACTTTTCTTTCAGACAATTTAGAATATATTTAGCAGGTAAAATTATTTTGTTTTCTATTTATTTTTGATGTGATATATCTCAGCTGTTCTCATCTCTCTCTCTCTCTTAAAAATTAAAAGAGACATTATAGAAAATACAAAGAAGTCCCGAAATAAGTTCATTTTCTTTATGACTTTTTCACTCATGTACAAATTAACTTTAAATTCTATGTAACACTACTTTCTTTGACTACGTATGTTGTATAAAATGAATCTCTTTTAGGAGGAAATTTTAAAAAATCCTTGTAAGGTAATAAACGTTCCTACAGCCAGTGACCCGGTGCAATCACAAACTCATCGCAATGTCATTCCTACGTTTCTCCTTGCTCAAATGTTTTAAATGCTAACTATTCTTCTTTGTTTATCTTTTTTTTAATTTCAACATTACATATTAATCCCCCCATTTATGATTTTTTGTAAAAAAAAAACATAATTGTTTTTTTCCGAAAAGTCAACTTACTTTAAAACTTTTCTAACTTTCATTCTGAATACCGGTATATCTTAGAACTGTTAAAGTCAGTTTGTGTGTAAAAAGTACTTGATATTCAGCCCCTCTGTTTTAATCCTAGAGAAACAATCAGTAAACAAACCCCAATTAACTGAACCTTTCGACCTCTTTTCAATGTATGATTTTTGTGTCAGCAATTTCTGGGCCAAATAGGCCAGAACCGCAGGTTTATTCGCTTTAATTTTGCAAGAAAAAAGTTTTTTTTGATAACCATCATTCATGGAAAATTCATTGAAAGTCTGAATTTGTCCTTGGAAAATGTATCGGGACAATCTTTTTTATCTTCTTTTAATTAAAGTTAAAGTTGTTAACTATACGAACACATTAAGGATGACGTTTACACAGAATGAAAAAAAATTCCACTGATGATAATGAAAAACCAACTATTGTGTGTTATAGACCTTACATGGTAGTGTTATTCTTCACTTTCATAAAAATTGGTCAATGACCTACTTTTTGAGTTAATGGCCATTGAATATTTTTTGAAAATGTAAGAAAAATCCATAAAAATTTTACACTATGATTGAGATTTTCTTAATTGTGAAATAGATACAAATTGCTTAACTCTTTAACAAATGAAATACAGTTTCTGAATGGTAGTGACATTAAATAGATACAAAGCATTAAGTTTTCATTCACAATTTTTAAAGACATTCTAATCCGAATTTCCTCTATCAGTTTTCAAATTACTACCCATTTTTGATTCAATATAACAAAAAACTGAATGATGATAATGCTTTAACATTTATAGTATTAAACTAAGTATATTGACCTTTCTCTGCTGGCATAAAATTTATATGAGGTCAATGATCAAAATTTTGAGATATCGTGTCTTATATCATTTTAAAGCATTTTTCAATTTTTTGTTGTGTGTGCCATACTTTTATATATACGAAAAGGCAAGATAAAACCAACAGAAAATATGCAAAAATATGTTGACTAACAAATAAAATCTTAACTTTAGATATTATAGTACTACCAAAAATATTTCAGTGGAAAACAAAATATGAAAAATTTAGTCCGAATTTCCTCTGTTTTGCTAAAAGTCAAACTTTGTCTTAGCCTAATTCCATAATTTAGTTTAAAAAGTCAATTGTTATTTCAATAATAATTCATTTCATAAATTCTTTTTGTATTTATAACAAATTTTACTCATGATATTGAACTTTTTAACAATCCGGATTCGAGAACTCAAACCCTGAGTAAACAACATCCTTAAATGAAGTTTACTTATTTTTGAAAAATAGAAAGTAGTTGAAAAGCTAAATGCTGCTCACAGTTGTTGGTAAAATATTGGTTTCCTTCAAAACACGTGATTAATTTAAAAGGGTTGTATAGTTTGCATTTCATAAAAAGAAAAGAAACGTAAAACAAAAGATAGTGTATCTAAAATATTTTTATTTCGTACATAGATCAGATTGTTTTGTACATAATGGCTTTAAGTTAAGTAATACAAATTCCTAGTATAAAGGTAATGCCAATTACTTATGCAAGATATATGATAAAAGTCAACTCAGGAAACTTTGTAAAGATGGTCGCATCAGATTACTTTTAATTCACAAAAGTGATCAAGATGTAATGTACTAAAAGTGTAACAATTTAAATGATGAATAAATTTCTTTCTCCATTTATTAGAGAGAGAGAGAGAGAGAGAGAGAGAGAGAGAGAGAGAGAGAGAGAGAGAGAGAGAGAGAGAGAGGCAGACAGATTAAATAGGAAAAAAGAGAGAGAAGGAGAATGTGAAAATGGAGACCGAAAAAGGAAGAAGGAGCAAAGCAGAGACATCACAAATTAAAGTTATCAAAATATAATGTACAGAAAGTTTAACAATTTTATTATGAATAAATAATTTCTCCCTTAATTTTTAAGAGAGAGAGAGAGAGAGATAGAGAGAGAGAGTGAGAGAGAGAGAGAGAGAGAGAGAGAGAGAGAGAGAGAGATGAGAGCAGCTGAGATATAGAGATGGCGAAAGAGATGATAGTGTCGCGCATTCGTCAAATACAGCATGCAGATAAATAATTGTGAGAAAAATGACTATGCTAAATCCTTTAAATTATGTTAGAACAATGAAATGTAAAAATATACTGTAAACAAAGAAGTATATCAAAAGACCGAGAAAAATATACATTTAACACTTTTCTTTCAGACACTTTTCTTTCAGACAATTTAGAATATATTTAGCAAGTAAAGCATTTTTGTTTTCTATCTATTTTTGATGTGATTTGAATTTGTTTTTTTTTATAATAATTTAATATAGAAAATACAAAGAAGTCCCGAAATAAGTTCATTTTCTTCATGACTTTTTCACTCATGTACAAATTAACTTTAAATTTTATGTAACGCTACTTTCTTTGACTACGTATGTTGTATAAAATGAATCTCTTTTAGGAGGAAATTTAATGAATTGATCAGATTATTGCAGTCAACATATTACATTTAAATATACATGTCCTTGCGTCACACCA
Source organism: Magallana gigas (assembly GCF_902806645.1). Classification (NCBI taxonomy): domain Eukaryota; kingdom Metazoa; phylum Mollusca; class Bivalvia; order Ostreida; family Ostreidae; genus Magallana; species Magallana gigas. Next base: position 7,150,995 of record NC_047567.1, on the reverse strand, counting down.
TTTTGAGTTTTACATAATCGATACCATCATTTAGGTATTTGAGAAAAGTCAACATCCTTAGAGAGTAATAAAATAACCATATCAGATTATTGTGAATAGTTTATCAGTTCGTACCAGTTTGTTAGAGTCAGAACATATTTTTATATGTGTAAGCTTCACGCACAAAATTGATACAACTAAGGACATATACGATGGTTTAATTCAAATGTTATCACAATGGCCATTGTATTGAACGCATGTATAAAACATTTTCTTTTTTTGCTTCTCAAGATTTCTGAAGATTAATCTAGCCCTCCCCCACTTTCAATTTGCTTTCCACGCCACTGTAATTTGACCCCCCCTCCCCTTCTTGTGGCTCCATCCTATGCGATTTGTGATACGATGCATTTTGATTTTTGCTTTTACATATATAATTTAGTAGAAAATTTACTTGAAAAGAGATATCATCCTAAGAGAGAGAGAGAGAGAGAGAGAGAGAGAGAGAGAGAGAGAGAGAGAGAGAGAGAGAGTAAACAGGGTATTCTTAACGTGGTTTTAATATTTTATAAAAGTATATTTCATGTTAATTGATAAATTAGATAGTCAAAAATGAAATGTGGCGATAAGAAACAGTGTTCTAAATCACAAGTCTAAAGGAAAAATACAAAACAGGAGCAGATTACATACGCTCTGAAGGAAAATTAAAGCTAGATTCTTATGTCATCAGCTGTATTACTTGCAGAAGAGTACGCACATTAAAAAATTCAATATACTTTTCCATCGATCACAAGAATAATAATAATTTACTACAAAAAAAATAAATAAAAAAAAAGTCACTACATGTTGCATGTATCCTTACCTCAAACTCTATGAAATATGAAATAGTCATCAAAGTGCAAAATTTACATTCAGTGTATATTTCACCTAATGTTTGCAATGAAAATCTGCGACGTTCAATTTTCTATGAATACACTTTGCTAATTCATGCGCGATGAGCACAGATATAAACGTCTTCATGTGTTTTGAGTATATTTATTTTTGTAAGATAAAATGAAACGTTCCGTTACCGCGCGGTATTCACTTTGTCTGCACCGCATGATGTGTTACAAGACCGACGACATCCAAAAATAAGCATTCAATGCTTAATTAAAATTTTCCGATCTCTCAGATATCTCAAAGCACACATTTTTGTCATTTTACGCCATTTTTTCACGATTTTATCGCATCTGTGACATTTGTGTTGCCTCAACATGTGTAAAATATTAATCTTAACTTCTAACTGATAAATTGAGTCCATTTAATGTAGTGGATTCTTTTGAGGAATGCAACCTCTCTTTCACTATAAATACTAGGCGTACATGTATAACCTTAAAATTCCATTGGCTTAAAGAGTTCATCATGAAGGTAAAGTTAGAATAATTGTTTAAAATATTCAATTACTTTCTTCTTTTTATCATTTTTATGAATGTTGGTTTTAAAAGTTTCATTTATATTCCGAGTTAACAAGATGTTTATTCTTTTTTTCTATTTCATTTTCAAAAAATGTCATTTGAAAATGAACGTTAAACAGAATTTTACACTTGTCTTTTATATTTGTTTCTTAGTTGTGCTGGGAAAATATGTTAAAGACTTTATTTACAGTTATTTCAATGTTATCTATTATTAAAACCAAATACTATATAGCGCTAATTGTTTCCTTATTGATTTTTAACTGTCGGAATACGTAGCTGATGTCTAAACTTTAATAAAGGTTAAAGTACCATGCAGTGATTTTAGAAAGGGACCTTTCTATAGAATGGCAGGAACCCCCCCCCCCCCAAAAAAAAAAACAATAACAAGAGACAAAACACAAACTAACAAAAGTAAAAAAAAAAGAAAAGGAAAAAGCTTATGTTATTGTCAAGGTGATTTTCTTTTTATAAATTACATGTGTATAGGATGGCTGACCTCTAATGAATCCATCGACAAAACAGTGTCGAAATAACAAAATCATAGGCACGTGTTTTTATCAGATGCCGTCGTCGTCGTTATATATATATATATATATATATATATATATATATATATATATATATATATATATATATATATATATATATATATATATATATATATTTATATATATATATTAGGGATGTCAATTTTTCTCGGTTAGCTTAGTCGATTAATTGGAGTCTTTAATCGAGCGATTGTCGAGTTCTTGATGATTTTTTTCCTATTGTGTTCTTTTCAAATCAAATAATGCTGCTGCCACATAGATATTTTAAAATATCTTAAAAGGACTTGGACCAAAATTTTATTTTCTCCTTTTTATGTATATAATGATTTACTCGGTTTATAACAAATGATTTACTCTTTATATAACAAAACAAATGTTGACTATGTTTTCGGGCAACATTGATTATATTATCCCCCGAGGTACGAAATATTGCCCGACGCTTCGTTGCCATCAACCCCAGTCAATATTTGTAAAATATTGATACTAGTGATGGCAATTGCTAACCGGTTAACCGATTAATCGGTCGGAACGATGGTTCATAATATAACACTTTTAAACATCGTTAAGAGATTTTATATGTGGATAATTGATTTACTCCTAGCTTAATGAATGGGATGTGTACCTGGGTTAAAGGTGCTTATGACTGTTTTAACACCTCAAAATTGTCATTACTGTCCACCGGTTTTTCTGAAAGGATATTTCTTATGACAGGCATCATTGTTAACAAACTTCGAAGCCGATTACCATCCGTCATTAATGATCAGATAGTATTTTGGAACAAAAACTGAAACGAAAGGGCTGACTAATAAGATGATAGTGACACAGTATATATATATATATATATATATATATATATATATATATATATATATATATATATATATATATATATATATATATATATATAAAATATTCTTTCACGATATTTAATGCATGTTCATTCATAAAATGTGTAATACTATTTTCTTATTTTAAAAAAAAATAAATGTTCTCATCAAATATGACCATACAAAGGTACTTTGAGTCTTCTTGCACGTAAAAATAAAGTTCATATGAGTATAGAATAAAAAAGATATGTTTCCATAAAGTAATTTCTGAATCAGTCGGAACGTCATGCGATTAACAACATATTACATGTATGATGAATGCTTAAAACAAGTTCCTATTCATATATAATTGCAGGCAAAAACAGCTTACTTGGCTCTGTTACTTATCTTACCTTTGATACGTACCATCGCAGGACCGCCTCCCCCGACCACACCCCTGACCCTTACCCCTCCCCTTACCACACCCCCGACCCCTACCCCTCCCCCGACCACACCCCTGACCCCTACCCCTCCCCTTACCACACCACCGACCCCTCCCCCTACCACATCCCCTCCCCCTACCCCGACACCACCCCTGACCCCTACCCCTCCCCTTACCGCACCCCCGACCCCTCCCCCTACCACATCCCCTCCCCCTACCCCTCCCCCGACCACACCCCTGACCCCTACCCCTCCCCTTACCACACCCCCAACCGCTCCCCCTCCCACATCCCCAACGCCTCCCCCTACCACACCCCCTCCCCCTACCACAGCACCGACCGACACCCCTACCTTACCTACGTCGACCCCAAAACCGTCACCATTGCCCCCCTCCCACCCAAAAAACCCATCTATCTATGGAGTGTACAATCCAGCAAGGTGCTGCTGGGAAAAGGGACCCAGCGCTCCCCCACTCAGAGTTGGATACCAATGTCAGTCGGAAACAATGAGGTAAAATATCGTTGTAATGTGTTTGTAAGTTGATGCAAGAGAAGGACATTTTCATTCCATCTTCTGGTTGTACATTTTCTCCTCTCATAATTCATTCCCTTAGTTTTTAAACGTTACTTGCAGTTGTTTGTATATATGTCTGCATACTTTTGATGGTGAAAATGTTCGTTTTAAAAATAAATCTGTATTTTACGAACTCGCAGTTATATCAACTGCTGCGACACTTTGCAGTCCCAAAGGGGAAGCAAATGAATTGTATGTGCATTGAACATGTATCTGATATTCAAAATTTAAAATAAACTTTTTCGCAGAGAACTTTTTAACGCATGAAACTAATTAATAAAAAATCATCAAAGCTTTTGTTACAAAATGCACCAAAGCATTTTTAACAAAGGTATCTATTTAGAAGTGTATCTATGAACTTTGAAAGAACTATAGAGAAATGAATACTTAAGTAGATTCTTTTTCAAAAATGGTTAATTTGTGTGTTAAAGAAATGAACTTTGCAAATATTATTTTGTTCTGAAATGGATACCTTAAGTTAAAAAAATCACGGAGGTATTTCTGCATCTCTCTACAGGAGGAAGATAGAGCACAAGCTGTCCCAAGATGCTGCAGCTGAGCGAGCCATATTAAAGAATGCACGGATCTGTGAATCAAAGTAATTTGAAGCAATGCAATTAACAATATACATGTACATGTAGAAATCCTAACCAATATTAACCCGATTCTCTAATATCAGCCCGGGGTCGAAGCAACGGTGGTTGGTATTCCGCTTGATAGAAATTTTGACAAAAATTCGAAAGAATACATTTAATTGTTTTTTATTTTCATTATGAAATCTATCATCCAGCATAAAATCAAATTCTATTGAGTTCATATTTTACAAATCTTTAGGACACTACTGATTACTTTATTAAACTATAGATAATAGGCCTTTTTATGCACATTGGCAGTGTAAATAATGTGCTGTCAAAACAGTATGTTTAAATCTTGCAATGTACCAAATTCAATTATGATGAAAATAACTTTAAACGGAATATAATAATTGCAACCGACAAATTTACATGCAATAAACTAGCAACAAGTTAAAGATTTTTATCTTATCATTTATTTGATTAACACATTTTTTATGATATACAAAATTTGTGTATTAGTAATAATATAGTCATATGAGGAAAAAGGTCCTTTCTGAAATTGTAAATTACAGATTTTATGCGAAGTTTCATTTAAAAAATTGTCTTTTCAAGTCACTGGGGATCAGAGGGTCTCTCAGACAACTGTCCATCCCGGTACCTCCGAGCTACTGAGGTCCGATTGTGGGGCAAGAAGTGTTACATTGTGAGACCACATCAGCAATGTGTTACCTTCAGAAAGTGTTTTCGCAAAAGGTACGAGTTTTTTAAATAACAAAATCAGAAGGTCTCTCAGACAACTTACGATCCAGCTATCACAGGCTACTGAGCTTTGCTTGTTTGGCAAGAATTATTAAGTCGTAAGACCCAATTAACGTTGGTTGTCATGTACAACTTGTTATCCGAAAAGGTAAGAGTTTTTTCAAGTAACATGAATTTATTAAATTCGCTTTTAGAAATTATGATGAAAGTTTTAAATTTAGAATGTAAATCTCGTGGCGGTAATGATAAAGCTCATTATTGATAAAATATAACGATTGTTTAAAGTTCAAATTCAAATTATGTTTGGTCCTGTAGACTATTCAAACTGTAGTGAACTCTTAATTGAATGCAACAGTTTATTCTTACTTTATTGATAAAACAACATTTAAATAATTAAAAAAATTATAAAGAAAACAATAACAACATAACGTACTTGCCTTATTGAAACATTATCAGATATGATGTAAATATCACAAATACAACATTTATCTAGTATCATTCATGATACCAATTCATAATTCGGAAATCAAAGCTGGATTTAATTCATTTTGAAGGGACTGTTGTACTAGTGGCAATGAAATGGAGACACGCTCTGTAGCACATGATCCTATCAATGGAGGAAGCGAGCGCTCCAAAGCTGAAACATGTGACGGAAAGTCTTTGTCCTCCTGCAATTGTCTTCAAGACGGCTTCAGGGCATTCAAAGTCTGGATCTATTGCGATTTCTGTGGCTTCAAGCTGATTAACTTGGAGTTGCCGCAGTGTTGTTCATGTAAACGTTACAATAAATGTAACAAATAAATGCATCAAAACTTGAAACTTTGCCTTTTGAAAAAAAAATGTTTCTGTATGTTAATACGTACAGTAACACTACGGAATGTATTCACACACACAGAACTATACATGTTTGTTAATTAATGTTTTGGTGGGAGTTTCTGAGTTCGGTTGTACATGAATATCTGTTTTCTAAAAAATTACTGCCATACTTGAAGTAAATTTACTATAGTATATAACAGTTTACTAAATCTTTGTCCTTTTATCAATTTGGGTTTTAAACAACGGTGTGTATCAAAGTTGTCCACAATTTTTGTCGACGTATTTAAGACGAATAATAATAAGACGCATTTTTTCCAGTTAGTTGAAACATAAATGCATTTTATCATTAAAATTATTGATTCTTATGATATTGAAACCTACTTATCTAAAATAGAAGGGAGAAAACAATATGTAGTTCTTTAAATTGATTCACAGGATTTACTTCGATTTGAACCTACTTTTTTCTATAAAACTCTCGAATAATAATTCACGGAAATTGCTTAATTCTATTATTATTTGTGCTATGAAAGATGCTTACGATCTTTGATTGGCGACACATTATCGAATTTGGTTTGCTTTATCAACTTATTAGTATCAATTTTAGACTAAACATGCTATTCGTTATAAACTAACAAATTATAAAACGAAACAATATAATATTTAAAACCTTTTTATGAACATACTTTTACAAGTCAGATTAAAACTTCAATTGCATCAAATAATCTCCATTATAATCAGTATACAAAGGCTATTGAAATCTTTATACGTTTCTTTAAAAAAACAAACTTATGTATTTTTATTATGAAATACCTTAAATGTGTTTTGAAAACATGTAGGGAAAAACAATCCAGATGAATCCATTTCTTTTTAACTTCAGTAAAATTAGAATGATAAAAAAACCACATTTCAAGGAATCAAAAATCTTTAATTTCAATAGCTTGTTATAAAATGCAGACATGTAGCATCGGGAGGGGGGGGGGAGACTTTTTCATTATCTTAAACATTATTTTAACATTTTTTTGCAATATATTTATCATATTCACTTCAGGAATCTCAAGTATTTTTGATAAAAGATATAACCATAAAGTATCTATGTATGCATAAATATATCGTATTGCGCAGTAGTCGTAAATGATTTTATGCAGTCAGGTGCAGGATGGAGGATGCGGGATCAATAATATCCAAATTAAAAGTTTAGGAAGAAGTTGACATGTTTAGCGATCCTGTGTCTGCAACGATAGCTCTGGTACAGAATACTTAGTCATGCATTGCATGCTTTATACAACTTTTGTAAGCTTTAAAACAATGTACTCTTTTTTATTTCATTATATGACCTTTCAATATGGCATGTAAACAATGTTTCATAGCAATAGGAGAGGCTACAAACTCGCATCCAAATACTCTATGATGGACAGTTTTGACAGAATTGTTATTGTGTTTAGAAGTAAAATATACCTTAGAAATTTAAGCCCTATATGTTCACTTATGATCAATACAGATGGAGTTATTCAATCAAAACTGTCGGTCATAAGTAAAAGGGTATACATGAATAAACCCCTGTAAAATGATGTTAGACAAAATATTAATTGATTAAAAATTAGAGATGTTGGTTTAGATTTGAAATTTGAGATCATAGTTGTGCTTTCACAAGTTTGTAACTTTATAAAACCTATACAATCACGTGATAATTATAACTGTTTGTAAGATTACGACTGGACATAGCAATTCCTTAGTTTGGACTTCAAGGTGAATAAGAAGAAGACCTTCTTACAGTCATACACCCAATACCAATAATTTATCAGTTTTAAGGAGTAATATGAAAATATTATAATATATTCTTACGTTTTGATTAAAAGATAAGAGAGATATAACCACATGACTAGTAACAGTTCGTAACCATTCCTAACAATTCTACTTATTTACTGTAAACCAATTTTATTCGCGTGCGATAAATTTTCGTGAGATTTGCTAAGCCTTATTGTCGCGAATATTTCTCGCTGCGATACAGTATTTGCCATATAGTTATTATAAAAAAAAACCAGGTGTAGATAAGGCTTGGTCGCGGAAATTAGTTGTTACGAACCAGTTCATCTTAGGTAAATTGCGAAATAATTTCGTCACGAGTAATAATTTGTTTACAGTACTTGTATTAGCTATATTTTAGAAAATTAAAAACAAAACATTTGCCAAAAAGTAATGTTTGATAACAAAAAGAGTTCAGTGAATTTTATCGTTTTTCTAAGAAACACATGATTGTTTAAAGTAAAAAAAAAAGCAATAAACAAATAAAATAATTATGAAGGTAAACAAAAAAGATGCAAAGATAGTTCTATAAACGTACATTATTCAGACCCTTTTTGAATTCTCTGAGTTTAGGAAATCGTACAATAACAAGAAGTTAGGTGGAAGATGATACAGTGATATCACAGTTGACGTCATGACCACTGGAACAAATATTTTTGAGTACATCAAAGCAATTAATCAATATCTTGTGAAAGTTAAATCTCATAGCTGCAACAGTGTGTGCAAACCAATTAAAGAACGCGATAGATTAAAATGGTCAACACTAGAAGTAAACATAAAGCGTATAGTGTTTTTTGGCGGGGATATATTTTTGGTCTATTTTGGCGAATTTTGAAAATTCAAAAAAAATTTAAATTAAAATTAAACTCAGCTACAGATACTTGTCTGATTAACGGTCTTATTCTTCATTCACAATGAAATAACAATTGATTTTAATAATGCATACTTTTTCATGCTTATTAGTCATTTCTGTTGAAAATATTAAAGTGTGTGAAGTAAGGTCGGACATCAAATTTTACCACTCTGTTATGGTGGCATAGGGTATTTGCTTAAGTACATTAACTTCTTAGCTATTTAAAATAAACTTAAATGAAGGGTAAATAATTCACCAAAAGTATACCAGCCAAAATTAATGGCATACCATGTAGGCCTTAATCCGCCAAATTTGTGTTCTGCCAAAAAACAAAAACAAAAACAACCCCCCCCCCAAAAAAAAAAAAACCCCGGCTATACAGTACCGCCACAGTAAAATGCAAAGCACTTTATGTACGTATGATCGCACTTTTAAGGAGGTTGATTGACAGAAGGGAGAACGATGCAGGTTAATGGTATCTATTGAATGAGTAGTAAACATAAATATAAAGGTTATGTTTCATCCGTCACTTACCAGAAAAATTGTTCATCTTTCATTGAACAATGCAACACAGTAAATTTCAAATGATGGAAAAACTTGTTATGTGTTGAACAAAATGAAACTAATCAATCACTGAGCAACTTTAATATAATATATTTTATGATATAGTCTAATATAATTGATTTTTTATCCTTTTATATATATATATATATATATATATATATATATATATATATATATATATATATATATATATATATATATATATATAAAGATATAGATATAGATATAGATATATATATATATATATATATATATACAATTCTGTTGTCTTTTGTCCTGTTATTTAGGCTTTTAACACGATGTTTCGGGATGTTTGCTGGTTGAAGATTAACTAATTTAATGTTTAATTTGAGATCAAATGTAACTCCTAAATATTTTTTTCAACTAATACGGATTGATGTTATGTTCTTTTTAGAATGTTTAGAGTCCACTTTCATGTTATCCTGGATGTATTTCTAAACAATGCATCTTGTGTCTTATCCTCACAGAAGGACTAGGCGGATAAATTTATAATATTTGCAGAATCACCAGGAAAGGTATCGAGTAACCTCTGGAATCGAAAGAATACTTTGAATCATTTAACAAGATATTTGAAAAGGATCTGTCAGTATTTCAGAAAGATTTCTTTTTTCTTCTTGATGTGAAAATGTTGACCAATATTTCATGTGTCGATGAACTTCTTAATGATATTTGGACGGAGTTTCGAATCTCAACAAAAATTGTTCTTTTCCCAGGAGCTGTCATATTCACCAACACCAGTCTTATGGAGAAAAACTTGTTTTCTATTTTTGACATGATTCAAAACAAGAATCAGATCGTGTTCGAAAAAAATTAACATTTTAAGTTTGTAGACCACTGAACTTAATTTGTTTCTACGTACATTAAAACGAACAGTAACACATGCTGTTTGGACCAGAAAAACAGCATTATTGTAAATAATAGCATTTATGTGAATTGTGATATGTTATTTTTATGCCAGTACCAAAAATAATAGTCTAGTCATAATTGTAATTCTAATTTTAGAGTAATTTTGAGTATTTAGCTGATCTTCTTTAATTGTCTACATTAGCCAATCACAGTGCGGCGTTTAGTCGCGCGATGTTTTGACTACGTCATTTTAACTGTCAGCTGTCAACAAGTTTGTAAATACCGCAACTCCACCATATTCTCAATTTGTCTCATCTCCTCTAGGCGTAGTTCGTAAGTCAGAATAAGAAAATTTAAAGTTATTCATGATCTTTCTTACCCAAAAGAAAATTCAGTCAACAGTAATATACCAAAAGAATACTCTACAGTTCAATATGATACAATTGACTTGATCATACAACTAGTTTAAAAATATGGAAAATACTGCCTTATTGCCAAAACAGAAATAGAGGATGCATTTAGAATCATTCTAGTGAACCCTGCTGACTACCATTTGTTAGGATTTTCGTGCGACAATGAATTCAATTTTGATAAATGCTTACCAATGGGCGCGAGTAGTTCATGTCAGGTCTTTGAACGTTTGAGTGTTGCATTACAGTGGGTAATGCAGACAAAATACAAAGCTGGTGATATGTCACTATTATTAGATGACTTTTTCTTTATTGGGTCAGCTGATTTACCAAACTGCAAAATTGATTTAACACATTTTCTATATCTTTGCAAAACTATTGGGATACCTATCAAAATGTCTAAAACTCAAACTCCTACAAAATCCATTATTATCTATGGCATTGAAATTGACTCCACAAAAATGGAAGCACGCCTTTCCAATTGTCTTGGCTATTGAGATTTAGGGTGAGGAGATGAAAAACAAAAAAGGTTCTCTTCATGTCTGACAATTTAGCTGTTGTACAGGTTATCAATAAACAGACTTCCAAAGAAGTAACTCTTATGAAATTAGTACGCCGCCTAGTGTTAGCAACCCTGAAATGGAATATTCATTTTCGAGCGAAACATATACCTGGCAAATACAATATTGCAGCTGACAAATTGTCTCGTTTCCAGTTTCAGGCAGCCTTTCAGTACATGCATCAATTGGAACCCAACCCAACACTCATTCCAGAACCCCTGTTGGAACTTTAACTTTGCAAGCTCAGCAGCTTTTAGGCGCAGCATTATGTGACAACACAAAAAATGCCTACAAAAGAACATGGAATCTCTTTGTTCAACACTTTCCAAATATAACTTCCATTCCTCTTTCACCTGCAATAGTATGCAATTTTATTGCATGTCTGTTTTCTCTTGGCTATTCCCCAAATAGTATATCTTCTCATGTTTCAGCCATAAGCTATGTACACAAAATTCTTAGCCTTCAAGATCAATCTGAAACATTCTTAGTTAGGAAAATCATACAGGGATGCCATCATTCTGCACCTGAGAAAGATTCCAGGTTACCGATTACAGGTCCCATTTTGGCAAACATGTTAAAATCAATGAATCTTTCTGTTAAGAATTTGTACACTAGGATTCTTCTGAAATCCATTTTTTGTTAGCTTTTAATGCTATCTTGCGCTTAGGTGAGATTGTTGTAAAATCCAAAACTGATCAGTGTAAAGTAATTCAAAGGAATGATGCCACTTTTGAAATGCTTCAAACAACACCTGTGGCTTTTGAAATTGTGTTAAAATATTTCAAAACAAATAAAACACTTGACATTTTTCAAATCCATCTTTAAGCATCAGATAATAAGGAAATGTGCCCCGTTCAAGCATTATATTATGACTTGCATACATTTAGCCACAAGTCAGGTCCATTGTTTCAATTTATGGGAGGTGAAACAGTAAGTTATGCATTTGTAGGGAAAAATCTTACTAGTATTATTGATTTTGTTGGTAACCCTGCTCTATACAAGGGTCCCAGCTTCAGGATAGGGGCAGCCACTCATGCAGCACATTTGGGTTATTCTGAAAACTGCATTCAAAAAATGGGAAGATGGAAATCTGATGCTATTCGCAGATACACACGTTTGTCAAGCTTTACATGTTAAATAGGTATAGCAAATGCTATGTATATATATTTTTTTTGGAAGGTTTTCACAGTTCATAAGTTAACTGCTATGTATTATAATTGTATCTGATATGCATTGTTTGTGTTTTTAATTCAATGTATAGATAAGTTGTATGTCAAAATTCAATTCTCATCACAATTACGTATCATTTGTCTTAAATCGGACATTATTCAAAGTGTGATTCATGTATAACAGTTATCTATACTATGTGCTTGATATGGTTACACATAACATAACACAGGTCAGAAGTAAACTGATGTGTTTATGTGCTGTATAGTTTTTTAACCATTGTTTCTGTTGTTTGATTTTGTCGTTTGAGTAACATGTGCCGACTGGTTCATCTGAAAATGTTTGATTACATGTATATCTGTCTTTTAAAACATTTTTGATTGTATAAAAACTTTTAACATGTATATTATGCTGTTATATTAACCCAGGGCAGAAGTCAACTGATGTGTTTATGCTTGCAAGGTTAAAAATAAGATGTTCCTAGTGGTATTCAAATGTTTAACTGGTTTGGTTATATAGATAATCTGTGCCTTCATGATATGTTAATATTTATATCTCCATATAAGGCAGGGGTTAGTCATTGCCAAATTTGTTGTATGTACTGCCATCTTTCATATTGTTGACTACCGTGATCTGGCTAGTCCACCTTGTGTGGGGTCTTTTGTGCAAACCTGCTGTTTGCTTTTGGTGGCTGTTTTTGTTCAACAATATTTTTGTTGTATGTATATTTGGTACATGTTGATATTGTATACATCTTTGTTTAATATGGGGGAGGTCATTTGATCACCTTTTATTAACTTACATTCAATGTCTGGTAATTGATATTATGACTGTTTGAAGACCTCCCCTTGTTGCCTAATTTTTCTTATTAGCAAAAATAAATGGTAGTATACACACACAACCATGTTTTATGTTTTTCTGTCAATCTTAGCCAGATCAACAATATTACATAAAATAGAGTATGGACTCTTATGGAAGAGCAAGCCACCTGTCTCCTACTATATAATTACTTCAAGGAGAATATAATTCACTAGTTTCATCCATTGCATGGATGTATAATTGACCCTCGATTAAGGTTTTTTTGTTTATTATGTTTATTTTTCTTAAAATGTAAATACAATGGAACAATTGAACTATTAACATATAATATCTTAACCGCTACCCTTTGATTGATAGATAGATAGACTTAAATCAGTGGTTATAAGAATATAGAACTATATTGATTTAGAAACCTTATAAGAATATAAAGAAGACTCAAAATATACTGTAGAACACAGAATAAATAAAATGCTTTTAAAAGAAACCAGGTCTTGGATTTCGAGTCAAAACAATTCAATTGTATGCATTCTTCTTTCAAAATTAAACCAAAAGAAGCAAACAATACAACGAAATATCAATCCTTGCTTGGATCTAACTTGTAATTTTAAGGTTTCCTGGTCAATATCTTCTTTGAATTATCCCCTCCACAATTTGTAAATTTTGGATAAATCACTGAATTTTTAACTATATTTGTACACAAAAGATCATGGTTTATTTTTGCTGATGATTATTTTTAATTTTCCGATTCGAAATGCAGATTACACCCATTGACTGTCATTCATTCTACTGACAGAAACATGAACATGGGCTCGACGGTGGTGACCATTTTTTAAAAATACTAAATCAATCTCTAGAAAAAGAGAAGATATGTATAAATATACAAAAAATGAAAATCTTTAAATCTTAAATATTAGAATGTCTTCCTTACATAATAATATGTCATTGATACAATTATCATACCTGAAATTATAAGGGGGTGTGCGGCCATCTTGTGCACTTAAAGATAAGAATGTAAACATTTCTTGAACTGGCTTGTTTCTCCCCAAAGCTGACAAAAACTGTTGCCAAAAGATAAAAAAAGCAATAAATATTAAGTTTCTACAGGTTGTTGTTTATGCAAATTATACATGCAATAATAAAACAATGCCTTTTAATCACACAGAAGAGCTGTCGAACTGCGCAGCTTCAGACGTATTTTGAAGATTTAATTATCTAAAAAAATATGAAATGTCCTTTCTACAATTATTTATTGAGAAAAAGTTTAAATTTTGCACAGTAATGTTGTAATGTGTAACCCAATTATTATTAATCGGCATGAGATCTATTTTTAGAACAAGAAACATTCCAGTCTGTACTTTGCAATCCTGTGTCTACGGAGGCACATTAACGTTGTACTTTATTAAGAAAAAATAAATGTCAATTCAAAACAATCTGTGTTGAATGTGACATGCATTACCCAACGTTTTTTGTTTGTTTTCAGTTCTTTAGGTATAAATGTATGGAAATTCTTGTTACAAGTGGGGTAGGGACCAAATAAGTGAGTGTCTGAAATGAAAAATATACATACATTTTTCGATGAAAATAGAACTTCAATGTACCTCCATAGACACAGAAATATATCGGCGGAATTGATAAATTCCGAGACCCATTTTGAGAATAGGGTAACCAACTTTGAGACAAAGACCTAAACAACCATTCTTTGAGTATTGCATAAGCAATACACGTCCCCTACCGGTTTGTAGAAATTTATGAAAACAATGCACTGTTATGCAGATCATCATTTCTTACCGTCTTCTGAACCCCGAATCAACAGACCAACCCGATAACGAACCCGATTGTAATAATACAAAAACCCTGTCGATTGAATTTACAACACAATGCTTCACACTATTTTATAGAACTTATCTGTTTGTTAGAAACAATAAAAGGAATGGTCCAAGTAATGCACGATATTATTACTGACTACATACTTTCCTAATTTATTCAATACACACCGAACACGATAACGAACCCGAACATTAAAAAATTGGAATATAAAAAAATAATTTTTCTCAAAAATACGTCAACAAGACGCTACAAAAGTGTACACTTTACAGCTGTTCAGCAAATGACAATTATTCCTCAAACGCATAAAGAAAAAAGTGTTGAAAACTGAAATGGGACAGACAGACGGACGGGCAGATGGACAGACAGACGGACGGACGGACAGACGGATTGACGGACGCAGAGGAAAGCTATAGTCCCCTCCGGTGAAAGGTAGGGGACTAATAAGCATGCTTAGAACTCTTTCTCAACAAATGGTTGTAGAGTGGTAAAAATCGATCTCTTTTCATATTTTTAAATCTTTAATTCAAGTCTGTAGCTGTGCAGTTCTAAGCGATTATAAAATGCAGTATTCTGCTCTTGTGCGCATAATTTGCATAAAAAACAACATGTAGAAAACCTAATTTATTGCTTTTAAATCTGTTGGCAACAGTTTTGGTCTGTTTTGAAAAAAAAAATAAAGCCAGTTCAAAAAATATTCTCATTTTTATTCTCAAATGTACAACATTGCTGCATATCCCCCTTCATATAAATCTGATCGCAAAATTGTTGACCCTCGAGGCTTGTTAAAAATAATACTTGTTAAGGTGTGGGGTTGGCAGGGTGTGGAGAGTCAGTGCCACACAGACCCCCTTTCCTGATAAGTCAAATAGATAAAATCCTTAAATATGTATTCTCTTCATAAAGCAAATCAGAAAAAAAAAATTATAGTCGCACTTTTTCTTAACTAGTAGTGTATAAAAACACTCCAAACTCCATTGAAGAAATAACAAGTACAAAACAACTGAATGCAACATAATTATAATTAAATTAAAAAAAACCCCACACAAATAAGGAATGCAGCATGATAATTGTAAACAAAAATAACTGAAAGTTTGTTTCTTTTACAAAAGTAAATTGCATTGTTTAATATCATACTCTAGATCAATGAAAAAGCAGACGCTAAAACATAGAACAGAAATTAGATGACCAAGCATTAAATGTGTAGTTTACGCCAGTGCTCAAATAATCTTATGACACATTTTCACATGCTTACTCCTCCTAGGCACCTGATGATCCTACCTCTATATTTTTGGAGGTCCGTGTTGCTCTACTTTGAATTTTTATTTCGTTTTATGGATTTTTGAGACAGTTAACGGTTTGTTATTGTCATTTTTAAAGCGCTAAGCATAGCTCAGCGCTTTATTGTCGTTAGACTTCTATTTCCGGTGCAAGGAATAACTGCCCTCTATGAGCAGAAATATACATAATTTAAACTGGTAAGAGGTATAGGGAACCAGTTATCTGGGTGACGGAAATGGCCGAGTAGATACGATTGGTTTGCGGGGCTTATGTACATCAGCAAGGGATGCTATGCAGTGATGAAAAAATATAGTGCGTATTCAGAAGCTAAAATATAGAAAAATAAAATCGATTTTTGCAAGAAAATGTCAAAAACTGTGATAAATTACTGTTCAAAAGGTATAATTTGTGATTTTAACATATCTTTTTTCAGGCAAGTATCCATATACAAGTCGTGTTCAGCTTTAATTCACATCATCTTCAGAAAGTAACATATATTTAAAGAAATCTGGCCTTCGATACTTTAAATTGATATTCATTAAACATAAACCAAAATTTCAATAAGGCTCATTTCCGCCTACGCTTGCACACAGTAAATTTTCTTAGAACCAAGCTAGGTTAGCGCTTTTCAGTACTTTCAGTACTTTGATTTATTCTATCAATTGGATTGTAAAAGTTATATACTGAAAATTGTTACTTTATGAAATTTGTATGATAAAGTGTAAGTGTTAAAAAAACACAACAAGTACATCATAAATAAGCCATTAAGAGTAGCGTTCAGTCCCACGCAGAGCGGACAAAAACTCTATGAATTAAAAGTTACACGTAAGTATGTACGCGAAATAGGTAAAAATCAGTAACAATAGATTATTAGTTTGTTTTTATTACATAAATTTAATTTACATTAAGAAACCTTTTTTACCTGTGTAAAACCCTGTGACGGATAATTATGTCAGTGACAAGTTGGCATTTTTGCACCCGCTTAAGATGCAGTTTCGGAAAAATCCATAGATACCAATTGACAGACCATTGTCTAGAAAGCATATAACTACTTTCTTTTTTTAGTGTGTTTTACCTGACATGTGAGATATTTACCTTTATTACAATTTAAGTTTTACGTTTACTTAGAACATTTGATTTTTAGAGGTTATCTATATTGTATGATTTCATATTTGTTTTATACAACGAATTGAATTGGTGTATATATTTGGGAGGCTTGCCTTTGATTCAAAGAGGTAACTTTTCTATAGGAAATTAAAATTGCCTCTGGGATTTTATTAAATCCTATCGGAATTGAAATTTCAAAAGTTCCTATATTCCGATAGGAAATTCCAAATTTCATACAGTAATATTGTGAAAAATTGGAAAATTATTTCCTTTAGGAAAATATTTTTGAGAGGCAAATATCTCACCTGACAGGTGAAATACAATGATAACAATGGTGTTCTTTCAGCAATGGGTTGTCATATGCCATATTTGAATTTGAATTTGATATATTCAGTTTAGACGGGTGCAAAAATGCCACCCTGGCACTGGCATACTCATCTGGCAAGGTGCTACACTGTTTTTTTACGAAAATAATAATAATAATAAACATGGCGCATACATACTGTAGCACAAGCGGTAATACATTTGCGCAAAAGACTATATTTGGTATGGTTAAATATTTGCCCCCAATATCAACCACTTTTTATAAAGTGTCGTATAAAACTCAAATCTCCATAAATTATTGTACGGATAATGTTTCTCCCTTTTTTCTTGAATTTAGTCATCATTACCCAGTCGCAGTTATTCTATGACGTCATCTAAATGACCCTATTCCCGCAATTTCGAAAGCAAATGAAATGTTGTCATTTTTCCTTTACATTTTTCATTCTTAAGTCAATTTTTAAAAAAATCATGACGTCATTTCTACAGTATGACGTTACTATGGTGATAACCTTTTACACACTTATTTTCAATATGATTTCAATTTTTATCCACCGAAATTTTAAAGCTTTTCAAACAAGAGGCCAATGCGCCACATCGCTCAACTGAAAAGCAGTTCCTTGTTACATTTTATTTCGTAGCATATGCAATTTTTTTTTAAACGTTGAACCTCTTTCTGGGGCCCCAGTATAGATCTGAGGTTTATGGTTGGCTTTAACAGTTCAGAATTTACACTATTTGAGGATCTTTGCATAGTAATCTCACAAACTGTAGCATTATAGTTCTCGAGAAAAACTTTTTAAAAACATTTTCCATATATATTTCGATGTTAAACTTTGAACCCTTCTTTGGGCCCTAGTATTATTCCAGTACCAAAGCTTTATTTCTTTGGAATCTACATCATCTAAGGGTGCTTGCATAGAAATCAGTTGAAGTTGAAGCATTGTAGTTATCTTGAAAAAGATTTTTAAACATTTTCCATCTATATTTCTATGTTAAAATTTGAACACCTCTTGGGGCCCCAGTACTAGATCGAGGGTCCGCTGTTATAATTTCGAATCTACACTATTTGCTTACGTAGTTATATGACCAATTGAAGCACTGTAGTTCTCGCGACGAAGATTTTAAAATATTTTCCATATATATTTCTACATTAAACGTTTAACCAATCTGGGTCCCAAGTATCAGTCCAGGGGTCACTATTTAAAAACTATCGAATCTACATTATCCAAGGTTGTATGCATAGTATTCTCACAAATTGTAGCATTGTAGTTCTCGAGAAGAAGATTTTTTTTACCATGTTACCTATATATTTCTATATTGAACTTTGACCCCTCTTGGGGCCCCAGTATTAGTCCGGGGGTCACGATTTTACCAATTTAGAATCTACATAAGCCAGGGATGCATGCATAGTAATTCCACAAACTGTAACATTGTAGTTCTCGAGAAGAACATTTTAAAATGTTTCCTATATATTTTTTAAAATGTTAAATTTTGAACCCCACTTGGTGCCCCGGTATTTCTCTGGGAGTCACGATTTTTACAAATTGTAATCTTCATTATTTAAGGATGTATGCATAGAAATATCCCAAACTGTTGCATTATAGTTCTTGAGAAAACGATTTTTAAACATTTTCCTATATGTTAAACTTTGAACCCCTTCTGTGGCCTAACTTTTTGTCCGGGGTCATAATTTTTACAATTTAGAGTCTTCACTATATAAACAACCTTTTGTATAAATATTGGCATTTCTGGTGCTGTGGTTCTTGAGAAAATTTTAAAACATTTTTTCGTATGTATTTCTATGTTAAAGTTTGAACCCCGCTCCAGTTTTGGTGTAAGGGTCACGATTTTTACAATTTAGAATTTTCCATAAACATATCAAAGGCCGGAACGGCCACAAAGGCGTCGAGCTGACATTTTCTTTAATATAGATATCATTAATTTAGATTTCTGTACCAAAAGTCGTATATCAAATAATATTAGAATAAAAATGTTTTGTGTTACTAAATTCGTATATCTGCAACTATATTTTTTCATTACCTAATTAATGAGATTTTGTTGTTTTATTACAAAATATATATTTGCGTCTATTTTGAACTGCCTGTCAATAGACCACGATTTATTAGGCTGCCGGTCAATAGACTTCGATCTATTGGACTGCCGGTCAATAGACTGCGATCTATTGGACCGGCAACGTATTTCAGAATGCGGGTAATTTGTAGAAAGAATTTTTTCTGAACGTCATACGTTTTATGATATGAAGTCATAATATACTTTGAAGTCACGATCTGCATCCTTTCGATTGTTCTCAGGGAATGTATCGTAACATTACGCTGTTTTTAGTACTTGGTGAAACCATATTCAATGTTATCAATATTGAGTATC
The DNA here is from genome assembly GCF_902806645.1 of Magallana gigas. Lineage (NCBI taxonomy): Eukaryota > Metazoa > Mollusca > Bivalvia > Ostreida > Ostreidae > Magallana > Magallana gigas. The sequence goes on along the minus strand of NC_047567.1, from coordinate 7,131,083 downwards.
AATAAAGCCTCACATAAGGTAAATTACTATTTTTAATCTAATGGGTTGGAGACTCCCCCTTGTATGTGATAAGTAATATTAAGATGCATGCAACAATTTGGCAAATGTAAAAAATTAAGAAAAAAATCTTAGTTTATTGCATAATGGCACAAAAACCAATTGTAATATGCAAAGTGTAAACCCTGAAAACAAACTATAATCAAAGTACCGAAGAACTGACGGGAGTTGATTTTATTGATTTTTATTTATTTTAAAATCAATGATATGTTATTTTGCATGACAATACAGCTAGTTTCTAATCTGTATTTGAATAACGCACATTTTTATAATATGATTTTTCGGATTTTTTCGACACAATAATGTGGATAAAACCCCAAATGAATCATGTTAAGGTAGTACAAAACAAATAAGCTAAATTTTTCCTATAATTCAATTTTTCTGAAATTTTTATATTTTTTTCTTTGGAATGAAATCTTTTAATACGTAACATTTGAAAAAAATCCGACCTCACAATGTTTGCCCACATTGCCCCAAACCTACCATTGGAATCTCCTTTCGGTGGAGTGTAAAATGAAATAGTCATTGTTATAATTTTCTATGCCATTAAGTTATTTTTTCAATATATTACAAATGTCTGTGCTGCTATTTAAACAGGAGACCTTCTTGTTACTTAAAAATACTGAAATAAATTCAAACTGGTAACTTAAGATAATTTCTCATGCAATATAATGTAAAACTAGTGCTTGTGAATACTCTTTTAAGACGTAAATTTGCAGCACTTAACGGTATCTAAAAAGAAAATGTATCATTCAAATTTGAATAAAATTTAACAGTATGATTTGACCCTGTGGTTAAACTATATCAAAATAAAAAAAATTTAACCATTGGTGTTAGATAAATTAAGGTTTAAGTATGTTTGACGGAGGTATAAATTGATAAAAATCCTAGGTGACGTCATCATATTTGACCTTTGACCTGTTGATATGACCTTGAAATTTGTTTGACATAAAGCATAAACATTGGTGGTGGTTGTGTCCAAATTTCAGGTCTTTACTTTGAAAAGAACACAAGTTACGCATTTCTAAATGAGATAAGGCTAAATTGCACAAAAATCATAAGAATGAAGACGGTGTTCTCCAAATGTATGTTTCAAAATTATTGAAATACGTTGTAACCTAAATTTATTTGGCCTTGAGTAATTGATGGGTATGATTTATATTTTTTTCTTAAGATAATGGATTGAAATTAATTTTTAAATCATATTCAGTCAATATTTTGTGTATTTCAGAAAATATTTCAAATAAATAATTTCAGGGGTGTTTCGTACTACCTTAAGTAATATTTAAAGATAGAATAAATTCAATCAAACTATGTATCAGTGATAGAAATATTTCTGGAAAATCTATGGATCCAAGCAATGTTGAACTCTCGTTTCGTTCAACCAAACGCTCGGCTATCGCCGTTAATCCCCGACAAGCAAGAGAGACTCTCTGCTTGTCGAAGATTTACGAAGACAGCCGAACGTCGAGTTGAACGAGACTATATTGAACTCTGGCGTAAGAATACATACAACTACAAAAAATATTTAAATTGATCGTACCATTTAAAATCTAACTATTTTCTAGGTATTTATAGCGAGCGCAGCTCGCCGGCGCGCAGCGAGCGAAGAGAGCTCTAAGAACAAGTGTGCGCGGGAAAAAGAACGAGCTAAACCTGCAGTTCATCAAACAAAATTTTTTGTCTACGTCCAATAATGCTCTCTAATGTTTTCACCCGTGGTGCTGTGCCAAAAATGGCCGACTTTTAACTCGTAATTTACGGTGTCTTAAGGTTTGAAGATACGTTTAGAGTAATGCATATGCTTTGGCGAGACTCAAGAGTTTTGTTAATTGCTTCCATACCTTCGTATTGAGTCGAGAAACGTAATTAAAGACGAACAAAGTTATGGATGACGTCACAGTGCTTTCGCGCTATATTTCCCGCGATAAATTTAGAGGTGGATCAAACATCTGTTATGCGTATAGCTATTTCAGTATAGACTGCGATACCTGTGTCATTGACATATGATTTGTTTTTGTTGTTTTTTTTAATATAGAGATTATTTAGATATATACTAGCAAATGCCATACTGTACTGTCATATCGATCGATTCATTTTTAAGCTAACTGTGCATACATGTACAGTAGGCAGGTTAGTATATTATTATATCAGTAGGGAGGAAATAAACAATAGGATATTTTGAACTAAATAAAAAGGAATAAAGGAAAAAAAATAAGCAGTTAAAAATTATGTAGATATTGCATATAGTCAAACCATTAAATTTAAAAGTGGGAAATTACACACCTACAAACACACACACACACACACACACACTCTCTCTCTCTCTCTCTCTCTCTCTCTCTCTCTCTCTCTCTCTCTCTCTCTCTCTCTCTCTCTCTCTCTCTCTCTCTCTCGGGAGAGGGGTAGGAGGTTGCGCTGTATATATCATAACCATTAAAATTAGTACATTTGCCCCGGCATACTTATTGTAGAGAAATAATCTCTCAAAAATTCTTTGACGTTTGTTGATACCTACATATGGAGAAATGGTGTACATTTTACTAATTTGCATAGCGGCCATATTGTTATCACAATGGCGATTTTCAGTACAATAGAATATAAAGAAAGGAATGAGAAAAATAGCAAATTTTAAAAAATAAGTATTTTGGAAATATTTTCTCCTCATTTGGTTCTCTGATTTACTACATCCGGGATCGGAATGTGCTTGTTTTGTTTACATTAGATATTGAGAGAGCGGTTCCTTTTGAATCTGAAAAATCGAAGCGGGGCGTTGTAGGAATAAAGTGTGTTTTAGTGATGAAAGACGTCATGAAGGGATTTTGGAATTATTTTTAAAATACTTGCCATACATAGGTAAATTTGTTCCTCATATATTTACAAAGTTTACATTGCAAACTAGTTGTGTCAGAAATATTGACTCAAATTTTTAAAGTCTTGTCGGTTCCATTTTACTTTCAATTTAGCATTTTTCAAGACTTTCTCAGTACGCTGTCGGACTTGCAACTAGGCATTTGGGCTTTATATTGAATCATTAGGCATATTGCATCTTTCTATTTAAGAATTTTCGTTAGAAATTAAATGAGATTTTTCAGGTTATAATTCTATTCTGTTTAAAGCTGATATTTTTAGCTGTTTATTTATTTATTTACTCATTTTAGCCGGTATAGTCCTATTTTTAGATTATCTATAATGGCTTGATAGAGAGGCATTCAAAGTGAATTTGAAGCGTGAATCACTGATTGTGGTGACAAAAACATACACAGATAATCTATGCATTGCCCCAACACATGTTCTTATTCTAAAAAAATAATGTTTGACGTAATCACACAAATTTCATACATAAAAGGTATGTAATTTTCATTCGTAAGGGAGACAATTTGAAAACATGAATATTAATGAGTGAATTAATTAACAGTGTCACGTGGCATTTAGCTCATGAATAAAGTGTATGTGATTTCTCCATATGTAAATAACACTAGGTTGACAATGATGCAAGGTATGTGTAATTCTTGCTGCACACGCCAGAACGGTAGCACCGTAAAACATATTAAATATGTTTCCTTGAAAAACAATGCTTTATCATACATTATTTCGAATTTATCAATTATTCTCAAGAACTAATTCTTGTCAGCGGCGATGATTTGTGTTTTTGTCCAAACACTGTTTCACTTTCGGTTTGTCAGAATAACTGCATAGGAGAGTTGATTAAAATCAACTCCCAAAAAGGGATTAGGTAATAAAACAATTATTTAATGCCTGAAGTCAATCAACCAGAATTGTTTTCCCTTGGTGCAGGGAGCAACTCGGAAAAAATATTCTGCTCTATTGATGCTCAGGCATTAAATAATTTAATAATATGCAATTTTAACATCACCATGTGATTGTAGACTCAGTATATTTCCTTATAAAATACGTATTGATGTATTTGTAATACAATGAATCATAACTCATCATGGTTACAAAAATTGAAGAAATTTCAATGTTTAAAAATAAATTATCTTCTTTCTGCTTTAAACAGTCTTTGAACATATTTCACGGGGTCATCATTTGAATACGAGGGTAACACATTAACAGTGTTTCCCTAATTATAATAAAACTTACTTTTATTTTTTTTAATTACCGTGTGACAAGATTACCTATGGTATGGTTGTTTACAAATAAATCCACACCACGTGCGTAGATCTGCCGTATCTATAATGCTCAACCAAACTAGCTGCAATATTGCAACAAAATCACAAGATAAATTTATCGCTTACATTCATTTTGGAGACCGTGCCCGACAACAAATAAATTTACATATTGATTTTTTGTATCGGGCACGGTCTCCAAATTAACTGTAAGCGATAAAATAAAATAATATTAAGTGAAATTTTACACCTTATCAAATTCATCCGTAATTTTTTAATTAAAAAAACTTATATTTTTATGCAAAGAGACACAGTTGGGGTTTTGGTGCACAATTTAGTTTAATAAATGGAAAAAAAATCTTGTAAACATATTTCCTATGTATTTCTATGTTAAACTTTGAACCACGCCTGGGGCCTCAGTTTAAATCCGAAGTTCACGATTTTTACAATTTAGAATCTTCGCAATATATACACAAGCTTTTGTGTAAATATTTGCATTTCTGGTGCAGTGGTTCTTGAGAAGAGGATTTTTAAACGATTTTCCTATATATTTCTATGTTAAAATTTGAGCCCCGCCTGGGGCCACAGTTTAACTTCGAGGGTCACGATTTTTACAATTTAGAATTTTCACTATATAAACAAGCTTTCGTGAAAATATTAGCATTTATGGTGCACTCGTTCTTGAGAAGAAGAGTTTTAAAGACACACACCCTATACTCACTGTTTTGCAATTATCTCCCTTTTAAATTGGGCCGTGCCCTTTATCTTTACAATTTGTAATCTTCTTTCCATAAGAATGGTTTGTATTAAATTTGGTTAAATTTGGTTAAAGGTTTTATGGCCCAGTGGTTTTCGGGAAGAAGTCGAAAATGTGAAAAGTTTACAGACGGACAGACTGACGGCGGACGGAGGACGGACAACGGGTGATCAGAAAAGCTCACTTAACCTTTGATTCAGGTGAGCGAAAAACCTTTAATTTTGGGGGCGAAAAATGCAAAATACCGCACATAGTCCTTTAATGCGCCCGGACCTTTAATTTAAAAATCAAATTATGTAAAATGGTTTTCTTGCCTTATTAACGGTTAGGTTGTTCAAAAATCATTATATGTTCACCCTAGCACGTAAACACAACGTCATTGAGTTTTAACTTGCGGACACAGGTAATCTGTCGATGAAGACAATAAACATGCCTTTGTCTAAATAGTTAATATATAGATACATATGAAAAGGATATTTCAGTTGTTGTCAATGCTGTGTTTGTCATTGGTAGACAAGTTTGAGTTATCGACTTCAGATTTTTCGTAGCAACCAGTGACTAAATCTATAACTTTTCAGTATTTTTGTCTATACAAGTGTTGTTCGGAAATATTGAGACATTTATTCTTATTCCCATGGGGAAAAAGATAAATCATTGAAAGTTTACAAGAAAGTAAACCAGGAAATCTTTTATTAACGTGAAAATTTTGAAGTTAATGACGTCATTTATTTGATTTTCCTTGTAAGGTAATAAACGTGCCTACATCCAGTGACCCGATGCAAACACAAACTTATCGCAATGTCATTCCTACGTTTCTCCTTGCTCAAATTTTTAAATGCCTTACAAAGAACGGGGAACTAACTATTCTTCTTTTTTTTCATTTCATTTTTTAATTTTCAAATGTCAACAGTTATATATTATCCCTCCATTTTTGATTTTTTGTAAAAAAAAATCGAAATTTTTTCCCCCCAAAAGTCATCTTACTTTAAAACTTTTCTAACTTTCATTCTGTATACCGGTAGTTTAGAACTGTTGAAGTCCGTAAGTGTGTAAAAAGTACTTGATATTCAGCCCCTCTGTTTTAATTCTAGATAAACAATCAGTAAACAAACACCAATTAAATGAACATTTCGACCTCTTTTCAAGGTAAAATTTTTGTTTAAGCAGTTTCTGGGCCAAATAGGCCAGAACCGCAGGTTTATTCGCTTTAATTTTGCATTAAACATACACACAAAAACATGTATTTTGACTCTATTGTACTTTCTGCACAGCGATGTCGGCAGATATTCCATTTCACCCAATCTAAAAAAAATGTTCATGTTGTAGTTCACTCAATGATTGTTCAGTAACTGTTCAGGTCGTATTAAACGCCATATTTAGCAACAAACAATATTTAATTTACTTCAGTCTCTCAAATTATTTACGTCATAATGATGATTATAAATGTTTTCAATTTTTACACCTATAAAACAGTATTTTTTGAAAATACATTGAAGATTCTAAATTTGTACTTGGAAAATTTATCGGGACAATCTAATTTATCTTCAGTTAAAGTTGTTAACTATAAGAAAACAATAAATGAAGTTTACTTATTTTTGAAAAATACTAAGTAGTTTAAAAGCTAAATGCTACTCATATCTAAACACAGTTGTTGGTAAAATGATGGTTTCCTTCAAAACACGTGTTTGATTTAAAAGGGTTGTATAGTTTGCATTTCATAAAAAGAAAAGAAACGCAAAACAAAAGATAGTGTATCTAAAATATTTTTATTTCGCACATAAATCAGATTGTTTTGTACATAATGGCTTAAAGTAAAATAATACAAATCCCTAGTATAAAGGTAATGCACGCCGATTACATATGCAAGATATGTGATAAAAGTCAACTCAGGAAACTTTGTAAAGATGGTCGCATCAGATTACTTTTAATTCACAAAAGTGATCAAGATGTAATATACTAAAAGTGTAACAATTTTAATGATGAATAAATTTCTTTCTCCATTTATTAGAGGAAAAGAAAGAGAATGGCAAAATGGAGACCGCAAAAAGAAGAAGGAGAAAAGCAGAGACATCACAAATTATTAAAGTGATCAAGATGTAATGTACAATTAGTTTAACAACTTTATTATGAATAAATAATGTCTCCCTTGATTCATTAGAGAGAGAGAGAGAAAGAGAGAGAGAGAGAGAGAGAGAGAGGTAGAGAGAGAGAGAGGAGAAAATCAGAAACATAGAGATGGCGAAAGAGATAAAAGTGTCGCGCATTCGTGAAATACAACATGCAGATAAAAAATTGTAATAAACAATGACTATTCGATTTCAAATTATGTTAGAACAATGAAATGTAAAAATATACTATGAACAAAGAAACATATCAAAACACCGAGAACAATATACATTTAACACTTTTCTTTCAGACAATTTAGAATATATTTAACTAAGTAAAAATTGTTGTTTTCTATTTTATTTTATTGTGATTTGAATTTGTTTAATAATACTTTAATAAAGAAAATACTAAGAAGTCCCGAAATTAGTTCATTTTCTTACTGACTTTTTCAGTCACGTACAAATTATCTTAAATTTAATTTAACGCTACTTTCTTTGACTACGTATGTTGTATAAAATGAAACTCTTATAGAAATCTAAAAATAAAATAAAATATCAGGTTATTGCAGTCAACATATTAAGTATACATGGCCTTGGGTTACACCATTTTGAGCTTTATAACATCTATACCATCATTTAGGTATCAACATCCTTAGAGAGATATAAAATAACAATATCAGATTATTGTGATTGATGTATCAGTCCGTACCAGTTTGTTAGAGTCAGAACATATTAAATTTTTTATATGTGTAAGCTTCACGCACTCAATTGATACAACATATACGATGGTTTAATTGAAATCTTAACACAATGGCCATAGTATTAAAAACATGTAAAAAAAACATGTAACCCCCCAACCCCCCCCCCCCCCCACCCCCCCCCCCCCCCGATTTATGAATTAATGATTAAATGGGGCTGAGTCTAAATTTTTCTGCCTTAGATTTTTTTTTATAAAATGTTTACATGAATTTCTACTGATATAATTCTTATTTTAAGATATCAAGATAAGACATCTACCACATCGTTGGTTTAAAGGGGCTCGTTTCAAAGTTTGCTAATTTTTAAGATAGTACCCTACGGGATTTTGCTTGAAATGCATTAATTTTGCACATTTTTAAACTTCTGCCCTAGGGATTTCTTTTTCTGTTATACATATTAAAGTTATTGCTAAAAGGCTTAAAATGGTAACCCCCCCCCCCCCCAAAAAAAAAAAACAACCCTTTAACTTCCTTGTTTGTTCTAGAGATCTTATTAAATTTGTTTTTTTGTATGCCCAATTCGTCAGATAATGGCTAATTTTTATTCGACAAAGGCGGATATGGTTATTATTATAGTATTATCAAAACATATAGACATATTTAAGTAGTAAATAGAGATATAACATCACATATTAAGGGTCTAAATATAAAATACGTGGTTATTGTCTTAAAATACATGTATCAAGTTAAATTTAGGCGGTGTAAGAGATGTGACAGAGAACTAGGCTTACTAAACCCGTTTCACGTTTTTCGACCCGAGCCTAAATAAAGATTATACTTCAGGCATTTATGTTTATTATAATATAATATCAATTCATCAATTGTACGCCTCAAACAGGCTATTTTCGACAAATTTGGCTGAATATCTGCAGTTGAAACCATAACGCCATGGCGTCAACCAAGCAAAAAGATGACGCCACAATGCAAATGAAAAGCTGCGCGAGAGCGTGCGTACTCAAACTGTTCTCGGCTTCGTTAAGTCAAATAAAATAATAAACGCTGTGATACCTGTCAGATGGGTCTTGGATCAGGTTTTTGTTGATAGCACCTCTCAGTTAAAGATAAGACTTTTTAGGACAAAGCAATCCAAGTCAAAGTCAAGTCAAATTCAATTTTGGAAATGTCTTAAGGAATGAATTCAATATTTTTTTAGTTTTATACGATATAAAATGGTTTGGGGCAGTTTACGCTTTATAAACCGCGGAGCGGTTTATAGAAAAGCCGAAAGTGTTCCAAACCATTTTATATCGTATAAAACTAAAAAATATTGAATTCATTCCTTATAATTTAATTTATTTGCTACCAGTTGTTGATTAAAACGGTCATTTCATCTATAAAATGACATCAAATTGAACAAAATTCAAACGTAACGTCAGGCGGATTGATACGTTTTTGACGTTTGTCTTACTATGACGTAGGCAACATTCTTTATACAATATAAAATAAATTTTTCAACCAATCAGAAAGCGTGTTACAACCAGAATTAAATTATTCAGAAATAAAAATAAATCTTACAAAAACTAAATGTATTGTATGAGGGAAACTGATACTCTTAACAAGGATACGGCATCTTTCACTGAATTTATATTTATTCTGATAAAACTAGAATAAACAGCAGGTGCTCGGATATGCCAAGGGCACCGCGGCTGTACTACCTAAAATTGCTGGGTTTTTAAAAGTTTTATCTTTAATACTTTTTGAGAAAAATTATGAACAAGCAAAAACATAAAATCTAAACTATCTCGGGAGATGACAGTAAAAAAAAAGATTAATACTTTATTTTAAACATTCTGTCTTGTTTGAGATGAAAAAGTATAACTTAAATCGACTTAAGGATTTTTAAGAAAACGTTACTAAAAATAAGAATAATTTAGGGAAAGAAACAAAGCAATTAAAGTATGGTCTTCCGTTGAAACAGAAGAACTTATAAATAAACTCTAATTTGGCAGATATCAGACGAAGAGGTTGGTACATGTATCACTGACTCTTGAACTAAAGCTTTGAAATTATAATGGGTTTCAAGTCTTATTCAGTCTAACACTGATTTAGATAAACTCTCTCTATAAAAAAAAAACCGCATATAATGAAAGCATATATAATAACATTTCGATTTTTGTGAATAATTGAAATGTTTTCCTATGTACAATTGAATCCCCAATGTGGCCCCACATTACTTCTTAAGATTTTGATTTGAACAAATTTGAATCTACAATATCTAAAGTTGCTTTCACTGAAGTGACAGCTTTTATAGGCAAATGTTTTTTTTAGAAAAAAGATTTAAAGATTTTTTTCTATATATTCCTATGTAAAAATTTGTCTCCCCCTTGTGACCCCCTCCTACCCCTCCCCATTATATTCACATGTAAAAAGTCTACCCCCATTGGTGCCCACTGAACCCCCGAGGATAAAGATTTTCACAACTTTGAGTTTTCACTACCTGAGGATGCTTTCATAGAAGTTTTAGCTTTCCTGGCAAAATGGTTTCTGAAAAGAAGATTTTTAAAGATTTACTCTATATATTCCTATGTAAAATTTCGTCTCCCCAATGTGGCCCCATCCTACCATCAAGGGTCATGATTTTTACAACTTTGAATTTACACTACCTGAGGATGCTTCCATATAAGTTTCAGCTTTCCTGGCGTAATGGTTTAAAGAAGACCATTTTAAAGGTTTTTCTCTATATATTCATATATGAAAACTCAACCCCCCATTGTGGCCTCACCCTAGCCACGGTGTTCATGATTTACACAACCTTGAATCTACACTACTCGAGGATGCTTCCAAACAAGTTTCAGTTTTCCTGGCTGATTGCTTTCAGGGAAGAATTTTATTAAAGATTTCCCCTATATATTCTCATGTAAAAATTCAACCCCCATTGTGGCCCCATCCTACCCTTGGGAGTCATGACTTTCACAACCTTGAATGCTTCCACACAAGTTTCAGCTTCCCTGGTCTTATGGTTCGTGAGAAAAAAGTTTTTGAAAATTTCTCCAATCTTTCTTATTAATTTCTTCAATAATTCCTAATTATCTCCCTTTTCAAAAGGGCGTGGTCCTTTATTAATCTTAACTTAACTTCAAATTCCCTTAAAGCTTAGACTAAGGATGCTTTATGCCAAGTTTGATTGAAATTGGCCCGGTGGTTCTTGAGCAGATGTTGAAGATGTGAAAAATTTACAGACAGACGGACAGACAGACGGACGACAGACAAAATGTGATCAGAATAGCTCATTTAAGCTTTCAGCTCAGGTGAGCTAAAAAATGAAACGTTAATCTTTCAATAATTGTGTAAATAGAAAGAAGGTTTTTAGTAAAATGTTTAAATTTTAATGTAAAAGAACATTAACTATCTTTTTTTATTGTTGTCTATCAAAACCCATCTGCAAGAAAGAATCTGAGGTTAAAAGTCTTACAACATACTCGGTGGATTTTTCTGAAAACATCCGGTAGACCACATGCATCACTTAAATTGAAAACTTACGTATCGCTTGTGTTTACGCGTATTTTCACATCAGAAAAAAGAAAAATAAACATTTGAAATGTGGTTCAGCGTACAAACCTAATGTCGCACAATGTGTATCGAATGCATGCGCCTTGTTTAAGTCATTCATAACTTCCGGCTTAAAGTTAAGGTAGTCCGGATATTGTTTGATATCTAGAGTCTTATTAAGATTTGGAAGGCACAAGAGACATGATAGGTGAACTTTTCATGAATAGTAAAGGAAACAAATCAAGTTAACTTATAAGATAAATAATACCATTTTATGTTCATAATTCTTAACATATGGACAAAATCAAAACGTGTTTTATAGAGTAAAAATATAGAATAAAATCAATTTTTAAAAAGAAATTGAATCAATTTGGCGTATGATAATAAAGATGTATGATTAGTCCACTTTTTAGACGAACCTTGACCCTTTTTAAAAAAAATATAGGAAGAAGATGTTTAGCATAATATTGTACAATTTATAAAACGTTGTATCAATTTAAAACACGTGTTTGCATAAATGGTAATGCATAATGTATGTACTTATATTAAGATAAAAAGAAAAATGACGCAAACTCAAAGATTGTAAACCTACAATATTTCAGATTAATCTGTATTTTATGATATGTGGTAACACAGTAACATAGTAACACAAATCCCTAACATTCAGACAATGTCTAATGCTTTCATCAGCTAGATATTTGATAAAATTCATCAAAGGAAAGTTTGAAATACCTGTAAAGTCGTATCAGATCACCTAGAATTCACTTAAAATTCATGAATGTAATCAAGATGTACTAAATGTTTAATTATTAAAAAATGGTGGTTCTTTTTTGAGTTTGTAATAAATCAATAGAGAAATAGATTAATGGAGAGAGAGAGAGAGAGAGAGAGAGAGAGAGAGAGAGAGAGAGAGAGAGAGAGAGAGAGAGAGTGTCTAAATGAAACTTATTAAGAACCTCTTATTATTAAACAAGCACAAAGCATAAAGTTTATGAAAGATGAGCAGGTTTAATAAAAATGAACATCGTTATAATATTCATACTGTTTTATTACATTACATTACTTATCTTTTAATTCAGTTATTTAAATCACATCCCCTCCTCTTTCCGTAAGAAACAGTTGAGCCTTCCACCCCTAAAAAACCATTAAAATAAAAAAGAGAACCTTCTTGGTTACACATATTGTAAGGAAATCATGTTTGAAAATGCATTTGATTCATACAAACAAGGTACGTATTTAAATCCAGTACTATTTTTTGTGTTTTTAGCTCACCTGAGCTGAAAGCTCAAGTGAGCTATTCTGATCACATTTTGTCCGTCGTCCGTCTGTCCGTCTGTCTGTCCGTCCGTCCGTCCGTCTGTAAACTTTTTACATTTTGAACTTCTTCTCTAAAACCGCTTATCCAATTTCAACCAAATTTGGCACAAAGCATCCTTAAGGGATGGCGAATATAAATTGCAGAAATAAAAGTCCGATCTGTATTCAAAGCGGAGAAAACCTTGAAACTGTAGAAAAAGGGGGGTGCATTTTTAAAAATCTTCTTCTCAAGAACTACTGATTTCAATTCAACGTAGTTTAGCATAAATTATCCTTATGGGAAGGAAAATATAAATTGCAAAAATTAAGGTCTAATTCTGTTTCAAATCTGAGTTATTACGAAATTAATAATAAAGGAAAGGCGTGTTTCAGCTTCGCGTTCGGCATCCGGTAAAATGGGTAGGCAAGGCTTGGCCTGGGCAAAACAAAAGATTGGCAGTTATTAATCTGCCAATCTCATTAAAATTTCTGGATATTTGATGGACCAGTAATATTTGTATTCGCTGTAAATATGCCGCAAAATAATGCGTATTTGGAATTGACGATTGCCGATCTGCCCCGGCTTTTATTTTGCCACGGCCCGGGTTTGCATACCCATTTTACCAAGACTCGTATTCCATACTTCTAAAACGAGGCTCTTTGTTTAAAGCAGCTATGACATTATACGAAAAAGGGTCGACCTGACTATGATGAATTTGCTTGTTATGCAACAGTTCGCGTATGAAGGGAAATTTTTGAAACATGCCAAATATATTGGTGCCGATTTTGTGAAGTAAATTGAGGCTAAATATTTCAATGCGTTGACAGTTTTCACACATGACGTTGGTGTTAGCTTGTTCTGATTTTCGTTTCGTTTTCATTATTTATGCTTTGTAACTTGGAGACTATCGTCTGTATTTCGTGATTTTTACGTATCAAATCAAACAGATACTTCGGTAAATCAAACAGTTAACTGTTTACCTGCGCAAATTAAGCAAAATCTTTTGTATCAAAAAAGTACTGAAATACAATTCATTCTATCGGTAATTCGGCATTATCTTTTGCGTAATGGTAGATTACAATGCAATAGGTTTTGTTGAGTCGCTCGGCATTTTCTCGAGTTTATTCAGTTTAAATAGAGTTTGATATCGCTGACGGAAATCTGTAGGTATATATATATATATATATATATGATTCATTTCGAAAAAATAAATTGTGTTCTTTATTTGTTATAGTGCATGTTTCTTGTGTTTAATTGTTTACAATTTCTATTTACTAACCATATTTGAGTGTTACGCTTCGATTTATAAGCAAGATACAGAGATTTGCTCACAATTCTATGTTTGTACTCAGATCTTAAAAACTAATGATTAAAAAAGTAAAGAAATTGTCAATATTTATTAAGAAAATTTTCAAAGTCTGTTCTTCCAGAAACCAACTTTAACAATTATTGTATTGTGAACTTAACCTTTAAAGCTCACCTGAGGGTGGGGCCACAATGGGGGGGGGTCGAAGTTTAACAAATAAATATATAGAGTAAATCTTAACTCTATATATTTATTTGTTAAACTTCGACTAACTAATCAGACATGAAAGCTGAAACTTGTGTGAGAGCATCATCAGGTATTGTACATTCATAGTTGTGAAAATTATGACCCCCGGGGGTAGGGTGGGGCCACAATGGGAGATCGAAGTTTTACATAGGAATATATACAGTAAATCTTTAAAAATCTTCTTCTCAGAAACTAATCGGTCAGAAAAAGCTCACACTTGTGTGGAAGTATGCTCAGGTAGTGTAAATTCAAAGTTGAAAAAATCATGACCCCCGGGGGTAGGGCCACAATGGGGGGTCGAAGTTTAACATATGAATATATAAAGTAAATCTTTCAAAATCTTCTTCTCAGAAACTAATCGGCCAGGAAAGCTCACACTTGTGTGGAAGCATCCTCAGGTAGTGTAGATTGAAAGTTGTGAGAATCATGACCCCCGGGGTAGAGTGGGGCCACAATGGTGGGTCGAAGTTTTACATAGGAATATATAGAGTAAATCTTTAAAAATCTTCTTCTCAGAAACTAATCAGCCAGGAAAGCTGAAACTTGTGTGAAAGCATCCTCAGGTAGTGTAGATTCATAGTTGTGAAAGTCATGACCCCCGGGGGTAGGGTGGGGCCACAATGGGGGATCGAATTTTTACATAGGAATATATACAGTAAATCTTTAAAAATCTTTTTCTCAGAAACTATTCAGCCAGGAAAGCTGACACTTGTGTAGATGCATCCTCAGGTAGTGTCAATTCAAGGTTGTGAAAATAATAACCCCTGGGGGTAGGTTGGGGCTACAATGGGGGGTCGAAGTTTAACATATGATTATATAAAGTAAATCTTTAAAAATCTTCTTTTCTCAGCCAGGAAAGCTGAAACTTGTGTGGAAGCATCCTCAGGTAGTGTAGATTCAAGGTTGTGAAAATCATGACCCCTGGGGGTAGGTTTGGGCCACAATGGGAGGTCGATGTTTTACATAGGAATAAACATAGTAAACCATTAAAAATCTACTTCTCAGAAACTAATCAGCTAGGAAAGCTGAAACTTGTGTGAAAGCATCCTCAGATAGTGTAGATTCAAGGTTGTGAAAATCATGATCCCCAGGGGTAGGGTGGGGCCACAATGGGTGGGGGGGGGGGGTCAAAGTTTAACAAAGGAATATATAGGGTAGATCTTTAAAAATCTTCTCAGAAACTAATCAGCTAGATGATTCTTTACAATTGTTAAGACTTTGGCCCCAGGACAATTCTTAGGCCTCACGAGAAGGTTCAGAGTTTGATGTACGTTTATATCCCATATATAAACTATTGTTAAGGATCTTTTTGAGAACTGCAATACTCAACATATGATATGACTATAAAATCATCCTGTTAGAAAGGGACTAATGATTATTAACATAAGAATGTCCAGGGGAAAATGGATTTTATTTATACAGGATCTACATGTATTATTGTACATTGTCCAGATAGTTTGTATTATGACTCCATTAAGCTGATTTTATCATACCTATTGTTCCTCAGGTGAGCGATGTGGCCCATGGGCCTCTTGTTTTATTTCATTTCTTTGGTTAATATATATTTCATTCATATTTTCAATAAAATTAAAATTTATATTTCATACGGTTATCATTCTAAAGTTATATTTAATTTGACTCGTCTGGCAAACGTAAACAAAGGACTCGGCTTTTTGTTCATTAGAGTCCCGTTGTTTTAAGGTCAGACGACACGTTCCTCAATTTTAGATAACTTTTTCCAGGAATTTGTTAATGGTTTACAACTACTTTGACACGCTTTCTTGCAAAAAATTAGGGTACTTTACCAGGCATTTCTGGAAAATACTAGAGTATGCGATTTCCTCTATAATCCTGAAAATACACTTGAATTGCTGATATAAAAATAAATACATCTACAGCACAGCGAAATTCACTGTAATTGACCTATATCTCCGCCGGGGCGGGGCTTTGAACTCACGACCTCTAGACTACCTATACGCTTCTGGCAGTGAGCAGCCACTGTTCTAACCACTCGACCATCTAGATAAATAACCAAATACACGTAAATTTTGATCATTTTTAAAGTAATTATAAAATCAAAAGTTTTTATTGGAACTCTTTTTTACGAGAAGATACAAAAAAAGATTCTCGAGAAATGTGTCGTCTGACCTTAAATATTGGAAAAAAGAAGTGCGTTTTAATGGGAAATACAAAGATTCTTACTCATAGCAATTTTCAATAATCATGTACTATTTAATCAGTTATGAAAAATGACAATAATAAACCGTGAACCAACTCAAAAATCAATAAAATGAAATAAAAATTCAAAGCAGAGCAAAACGGACCTCCAAATAGATATGAAGTAAGTATGGAAAACGTCAGTCAGCATGCGACCCAGTTGAAGATTGTATTTGCTGACACGGTCGTTGTATCGACCATAGAACTTACGAAAAGATGACTTTAAGCGAGACTGTTGATAGTCCTGTTTTATCAACTTGTTTGTCACTAGCTTGCTTTGTCTCAGAAACTGTTCATACGAAGAGCATGCCCTTGCGTATCGAATCAACTAAGAGAAAAAACACCATATGCAGGAGATGAATGTATATTGCTACATAAGTAAGGAAAGTTGACTACAGAAAAATTGAAGTGACTGTCAACGCGTTAGTTTATTGTTAGGCTACCATCCAGGCCATGTCCAGTAAAATATCAAAATATGAAACAGATAACGCAGACTCTGGGGTATCTTTTATTTCAAGTTCACTTGGATATATCGAGTCTACGTAAGTATGGAAATAACAATTGTTAATTGAAAATACGTCGTTGATATACCTAAATGTTGAGTTGAAGGCCAAAGCGAGAGCTTAATTTTTTTAACGTACAAGTTTTTGAATAAATTCTGCTTCATAAGAATACAAATATAAATCTACTAACAATGGGGCATAATTGGTACCCATAAGAATTCAAACGAATTGTTGGAAGCCCTTATTTCCAAAAACTACATAGATGTTGTCTATCATAAACTCAGGCTTCTTTTTAATGTCAACTTCAGAGTACTTGTGTGTGCAATCAGAATGCTTTTAACAAAATAATTTCCAATGACAAGGTAAGAATTTTTACGACTTCCATTTTTATTGAAGAAACAACTTGAAAATAGAATAATTCTTCCAAATGAATGTTTGTTTAAGGTTTAGATAACAAGCAGCAATAAAGTACATGTATACTAGCTAAATTCCTAAAACTAAGATAAAAAATACTTTGTAGGACACCAAAGGCAGTGCAAACTAAGAACAGATTTTTAAAAAAGATAAATGGCAACATTTACATATAGTTCTTTTTTTTTAAGTAAGACATAAATCACACCGATCAATATGTCAAAAAAGGATAAGAAAACTTTTTTAATGTAAATCATACCATCTAGTTAATCCAGTGTTTGTATGTATCTGGATGAATAAAGGCCTTTGTGTACATTGTTTAGGAGTTAAACATGAAGGTAATGTTAGGTAAAATTATTATTATTTTTTTTTTTTTATATCTAAACAATATTTTTATGTCTATATGTACATCACATTTTGTATGGTGCAATATAGATAAAATAGATTTTTTTTTAGATATTCAGAATTTTAAAAAAGCTGTTTTTATGTTTGTTCCATTCATATACTCATTATTTAATAATTTACTTGTGCTGATAATACTTCAAACGATTCTGAAGAAAAAAAATGTCGCAAAATTATGTCACCCGTTTCACAAACTATAAAACGAATTAAGAAATAAACTTTTTTGTTCCTTACAAGGATTATATGTTTAACTATTTCAGCCGTATCTTATAGAATTTCAGATTTTATATCTTAAGAATAGAGCTATAACTCGACTGCTTTCAATACCTTAAAATTAATTATACCTGTATGTACATTGGAATTGAAACTTTATTTCTTTTCAACAATTTTCCCTTTAATTGTTAAAAGAGGCATGGTCTCGATTTTGGTCTAAATCTATTTTTATTTTTTACAGTGCTTTAGGAATGTCGTAGAATTGCATGCAAGATACAGGGCACACAATTCTTTGGCTCATGTCCTATGGTTTTTTACATAGTATTTCCCAGTAACAAATCTTTTTCAAGCTAAATTGTTTACATAATGTATGTTCTAATTTATCTTAAGCATAGCTAAACAGTTTCAAACGCTAGTCTAAAAGTGGAGTTTTCACTTATCCATTTAAAATGTAAATAAAATCTTTGTTTACATAGCAAAGAATTGTAAGCTATGTAGCTCGCTTATAACTCAATGAATGGCATTCAAATATTGATTGTCTTTAAAAATGCCTTAATAAAGCCTTGTAAACATTAAAATCAGAAAAAAGTATTTTTTTGACCAAAATTGTTACCATGCCCCTTTATACTTTGACGATCAATGATTATTGATAATGAAAAAAACCGTAAAATAGAATTGACAAAGTCGTTGTATATCGATACATATAGCGTAAGAAATATGTTAACGATTGAGTGTATATAGTCTACTATTGCAGACTATACCGGCTTTCTTAACACTGTTATTCATCCTCATCGTTGATACTGAAGAAAGCGTGGCGGAATATGATGATGTTGGTTTGGAGGGAAGAACTGCAGAGAGTCCCCTAGAAGCACAAGTTCCGTTCTACTCACCCTCTCAGGCGTATGTACAATCCATATATGGTACTTACAACCCATCAAAATGCTGTTGGAAGAGTGGACCAACAGCTTTACGACCCAGAGTTAGAAACCATTGCCAGTCTGTAGAAGTGAGGTAATGATGTTGCAGCAGTTTGTTTGCAAGACATTTTACAATGAAGCGAGGGACATACCCCATTCTAGAAAATAAATTTTGTAATGGTATTTCTGAATCTCTCAAGCAAAAATAGAAAGAAGAGGATCAAAAGTAATTCAAAATACTTCTGCTACACAATAAATATTACTTAGCTTCCATATATTTCTTGAATAAAAAAAAAAGAAAAATCGAAATTAATCAAAGTGTTGAACACAATTTGTGTGTGTGCTGTGATCCGTTTGTTTAGATTGAAGAAATTGAATTTTAACATCGTAGATTCATACGTTTATTGTTGTTATTATTTAGGTATAGAAACAAAAAAATGATCTTTTATTACAGGAGGAAGATAGAGTGCAAATTGTCCAAAAATGCTGCAGTGAAGCGGGCCATAGAAAGGAATGCGAAGCATTGTGACTTGAGGTAATATATTGATATTTAAACACTCATTTTACAATTCAAGATATGAGCCCAATATTCAAATAAGAACAAGCAAATGCATTAAAGAGATAACTTTTTTTTCTCACAACACATTGCTTTGAAATAACAGTTGAATTAAAAGACAACTTTTAACGGTTACAGGGAGATAGCTTACAGATTATTATTATATCGTAAAGCCAACAACCCTTTATTTCAGATATAATGTCAAGAATTATATGACGTGATATTATATTTCTTTTTTTTTATTTTGCGGGATATTGTAGTTTACATTGAAAAAAAAATAAATGACACAATCATTTTATCAATATCACGAATTTCACAACATATGGGTACATATCTATAATTAGTATTTCAGAAACACGTGATTATACATATACTAAGATAAGTTTTTCCTAAAATCACTGAACATGGAAAAGTTTCAAACAAGATGTTTTCGTTTACAAAATTATTAAAGTCATCGAAAAAAATCTTGTTACATTAATTCTATGTTTAAATAGTTCATTAGAAATAAATAAAAGCAAATTATGATTTGATAGCGACATCATTTTAGATCATTTTAACCATAAATAACCCTCATAGTAGTAATATTTACTGTGAACAACAAATTCTCACTAAATAACTTACATTTTATCAAAATGACAGTTTGAAATCATGAACTTAGATATTTTGTACTTATATGACGGGTCCGGCAAAATCAAATGAATTCTTTTAGACAAGAAATTTTAGTAAAGTGAACAAAATGGTGTTGAATTCTGGTACAATTCCTTAAAAATGAAAACCGCAAACCTTACATTAACATTTGTTTGAAGACATTACCAGGATTCAGCCGGTCTTCTAGACACCTGCTCATCTAGATTTCATAGAGCAACAGAGGTGTGGTATCTTGGCGAGAAGTGCTACATCGTTAGACCCCATCAGCAATGTGTGACCTACAGAAGGTGCAAACGCAAAAGGTGAGTCTGATAATGATAACTCAAACATCTGAAAGGACTATCTTCGATTGTAGACTAAATTTGTAACAATATACAGTAAAGCTCGTTTAGTAAGAAGACGGATATTTCGAATTCACGGATATAGCGAAGTCATTTTGGATCCCCAGCTATGTAAATTTAATGAATTTATTATATGGTTATAACGAATTACGGATATAACGAAGTAATTTCTTAGGTCCCAGTGACTTCGTTATGACCGAGTTTTGCTGTATTAAGTTTCATTTTTCTAAACCTTTACACAACTGTAATTTTTAAATAAATGCACTTTATTAAACTGTACAGTTAATTTTGTTCATGAATACGGTAAGCGTAGTATTTAAATAAATAGGTAGCCTAATAGTATATTTATTTCCGTGAAGTAGGATAGGAGTTTCGTGTTAATTCTTAGAACGACATTGCTATTGTTTTTTAAGTGACTGCGGTACCAGTGATGGTAATGGTGACGATGACGGTAATGGTGATGATGACGGTAATGGTGATGACGGTAATGGTGACGATGACGGTAATGGTGACGATGACGGAAATGGTGATGATGACGGTAATGGTGATGATGACGGTAATGGTGACGATGACGGTAATGGTGACGATGACGGTAATGGAAGTGGTGATAGTAGAGATGGAAATAATGATAGGAATGGAGGCAATAGTAATCTTAAACGCTCCACACTCAATGGTCTTCTCAGCCGAAGGAGTGAGACTTCCAAAGGTGGTGGATGTTATGGTACTTATATGTCCTCCAGTACGTGTTTGCCAGACGGCTACAGGACATTCCTGGTCTGGATCTACTGCGATTACTGTGGCTTAAAGCTGATCAATTTGGAGTTGCCACAGTGCTGTTCATGCAAACGGTACAATAAATGTTATGATGTAAAAACAGTTAATAATGCCTAATAAACAGCAATTAAAAATCTTTGAAAACATAATGGCTTATTGTCTATCATTATATCAAAATAACAACGAAGCATGTTCTTGTTGGTTTCAACTTGCTGAACGTGGAGTTGCCACAGTGTTGTTCATGTAAATGATAAAAAGAATGTAAAATACAACAGAATTAAACATTGTCTCGGTAACCAATGGTTAAGGCAGAACAACTCTTACATATAAATGTATAAAGTATCAGTATACGTTTGCATTTGCTGGTTTATGTATAAAGTCAAAATCATAGTGTATGTAAATGTTCTTTATTTATTGTCCATTTGGATGATAATGAAATTATTGTCATTCGAGGCAGCAACGTTTTAACGAGGCGAATTCAAGGAGATAGTTGCCGTTGGGGCAGACAAAAATTCTTGCTATTGTATAAAAAGTAAATCATACCAAGGAATGCCTTTTTTGTCGACAATGCTGAGTTTGTTGATTGTTAAAATATTCAAATTATTGAACTTTTAATTTGATTTAAATAACACCAAAGATGTTTCGATATTTTAAAAAGAGGAAAATCAAATGCTGCCGATGAAAATTTTCAATGACTTTTAACGAAAGGGAAATAGTACGGTTACCGTAACTGTTTCACTGGCAATGAAATGGCATCTATATTTTCGTTTCTTTACATTGGTAAAATAAAATCAAATAGAAGCATGCTATGTTTGTAAGATCAATTCAAAATTCATGTGATCTTCCTCATTATAAGGCGAGTCGATACCTAATGTGATAGTTTCATTAATTACCTTAGTCATCATCTGTACTACATGTTCAACGATTGAGTTTGCTATAATCGTCTTCAAATTGAGCAATTATATCATTATTTGTAATCGTAGTTTCATTTATTACATATATTCTTCTGTTTATTTAAACGTAGTTATTCGTATTTTGGTTAACAACCCCATCCTTTAAGTTGAAGATTGTGTAAATAGATTGTAAAAGAATGGCTACTAATGTAAACAAAATATACCTGATCTATTAAAGTTCTATTATTAGAATGCTTATACCCAGCTAATATTCTCACCAGAATAAGTTAAAAAACAAGTCCAGGTGTGCTTTAATTATAGATACTGAAGCGCAAGGTTCAATTGATATGAATTCAGAAGTATGAATAAAGATAAATAAATCTAATTCAAACGCCTCCCCCTACTTGTAAAGTTGATGTATGCCATACAATGTTCATGGGAAAAATGATCTCCAAACACTATGATCATGTAGTAAGTTATAAAAATTCGGAATATATATCAAAGTTCCTACGCATAGTTCCCTTTTAGGGATTTGTTTTTATTCCTGTCAATACCTCCGAGTAAAATGAGCTAACTGTCATTGCATTTGATGTCCTTAAACTATTTTTATCATATTTCATAAGTTCACTAACTCTCAAATATCTTAATATCACCAGAATGTGACGAAAAGATATACTGACATGAAATCTGTTTGGTATTAATTTGATGATGACAGAAAATTAATCGAAGTTAATCTTTGATCATATAATTGTTAAAGCCAACTTAATGATTTTATGAATATTGTACTACAAAATTCAAAGTAATCCACTATGAAAAAGGAAATGTGACATTATGGCTTTCAATATGTTTGTCGTGACATCTGATATATTACTGGACTTTAAGTTTATGTGATTGTAGTACAGAAACGGCGTAACTTTGCAATAAATAGCTTATGAATAGTAAATTGTCACTAGAAAAAGACAAAGTAACAACAAGATACGGAAAAATGTATTCCGAATTTTGTTTGTTTATTATAATAAAAATAATATACTGGATTCACATTCTGATTTAAGTCTAGGAAAGCTTCATCATCCCGGAACAAAAAGAAGAAGATATATAATCTTTATTTTCTCTTCTGTATTGTGATATATGTTTATTATGTTTTTAATATTAATTTCCTTCCATTGAATACATTCTTAATCAAAGTACTGAAGAACTGACGGGAGTTGATTTTGTCGATGTTTATTTTAAAATCAATGATTTGTTATATTGCATGACAATTTCAAAGTACATGTAGTTTCTAATTTGAATTACGTACATTTTTATAATTTGAATTTTTCGACAAGAGTGTCGAGAAACCCCCATATGAATCATGTTAAATAATATTTAAAGATAAAATTAATTCAATCAAACTATGTATCAGTGATAGAAATATTTCTCGAAAATTGTATGGATCCAAGCAATATTTAACTCTAGTCTCGTTCAACCAAACGCTCGGCTGACACCGTAAATCTCCGACAATGATTTACGGAGACCGCCGAGCGTCGAGTTGAACGAGACTTATTGAACTCTGGCGTATGAATACATACGACTACAAAAAATATTTAAATTGTTCGTACCATCTAAAATCTGACTTTTCTAAAGGTATTTATAAATAGGTTTCCTTGAAAAACAATGCTTTATACGAAAGCCGAGAAGGATCATTCGAGATTCGAGATTCGAAATACGAGATTCGAGATTCAATATCTAAATTAACCAATCAAATCATGGATCTGAAACCTGTATCCTAGCAACATCAAACTGTTCTAAATAAAGATCATTCGTACATGCTCTTTCCTACAAATAAATGTCTTAATAGCTCTTATATAGTGGTTATAAAATGGTTAAATTAACATTGATGAATTTACCCCACACAGTATAAACAATTAAATTAGAAATAACACTGTTGGCTTTGCGAATCTAAGTGGTTTTGTTTGCCCTGTATGTATTCCCCCCCGAACAATTTTAACCCGAAGTGTATTCGCCCCAACTGTGTAAAAATCGGCTCGCGAAGAAAGATCTGTTTAATCTAAATGTTTTAGCTATGAAACGAAACTCAATGAAATAATCGACATGTCAAAATATAGGCTATGATAAAGTTTTAAACCATAGAAGATATAATGATTTACAACCTCAAAGACAAAAATCCAGATAAGAATAGTGTATTGTAGGGTATGGCAATGCCATTGTCGATATGAGAGAGAGAGAGAGAGAAAGAGAGAGAGAGAGAGAGAGAGAGAGAGAGAGAGAGAGAGAGAGAGAGAGAGAGAGAGAGACAGACAGACAGACAGACAGACAGACAGACAGACAGAGAGTTTTGTAGTGTCAAATTCAGTTTGATTTAGAATTTGAAATTGATTTGATTTGTTACAAGCATATATAGACAATAATTAAGCCTCTAAAACGAGAAAAGAGAGGAGGTAGCTAGGGTAGGGCAGACCAACTAGCAAGCTTTAATTTTAACGGTGTTAGCGCACCTGTGATTTACATCGACTCTCTCTCTCTCTCTCTCTCTCTCTCTCTCTCTCTCTCTCTCTCTCTCTCTCTCTCTCTCTCTCTCTCTCATCACCTAGCATTTCCTTTTCCGTGAGGGGGTTTGGGGTATTTGTGATGTCTTACATTAGCTAGCGAAAATAATAAAAAAAAACATGAAATTTTCTTTAAATTGTGTGCGGATGTTGTACGCCAATAATCTGTTTTCAGTATATACATTTCAAGAGGGGGGGGGGCTATATAGTCCTAATTAATTTGTCAGTTATTCTGTCCCCACTTTGTTTTCTCTTCGTTTTCCAGGTTTTTTTTATTTGGCTCGGCAAATTAATATAAAACTTTCTGTGTAGCTCCATAACGATGCACTGTAGATAAATTATGAGTAGTTTTACTTTTGATAAACAGGTACATATCCGTACTTGATTTTTAATTTGACTCTTATAATTGGATTTAATATTCCAATAATTATAGGGTAGGAAAGAGAAGACGGGACTTTTTTGCGCATATCCTACTGTACCATTCATTCAACACAGGTATTAGCACTCATCGAGTTCGACTTGCTTTCCTTTTTTTATCTACTGGATTTAAAGCTATTAATTTTTTTAAATATTTTGAATTTATGGCCTGATTATATATAAATTAGAGCTGCGCTGGTGCATATATTTACCCAAATGGACCAAAATATAACCAAATGAATCTACAAATTTTGACAAAATTGGTTTTAAACGTACGACTCCTTTTCGATTCTAATCGGGTATGTCCTTTAGAAAAATCTTGAACCACACACATTTTAGCAAATAAAACGGCAATTGTTTCATTTTTTTAAGGGGAGGGAGGTGGTGCCGGTAAAGGACATGTATTGCTTGTGGCAGTTGTGCTATACTCTCATTTGTTATAATAGGTAATACTACATATTGATATAAAATGAAAGTTTCCAATTACACTGTACATAGCTTCTATCACGCATTTTGACCCGTGCGATAGTTTAAAACAATTTTCAAAGCATTTAATGTAATTCAACCGATCATTTTTGAAATTTATTTTCTGGATCCCCGCCTGATACGTCTGCCTTCTTGTATATTAGAATTACATGTACGTTGACCATATGTACACATTAACTTAATCGGCTATGTTATGGGACGATAACATTATCAATGTTTTTGCAGGATATGTAACAAATAACAGCCTATTTGTGGGTTTTTGCACTGATTATTTGAGATAATTTGCCGCCATCTTTTATGCATTCCACACACCACTCACAGTTTCTTTATTTGGTGTTCTGTGTGTATGGCGACAAATTGGTAAATTTGCACCACTCACCCCTTGTAGCTTCATCCTGATTACATTTTATCTGGCTAAGTGTAATGTAGTAGTATATTAAATACACACATCTTTGTTTGCAGTGCTTATTTACATCTTTAGAGATTTACTTACAAAAAAGTAAACATTTGTATGACTTATATGTAATTATTGTCAATGTTGGTGCGGTGGGGGGTAGGGGGGTAGGAAACTACAGAGAAACTTAACTTGGCTGTGAAACATATGCTTTTATTCTTTCTTGTTGATATATCAATGAATGAATTATAACAAAATATATGTACAACAATTAATTTTGAAATATTCATGCACAATCAAATAAAAGGTTTTACTGTTCTCTGCACAAGAAATCGGCAATGTGAACAAATTGGCACCCTATCATCCCTACCTTTAATTGTAGAGAGTAGGTATCCTTCCATATTGAAAACAATTCCAAAAGTAAGACTCATAGAAAGTTGTTTACTGAGGAAAAGGGAAAAAAATTGTATTTATTAATAATTCCGTATGATGTGATAATATCTCAATGATTTGTTTATAATCATAGTACTAGTGTATCACTGTATGCATACATAAAAACGATAAGTAATGCTTATATTTATTAGTGAAACAGAACAGATTATTTATATTTAGATTTTTTAGATACATGTACTAATCTTCATGCGGGGATCTAGAAAGGAGGGGGTCAGGGGATCTGGACCCCCTCCTCGGAAAAATTGGAGCTTATTAAATTTACATAGTAAAATTTTTTAAAATTGGGCTAGGACCCCCTACAGAAAAAATTAGCTACGCTTATGAAGTTCTCTACCATAACCGCGTTTTTACACAAAAGGGGTGAATAAACCCGGGTTTTAAACTATTACTGGTGGTGAAATACCTTAGGGTTCAAACGCATCAGGTGGAAATGCACCAGGGCAAACAAAATCACTTAGATCCGCGAAGCACACTGCATTATTACTAGTCTACTTAGATATTCTGTGTAAAAGTAAATACAAATAATTATTTAGTTAGGTAGGGAGAAGTGAACATAGCATTTATTTGTATGTAAGAGCATGTACGTATGATTTTTATTTAGAACAGTTTGATGTCGCTAGGATACATATTTTCAGATCCTTGATTTGATTGGTTAATTTAGATATTGAATCTCGAATTTCGAATCTCGAATCTCGTATTTCGAATCTCGTATTTCGAATCTCGAATCTCGAATGATCCTTCTCGGCTTTCGTAGCTTTAGCATACATTACATCGAATTCATCAATTATTTTCAAGAACTAAGTTATGCCAGCAGCAATGATTTGTGCTGAGGTCCAAACACTGTTTCACTTTCGGTTTGTCTGCGTGACTGCATAGGAGAGTTGATTAAAATCAACTCCCAAAAAGTAAAATATTAACATTTTATTGTTTATCTACTTTGGCTTACAAAAAAAGAACAAATCATGAGTTTACATTAGACATACAGTGAAGTTTGAATTATGTAAAGTGTAAAGTGTTTAGTAATTCAAAGACCATCGACAAATGTTTCCCTAATACGGAAAGTATAAGGAAAAATTGATTTTTTTTTAGAAAACTTTATTGTTTATCTACTTTGGCTTACAAAAAAAGAACAAAACATGATTTTACATCAGACATATAGTATAGTTTGAATTATGTAAAGTGTTTAGTAATTCAAAGACCATCGACAAATGTTTCCCCAATAAGGAAAGTATTAGGAAAAATAGATTTTTGAAAATTGCATTATCGCAATCCATCAAAACAAATATATTGTAATGCATAACCAAACATAATAAAACAACCAAACAAAATGAGTAATCGAATCCGTAAAGCAGCATTGACATCTCTAACAGATTTTATGTAAATAACGTATCAAGTAATTCGCATATTCAATGTCGTAACTGTGTGAGATTAGCGTGCACTTGAATTTATATTTTGTTTAGTTGTTTGTTTTTTTAAATACACCTACCTGAAATTAGCGTTCAGTGACTTGAATTCGTGGCTGTTGAATTGTTTATAAA
Organism: Magallana gigas; assembly: GCF_902806645.1. Lineage (NCBI taxonomy): Eukaryota > Metazoa > Mollusca > Bivalvia > Ostreida > Ostreidae > Magallana > Magallana gigas. The sequence continues at coordinate 7,103,229 of NC_047567.1, read as the reverse complement.
ATTCGTAGTTACCAAATTGCATTGATTTGATTCTTATCAAATTCTTATCACCAGCTTACCATCCAATAGTCCATTTTTTGTAATATATACATAAATAAGGGTGTTATGTGGACAATGTTTCTTTTCCTCTATTACAAATTCTTCTTCTTCTTCAATACTCTTATTAATTTGAGATAAGAAGAAACGTTTAATGTTTCTAGCCATACAAAGTAACTTATTTGATAATGTGCAAAAACATTCAATCTTTATGGATTGTTCATTTATGGATGTTATTAAGGTGATCAATAAGGTTTTCAAGTTATTTGTTTCTAATTTTGTTACATATGGAAATTAGTATGTGCATGTTACAAATTAATGTGTGATTTATTGACTGAAAATAAGAAAAAAATAGTTAAAAAAAATCTACGACATTTTCAAAACATAAAGTTGAACGCTCTGAATAAAAATCAAAGCACATAATCACAGTTTAAAATTGAAGTTATGTTTTTTTAAACACTTGTTGTGGACTCCTTGTGACTTTTTGACACACGTTGCTGTTTCTCCAACAAATACGTACACAAAATCAGTACCATTAGGATCACGGATACCATTACCAATACGATTATACCAATCATAGCCGGTTCTATATGTAATTCTAAAAATAGATTTGATAAGATATCAATTCTGCAGATTTTTAATAAAAACAATTCCTTGCTTTGAAGACACCGCTTGTATTTGAATTATACACACGATATTATTTTCAAGCAACAGTAAAAGTACATTCTTAAGAATGTTCATGATATAACTTAGAGGTGGCTGCCTTGAGTTTCCATTATGCCTTTTTTACATATTGTTTTTAAATAACATGTATTTACTCATTTTTAAAAATGCTCTGTAATTTTTCATGAAACTGAACAGAAAAGACAACGAAAAAGGAAATTAACAGGAATTTTTTTATAAACTATTTTACCGGTTATTTTTTGGTAGGCATACGTTGCAAAGTGTATTTATGGCGTTATAATAAATTAAACCCTTAATAAAGTACCAGATTAGAATTAACATAAAAAATGGTATTTGTACGCAATTAGAATTTTACCTATAAAAATTAGTTTTACGCAAAATCTCAAATCGGCCTCCTTAATATAATTACTCATTTTCAACACCAAAAGAACATTGTCTAACATCCAAACGTCTCTTTAAAGTAGGATTTGTTTTAGCCTCTGATCAAAATTTGCGACACGTTTGCTGGAAGTTCGCTTAAAAACTAAAGCTTCAATTTTCAAAGTTTGACTTCTCTTGAGCATTTGTAGACTTGTAAGAAAATACTTTAAACTGATATAAGAGCTAGGTAACTAATCCTTCAAATCTTCTAAAAACAAAAGGGGTGGTACTGTTTTTAGATAATTGAAATTTATGTTCTGAAGCAAATAAAGCTTGCTAGATATTATTTTAATTACCTTTTGGCTGAATGTCTTCTTCTGTTATTGAAGCAGTGGAAAAATCTTTTTCATAAAAGCTATTAGTTGAATCATGGGAAAATTCTGTGGTACAAGATAACGTATTTTTTCAATGAAAACAATGCCGTTCTTTTTATCAAGGTAAGGCGTTTTATAAGTTATATTTAACACGAATTTTATTTATTATTCATCAAATTTATTCACTGTTAAAAAATCATGGTTTAAATATGAAAAATGACAGTAACTGTCAACCGTCTTAGAAATCCATAAAGCGAATTACAGATCGCTGTCTAAAAGATACCATAACTGAAGAAATAAGTAAATGTTATTTACGATTGGTTGTGCTGGCCACACCAGTTAAACTTTCCGTTGTAACAGCTTTGTGGATAGTTTCTTGTAAAAATATTAATTCTAAAGATAATGACATGTCTAACGTATTACAAATTGTATATAAATTTTCATTTATCGTTTTTTTCAGTTATAGATATATTATCTTGCATAGATTTTAGAGGGCATAAAAATGTCATGTGGGCTTTCTTCTAGAAAATATAAATGAATATACAAAATATACAAAATTAGGTAATGAATTAAATGAAATACCTTCTGTGGATGATGTGCAGCCGAATACATGGTGACATTTCTTGTTGTCTGTACAGTTACATTCTGACAGGCATTTTTTACCGTAACGATTTGAGGGACACTTTGTATTACAATCCTTTCCATAAAATCCGTTTTCACATGCTTATTAAAATGAAAAAGTAAGAAAAAATTATATAGTAAAATTTAACTTATGAATCTGTATGAGATGCTGTCAACTAAATTTACAAACAAAAGAAAATAAACCTACGTTTACAGTCTCTCAGTTTTTCATTCCACTTGTAATCCGGACAACAGTAGGTAGTTCCATTAGAGCTACAAAAGGTCAAACTATACTAACGTAAAAAAGCAAAGAATTAGCTTCTACAATTTAGCCATTTAAATGCTGACTGAAAAGTCTTCAAAGTTGACTGAATGACAAAGTTATACCTTTCAAATGACTAAATAATCTTTAGCATCGTTTTGTTTTTTAATGTAATCCAAACAACAGATGATATATTCTTTTGGGCTAAATAGATCAAAGTATTATTCGATTAAAAACAGTCTGATATTGCTAATTGAGGATAACTTTACTTACTAGTTACATATTTTTGTCGACATGTACTGACATATTTGAGTCAGATATATGCAGGCAATACACAGCTTCATTTTTTTGTTTAGCTTATTTCCAGAGCCTTGGCAAAGACTTGTCAGGAAGGTTGAGACGCATAATTTATATCATTTGATGGGTTTATTTCCTTGTATCCTATGAGTGATGCAGTAAAGTAAAAATATGGTAACAACTTTGACCCAACAATCAAATCTAAATTTTGATAGATTTAACAAAAAAAAGATGTGAATGCAAAAAGCCACCGGATACCTGTTTTTCTTCGATGTCACACAATCGAAATTGGAGAAAATCTGTAACAGTTTTAATTTTTCGATTTAAAATGTTTCTTATAGAAACTGATACAGGATATAATTTCTGCAAATTCAATTTTAAAAGAGATCGCGAAAAAAGCGAAAATAAGTTTATCGCGAAAATTATCTGATATAATATATAAAGCTATGTAATGCGTAATTATACTACAAACTATACCTGTACTCGACAATAGTGTTCAGTAAAAGCATACTAAAAATAAAATATAATAGCAATCACGTAATGAGATGTAAAAGAAAAAACCAATATATGTTTCATTACCCTTTAAAAGCCTCAGTTAACATACAAGGTGCCAATTAGTAGGTAACATGTTGCCTTATACATGTAGCAACATTACATTTATTGATTAACAAGTTTGCTGTTTAAAAGCAAAATAAATCTTATTCTATTAAAAATGTTTTAAAAAGTTCTTAGATTAAATAAAAGAAATTTTAGCTGTTAAATTTTAAAAAGAATTCTGAGCAGCTACACACTGACAGAAATTACCTTCCGGGCAAAAAATGGACAGTGTTTTTTTTTTTAAAAATATTTTCGAACATAGGATTGACTCTATGATGTTTTTTGTTAGTTGCGAAATGAATCCAAATACTGCATGATAAACTTTCTGAAAGCCGATGCGGTTTTTAAATTCATTTTTCGATGAGCAAAAAAAATATACTGTTAATGCTTATAATTTAATTCTTATACAAAAATAAAAATGATTTGGATGATACTTTTGTGTATTTTGTTTTTAAACATTGATTGCTAAAGCAGGTATGTGCTCTGGTCGTCCGAAACACTGCTGATTCCTGCACCGCCATTGCTCGCTGATGGCAAGTTGATAAATGTTTTAATGATTGCGATTGTTTGTTACCTGTGCATTTTCTGGTAAAAATCCTGATAGATCCTTCTTTTCTATGCCCGCTCATGAACATGGTATGACGGAGTTCTACCCTGCCCCGAAAAATGCGTCTTATGCAATATGCTGTGTAGCTTTGTCTACATTTTGCAATCCTAAATATGTTGCACATAAATTTTAAAAACTGGTATTTTTTCTTTTTTTTCTGAATAGCAAATATCCTCGTTGATATAGTTAATCGCTTGTTTTGTGCAGTGATTGAACAAAGCATTTTTAGCAGACGTCTATGTATATTTTATTTATTGTGCATTTGCCAAAAAAGAATAGAGTAATCCTTTGTTTGTGGAGTTATCGGTCTTGACATTATGTAGATTTTTTTTACGTTTAATTAGAAGATTTCAGATAATAAATTAAGCAAAGCTAACTCATTTAATAATTTAAAATTATAAAATAATCATTATTAATACATGTAATTTGCTAAAATGTCATTTTTTCAGTTTTTGACAAAGATTAAGAACTACTAAGGCTAATGCAAATATTATACACTACTCATTCATCTGTTTTGTTTTTGTACGTTATATTTTTTTGTCAATAAATGATAATATTTGATGCGAGGCATTATTTCGGTTAACGGTGCTCGTGTGTGGAAAAGATTTTGATACGCTTACATTCATCGGAAAATGAATTTCACTTGTCAAAAGTGAGAGATGGGAGGGGAAAGCGATGAAAGGAAGGGAAATTGAATTATTTATCTATATTTTGAACTTTTATTTAAAATAGGTTTGAAACTGGATGCCTCCAATACCGCCACAAAATTTGAAAAAGACATCACAGGCATTCTTGCAACATCCACAACCAAAGTACTTTTGTTTTGATTTTAAAATATTATACTCATATACTCACAACCACTTAGTTTTCAAAGTGTAACCATTGCTAACAACTTTATAATGAATTAAAATTATGCACTAACATTACAACTTTGTAATATTAGAAACATAAATTCCTAAAACAATATTATGTGGAGTAAATTTTGGATTTTGTAGCACCATTCATCTATACGATCTTCTGTTGATAAAAAATAAAATGTATGTCAGAATGTTATAATTAAGCATGCTGTCAATTACATATGATTTAAAGTTTGTTTTTTTCAAAGTACCTTTTGACATAACTTTTTTTTGTAAGAACATATCTTACACCACCAATTAATCGCGATATCAATATCAAGCAATGTATAAGTGTTATTCTAGCTAGCGATGTGCACATAATGCGCTGCAATCAATAACATGGCTCATTGGAATGACTTTCAAACCATATCAATGGTGCATGTGGTACAAAAAACAAAACGAAATTATTTACAAATGAACATATGCAAGGTCAAGTGAAGAAGGGTAATCTGAATAAATCGTGCTAATATACTTATAATGAATATAACAACTTTTTTTGTTAATAAATCAGAATCTATGGCATTTATAGGACTCCCAAATTTATGTGGTAATATTTTTGAGCAGTTTTCATCATTGACCTCTCGTGAAAATACCTGAAATTTCATAAGATTGTGGTATTCGTCACCTAATGTGTTTTTGTTACATAATAAACAAAATGCTAAGACATCTTTTTCTCTTACTTTATCTTTAACCTTAAATTGATATTTTATGACTAGAGATTCTAAATGTCGAAATATGACTCTAAAACTGAGAGGAAGTGTCTAGAAATAAATTTCTTGTCAAAAGCTTTCCTTGATATTCTGTGATTTTAACATTTGGGTAAATTTTCTTTATTTTAGAACCAATCTTGTAAAAACTCATTTATCAGGGTTTCTTTCATTCATATTTTAGCCAGTTAACGTTGATACAAGTAAAAAAAAACTTTGATTTATCACGACGAAAGAAAGACTCCATGAGTAAAGTATATCTTTCACATAATTCAAACATTGCTGCATAAACAAACCCTCAGGAAAGCATTTATAAAAATAGCTATACATAACAGACGTAAGTTTACAGTCAAATGCCACTAAAGGTTTTGCCCAATGATTAATCATTCGTACTCTGATAAAAATTACGATTACCAATGAATATCACACAATTACCCCACGCCCCGTACCCCCACACTTCTTAGCAGTACAATCAGAACTCATGAACTACAATGCCAAAAATTGTGATATTACTATGGAAACATTGTAAGAAAAATAAGATACTAAATTATCAAACCCGTGACTCCCGAAACAAAACAGGCATCACCGTTAAACATAGAAATACTTAGAGAAAATGTTTCAGTGAAATTACTAAACCCGGATCCTAAGTTAGTGTAGATTTTAAAATGTGAAAACCGTAAATCCCTGACAAATACTGTGACCATTAAAAGGATTCAAATGCTTAATAATCGTCTGCCCAAGAACTACAATGATTTAATTTGTGAGATTACTTTGCAATCACCATCAACTAGTGTAGATTTTAAATTGCTCTGCGCACCAGATCAGTTAATACTGATAAACCAATAGGTGCTCAGGCGCGATATATTTTCTATCATTATTTTCATTTTTTTTTTCTGTCTCCGTTATGTGATTTCTACTACGTAATTCCATTACTTTATTCTATGAAATACGTTTCTGTGTTGATATATAATTTCGATGGAAAATATTAGCTATGACTTTATTTATTAGCATTCTATTCTACTTCGACTTATGACCATTCAATTCAATTTAACATGCCATTATACGGATAATTCAAATATGTACCTTATTGTTTTTTTTAAGCAAAAGCAGTTTAAGATGCAATAAATAAGGAAAATTATTTTTTTTTATAAAAATTATAACAAAAATTTAGTAACGCGTGATGTGTCAATTAAGGAGGAATTAGCATTTTTGAAATATATAAATCGAACAAGAAAGCAAAAGATCATATTTACAATTTTCAAAACTAATGTCAATAGGATCTAAAATGCATTTTGAAATTGTAAAATCAGAAAAATACAGCTTATTTGTCACAGCTTATAAACACCTGTCATCCTAAGAATTTGTAGCACATTGAGAAGGAAGCGTTTTGAGAATTATCATTTAACGAACATGAATATAGTGTTTTATAATTATCCTCTGATAAAACATCCAGGAACGAATTAAACATGTACGTCTAAAGTGCATACCGTTATTTCGTTGTTAACAAGAGGCCCATGGGCCTTATCGGTCACCTGAGTAACTGCAGAGTAGCTTTCGCAATGTATATCCATGTGCATAATCATTAAAGGACTAATGAAAATATGTTTCTTATTTCGGGATTGTTTGATACAATTAATTTTCTAAATTCTCGAAGAAATATTTAAGAATTGTAGCATTACATAAAGTGCAATAATTGAACAAAGATGAAGTACAAATAGTAAAAATTACACCTCCCTACCTATATAATCAATAGAACCTTGCTCTAACACCAGAGGGCCATGAACTTCAATTTTGGAAGGTGCATTATTCCTCATCATTAGAAGCCCATCCTAACGCTAGAAGCACTGACCCTGGATCATGAACTTAACAATTTTCGAAGAGACATTTCCTTTTATCTTAACTATGTACTTAGTTCATGTACTTAATATCCAGGAACAGAGGAGAAGATTTAAAAAAAATGTATTTGTACTATATAATATTTAGAGCCCCGCCGTAACACGAGAATCCTTGACCCAGGGGTTATGATATTCACAATTTTGAAGAGGCATTCATCCTCATCATTACTATGTACTTTGTTTATTGGCTTAATACTCAGGAACAGAGGATATTCTAAAAGAATAAATGCATTGTCACTCTATAATCATTAGAGTCCTACCCTTGATCCTCTTACCCTGGGGCCGAAAATGTTAATCTTTTGGAGAGTTCAATGTTTATAACAATTATGCCAGCAGTTTGACTGCTTAATGTCCAGAAGTAAGGCATATATAGCTTTATTAACTTTGAAGGTTTAAGTCACACGGCATTTAACTCTCCTTTATCCATTGATGCTACATGTTAAATTTAGTTTAAATCGGTTCAGTGATTCCAGAGAGGAAGTCCATCATGTTCAAAAGTTTATGACCGACGACCAACGAACGACAAATGTCGAGCGATAACGGAAAAAAACAGATAACAGTGACTCAGGTGACCTACAAACATGTACATGAGGCTATCTATTTGTGAAAATGATTTCACTCAATTTTCTGAAATACTAATCATAAGTATATATAATAAAAAGAAACAAAATTAATCAAAGTACTGAACGTACTGGTTGGCAGTTAGCTAGCATGTTTTCATGTTGTTCAAAATACATGCGTTAAGATTTTATTTTGGAGCTATTTAGAGTAGCAATACAAGTTTCGTCATTAAAGTTTAATCTTGAAGTTTTCATCGTGTTTCTGTGGTTAACCCAGTATAAGGCATATATTCTTACTGAAATACTACCCAACATTTTTGAACATATCTTGTATTGGAATACTTTTGATTTTGTATAAATGTTCTTAAAATTTATACAATGAGACGTCAAAGGAAAGCACTGTGTGTTATATTTGCTCAAGTAAACACTGAATTCAAACTTCAAAATTAAAAACAAAAAATCAATAAGTTGTGTTTTAAAAGCGATATTTCAATGGACACCGAGTCCTGGAGTTCTAATACAACAACTTGATGACGTGCGGAAGTTCCAACATTGACAGTATGATGAAGTTCTGTTCACAAATTCGATACCAGGGTGCAAAAATCCAACATAGTTGAACCGACAGTACTCACTTCATTACTACATCTAGGCACTAATGTCATTTGTTTTCACTCCAGCTCCTTCTCGTGTGCCTGCAAGATATAAAAGCCAAAATAAAAAAAGTAAAATTCATAATATAAATGAATTAACAATATGAATAACGACATTTTTTTGCAATAAAAAACTACATGTATTTCCATATTACATATTCCTCCTCGGGCAAGATAAAAATTGGTGGTGTCTGGTAAATAAAGAGGTACTCTGATAGTAACTGCACTGAATTCGCAATTCTTCCAGCTTTAATCAAACCTCGATGGAGACAGTCCTTCCGTGGTGTTGTTTTTTCTTCTTAGTAAAGGCATTTGAACAAACAATTCCGAAATGTTTTTGTATAAATAACAAAACGACCGACTTTACACAATGGTAGAATATGCCCGTTTTTTGTTTAGTGAATCACGCTCGAATTTTGAAATTCAAAAGTGATGTCATCTTTATAAAAGGAAATGCATAAGCTGATTTTATTTATAACAAAACCTCGAAAATCCTAAAATTGTTGGATTGCATGAACTCTTTTTTCCATTTCAAGCATGAAGATACGCTAATCTGATAAGTATCTGAATTGTCTCTCCATGTGATCAAGCTTGCATTAGCTCACTCTGTTTAAGAATTAGTTTTTTTTTAATCAGATACATGTCGGTTAACGCCGGCTGGAGGTTTAACATTTTATTCTTCTTTGGAAATATTCATGAATTCTATGTTCAATGCTGAAATATATTAGTAAAAATAAAGCAACTTGCTTGTGCCCCTTTAAACTAAGATGGCACACATCTTTGTTATCATTCATTTGAATAGTTTGAAACATAATCGAAGTAGAAATTGTATATGTTATTGTTATTCTCTTAAAAGTAACATACACTTTAGTATCTTAAATGAATAATAACATTCAGGTACCTTTTATCTTTTGTTTCTCTTGAGTCGAAAAAGCTATCGAAGGTTTCCATTCAGAGAATTTTGATGTTGAATCATTTCGAATATCTGTTTCAGAGGAAAAATTTAAGAAATTAGGTTTTATATACTGATTTATCAGAATTTTTTTTATGGTACAACTCGAAATTACATCATAAAGCATAAGAATAATAAGCTTTCTATTTTTTGATATAGGTATTGCATTTATCTTTTTATCTTTATTTCTAAATGCAATGGTTATTTGTATTTGTTGTTTATCAATAAGGAAACAAAAAAGTTGAATTGATACAAACGTAGATATATTACAAAGATTAAACTACAACACAGTTTTAAATGTCAAAAATGAAATATAAATCGAAACAAATATCTTTTTTTGAATAAACTCTTGAAACTGCTTCAATTGAAGTACTTCAAATAGGTTATAGCCGAAACGTGCTTATTAGATAACATTTTAAATTTCATTCATGTCAAAATAATGATTTTTCTATGATTTGCATGTATTCATATAACATGTTTTCCGAATGAAAACAAAATTACCAAAATATAGCGCGTATTTACATGATATATAAAAGATGGTTATCGTGATTAGATATTAGTGAACTGGAAATAATAAGAAGAAACATACCTTGTTGATAAAGTTCACAGCCATAAACATGGTGGCAGCTAATTTCAGTACAATTGCATTTTGACTTACAGTTGTGACCGTAGTATGGAGGAGGACACTCATCTTCACAGTTTAATCCATAATATCCAATGTCACAGGCTGAGGAAAAATAAATAGAGTAATAAACAGAGTATTATTCATCCGGAGAGAAAAGATTCGCCTTAAACAAAAATATTTTAATCTTTTCATGTAAATATCACGTATATGTTTACTTACCGGTACAGTTTTTAAGTATCTCGTCCAATTTGTATCCTGGACAACAATAGGATTCATTTGTGCTACTGAAAAGTTATGGATTTGTTATAAGCATATCAAACGTTACACTTATAAACTAATACTTAAGATATCTCACTTACCGGTCACCACAGATTTTTGCCAATATCTTGTGCTGACATATCTGATTCAATAATATCAATCCAAAGCAAACGCGCACTATTTTCACCATTTTCATCTGAATCCGAATATTTCTTGAAACTAAAAATGTTGGTAAAGTTGTAAAAATTGCTGAATTTATAAGCGTTGCAATTAAGATAAATTATATTTCCCTCTTCCTTGTTGGTGAACTGAAATAATTTTTTCCTTACATTACAAAACATTTCGTAAATTAGAAATGGCATCACTGGCATCACTATCAGAAATATTGGTAGGACTTTGTTTTTAATATACATATATATATATATATATATATATATATATATATATATAGAGAGAGAGAGAGAGAGAGAGAGAGAGAGAGAGAGAGAGAGAGAGAGAGAGAGCACTCAATAGAATCAACTACACTAGGCATCTTTAAAATGGCGGATCTAATTCATAGATACTAAGCCAGTAAACTGAATATATAAAGCACTAAAACTGGCTAACGACACGAACAATAGAAATTGTCAAATTTTCGGGACAACCAGCTCCTTCTTAAGGACCAAAAAATAAATAAATAAAGACTTAAAAGACCTTTTCTCACGTAAATGAAACGTGAGAGTCATTCAAGGAGTGATAAGAAGATACAGAGCTTAAAACTATTTGTCATGTAAACAATGCTCGTGTCCTTTTATTGTTAACATTGGTTCAATATACCAGTTAAAAATATCTTTTAAGCTGATTTGTCTATCTTTTGATTCATTTTAATCATAGATAAACAGTTCCTAATGTTTAACACATTCATTTTTGGTCTACAACTGGAATTTCACCTCAGCATTCAAAATGTAAACAAATGCTTTGTTTACATAGCAAAGAATTTTATGCTCTGTAACTCGCTTATAACTCAACGAATGACACTCAAAGTGTGGTCGACTATAAGAAATGTTTTACTGAAGAACTAAAAACATTAAAATCGAAAAAATAATGTTTGACCAAAAAGGACTGAAAAAATAACATTCTCTAGACAATGATTTCCATTTTGTAAAAATTACATATGCATGTAGTTGATGTGTGGAACACATAACATTTGAATGTTTCCCAGTGATGCATTTAGAAAAACAGGAATTCATAAAACAGCGACGTTTTGCGTTTCTGTTCTATTAAGCAGTATTATAAAATAGAAGATGGCTTATATGATAGATTATAAGTGTCAACCATCTTAGATTGAAATAAGTTTTGGGTAGTGAAGCTTAATAACCAGACAAACTATTTATTGTAACAAAGTTCAAAGTTTGATGATGAAATCACTTTGCAATCTTTGTCGAACTAGTCTCATTAACCGTTGCATGAATAATAATTGAATTTTTCCTTTTTCAGTGATTTTAGTCGATATATATTATACAGAGAATTATTCAACATGGGAACATTTTATATAATATTGAAAGTAGAGAAATATTTCGTTATATGCCACATAGTAACCATTATAAGGTATTAAACTATCAACAAAATGAAGAACGGTATACATAGATGCTTGAATGAATTCTTGGGACGAATGTTGCTAATTACTAATAACTATTGTTCGGTGGTTAATACGTGATTAGATCTTTAAAGCATGTTTTTTGTTAAAGAAATGATTAGGTCTAAATGTCGATTGACAAATTAAATAGTATTTTTCTGAACATGGACATTGAAGGTTACCTAACAGCAAAACTTTATGACAAACGCGATGACTTCAATTTTTCTATAGTCAACTTTCCTTACTTATGTAAAAATATTCCTTCATCACCTGCATATGGTGTTTTTGTCTCCCAGTTGATTCGATACGCAAGGGCATGTCTTTGTATGAACAATTTGTAAGACAAAGCATGCTACTGACAAACAAGTTGATAAAACAGGACTACCAACAGTCTCGCTTGAAGTCATCTTTTCGTAAGTTCTATGGTCGATACAACGACCTTGTCAGCCAATATAATCTTCCACTGGGTCGCATGCTGACTGACGTTTTTCATACTAATTGTTAGACCATAATTAATCACTAATTGTCTACGGATTTTCCAATTTTTTTCCCGATTACGACAAAGAGCACACGGCGGGTCTGACCGGTCAGCAGATGATGCTCACCTCTCCTAGGCACCTGATCCTACCTCTGTCTATATGGAGGTCCGTGTTGCTCTGCTTTGAATTTGTATTTCGTTTTTTTTGCTTTTTGAGATGGTTCACGGTTTGTTATTGTCATTTTTTCATCCAAAGAACATACTTTCTGAGTATATGTATATGTACCTCCAGAAATTGGTTACAACCATAAATCTGATGACATACCTTTTCAGTACAGTTGCAGGTTAAGATATTTCTATCCATAATAAGGAAAAGGACATATGGTATCACAATTATTTACATAGTATTTAACACTACAAGCTCAAGCAATACTAGAAAAGTTTCAGCATAATCAAAATGGATGTAAATGTAGACACCAACCATTATCTTTTTTCATTTTAAAACTCCTGTATATAACGGAATTTGGTCACAATTAATAGTTCGATGTAATTTAGATTCTTTTGAAGCGCTTAAATTGTTGCATGGCAACACCCGTGCCACAGGAAGGAAAATAAAATTGCAAACTTAAAACAATATCAAGTTGAGTTTAAACACATTGTGGGAAATAAAAAAACAAAAACAAAATTAAAGCTTTTCTGCAAAAACAATCTCAAAGACAATGTATATGTAAACAGAAACCCGTTGCGATGGAAACTAGGCAGACAGTTATGTTAAACTATTCCTGTCAAAATCATTATTAAAAAATCAAGAGATAACTTGTCGCTTAAAGCACAAAGCTCGCAAGGATTCAGAGCATGAAATGTTACTAATATTTTTAGGAATAATTGACATAAACAAGGTTATTTTATATAACTAAGACATTTTACTTTCTCTTGAGACGAAACTTTTGAAAATCAAGTTCTTTTATACAATGGTAGCATTTCCAATCAACCTTTGAAGTATCCATGATTCACATTTAACCATAAAAGAGCATCATTGATGAATTGATGTCCCTTCTCACTACATTAGAGTTTGTTTTCCATTTTTTAGATTTATTTACTAATGTCAATTCCAAACAAAACATTTTCTAATTAAATAATTACTAATGACTTATGATCAAGGGACAAGCCAAGTTAGACTGCAAGAAATAGACTGTTATGGAATTTGAAATAGGGAGCACATGCATTCTGTTAACATAGGTGCTGGGTTAGAAAATATCAAACATAAAAGAGAAGAGAGGAAGTATCAATAGGTGATTGTTTCAGTTACATGTATATCTTTAAGGATAACGTTGACTCAGGGTTTGCGATTTCAAAAAATATTTTTTTTTACAAAGTTCAATATCTGAAGTCCAAAGTTGTTTTAAAAACACAAAATAACAACGTTTTAAACAAATATCGATATTGATACCCATGATTTGTTTAATTGAGGAAGACATGCTCCGACAAAGGTAGATTAATATTCAAACTGAGGAAATTCGGACTAATTTTGTCATTTTTTAGTTTCTCTTAAAGACCTTTATTGGGATGTAATTGCAAAGGTTAAGTTTCTATGTGTTTTTTTTTTAATATCATTTTACATATTTTATGGTTGTATTAACTCGTGTATTTATATCACTGGCTGGCACGCGATTGGAAAAATCTTTAAAATACATTAAATCAGTTTAAGATAAAATATGTTGAAATTTTTATCAATGACCTTATAACTTGTTAATGTCAACATAATACATACAATTAACACAGTTTTCGGCATTCAATGGTTTGGAGCTCCTATTAGTCAGTTTTTGGTAAATCTCGATCAAAAATGGGTACAACTTTGTAAATTGATAAAGGAAATTTGGACTAAAGTAAATTAAAAATATGAGTTCATTTAAATATAAAACTATTAAAGCTATTCGTGTTTTATCATTTGTCAACCTACAAATTGTTTTATTTTTTCTAATCATTACAAAATAAAGGAAAATAAAGGAAAATTAAAGTAGGTCATTGACCTAGTTATTTGAAAATGAAAAATAGCACTACAATAGTGGGACTACAATGTACAATAAGTAGTTTTTCGTTCCTTTTAGTGGAATTTGTTTGCCCCTGAGTAAACGTAATCCTTAAAATATTATTATCTGCCTTTCTTTATTATAAAAATATAGCTTTACGTTAATATTTTAGAAATAAAAATCATGAAATTTAGTTGAAAAGACAATTTTTCACAATTCTTTTACGATTTAATAATTTGTCATGGAAATTTTAACTTCTTTCGCAATTTTACGTAAAAATTGTTGTACGTAAAGGCAATAAATGAAAGAATGTTGTATATAATTTAATTTTCATTACCATGTCGAACCGCCACAGTCCCCTTTCCCAAATCATAAATATATATTAAAACTTTACACAAATATACATCCAACGATTTTTTAGTTCAATCCAAAATTGCAAATTAAACATTAGTAAGCTCAATATACTATAATCAGCCGACATAGAAAACGATCATGCTTTGGCGGAGACAAAGGAGATACTATTGTCAATCAGTATATGCAAGTAGATATTCAAATGTAAAAAATGACAGCGGTAACATATGATCAACAAATGCAATATGTTTGTCGCTCAGATTGTAAGTGTTTATCTGTCTCTTAATGAACTTTTATGTGTTATTCGTATCCATTTAAAAAGAAAGGAGTTATTAACCTTTGCAAGTAAATGTTCAAACTACATTTATAAATATCTATTATCATCACGTCATTAAAAAATAATCATGACTGTTTCTGCTGTCATTGAGAACCCAGAATAATCAACAAACACAATACATAATCATTTTTGTGAATAATTATGTGAAAAAAGCCATTAGATTTATTATTTGCTATGCCATTATAAAAATACGCCTGTCATGATACATACAAGGAAGCAAGTGTTTTGTAAAACTTGACTAAATATGGGCAAAACTGTTTATGGATAAGTATTTAAAAAACCGTACTATGCTATTCAACAGTTAACAAATAATCTAAAATGAAAACTTGTGCGGAGTTTTCTTTGCTTTTGATAATTTGGATTTCTATGTTGCAATCCTTATTTGCCGAAGAGTAAGTAAACAATCTGAATTTTTGAGTTGTTTTGCGATTTTGAAATGCAGTTACTCAGGTCTTGCTCCAGATTCTGTTATATGTCACTCTTCTTTTGTTGTAATAGAGGACAAACTGCATGTATTGTGGGATACTTGTGGGATCAAACAATCAAGAAATGTATACGTAAGTGAAGTTATGATACTGCAATAATTCAAACCAATTCGAATGATAAAGCTTGAATTAATTTTTTTATTTGTTATGCATATACAATTCTTTACTGACTTTCACGTTCACAGCCTGTAGTGCAGGATATTATGGGGAGAACTGTGAAGACAAATGTGCGTTTCCACATTTTGGACTGAAATGTCTGTCTTATTGCAACTGTGCTAAGAGATTCTGCCATCATTTTGATGGTTGTAAACAACTTCCAGAAGGTAGGCATGTCTCAATATGTGTTTTTATAGTTGTTGCTTCAAAAGTTTGTGAATCTTTCGATATGTATTGTTCTATATGAGGAAATGTAGTTCAATGTTTCACTTACTCTTGAATTTCAATAAGTATTTACATTTGCAAATATGCTTCCTTATATAAACATATAAGAATATTGAATAATTTAATTCTGTGTGAATTTTTAATGACGTCACAATCATTACCACACGTGCACGTGCTTATCGTGTGACAAGAATAAAAACAATGATATTAACAATTAAATTAAAACAACATATCCTTTTCTAAAAGTTCTGATCTAACGCAAAATTTTATTTTATTACACCGCTTTTTGCAATCTAGAGTAATTGAAAAAGAAACATTCCCTGTTTTAGAATATACCAAGACATCAACACCTATTTCTTATGAACGGAATATCACTTAATCCACGTCAACAATAGCATCCAGTCAAAAAACGGGTAATTTCAAGCAATTAAAATATTCATTGAAGCTTACTTGTGATAAAAATTTAATTTTGCACCGAGTACGTTTATTTTTATTCATCATGGTTTAAAAGATTTGCATTAGCATCAAAATTTAAAAACCCTCCATAGTTTTCAAATGTTTTACGCTTTAGTAATTTCAAAAAGGTTAGCATGCCCCTTGAAATATGATCCTGAAGTTTATTCTCATTTCAAAAGAAAACATTTGAGTTGCTCATGATAAAGAGGAGTGCAGATATGGTTATCAAACGTTAGTTGTATATTTGTAAAGGTTTACGTTATTAAAAAACAATTATGTGAGGAAAAATGTACACACTTACTGTAAGTACACCATGAGATAAATGCAAAATAAAACCATCGGTTTTGATGCAAAATAGACCTTTCTTATGTGTAGGTGTGTTTGAAGATATCGACAAAGAACAAAATCAAACGTTGTTACATCCAACAAACACTACAGATAACAAGTGGATTCTTCCCGTTATGCTTGGGATAATTGGACTAGCAGTGGTGTCGTTTGTCTTGGCAATGATATATCTCTACACACATAAACCATGGAAACATCAAATTGACATGAGAACTTCATAGTATGTATACAGACAAGTGAATCAAAACAGATTTTAGTTATCATGAGGACTTTATTGTTGGTAAGGAGACAAGTTCAGCAATACAGAATGATATTGGTTTGATGACTTTATACCGGGTATAGAGACAAACTAGGCAATATAGAATAGTTATGCTATGATGACTTCATTTTATGTTTAAAGGCAGTTGGATAACTCAAGTTTTTTAACCGTGAAACGCTGAACATTGTGTCATTTAAAATTCATTTTTTGCAATGAATAAATTCTTTATCATAAATATTCATTAAGATATTCAATAATCGTTAGATGCACATAAGTTTAGATAAAAATTTCTCAATTTTTATGTTTGGGTCATAATGAAATCATTTTAAATAATCCAGAGCAATCTTATAACCTGCTTTAAACTGTACGTGCATTAATTTACATGTAAATAGTGCAACATTTCCTTGTATGCAACCATCTGATTTGTTAACTATTAAAATCGCATGAAGCACGATATCAAATTTTCAACGTAAAGGGTTAACATGGCTTTTTTATGTCATGTCAAACGTTGCAAGATTAGAGATTTTCTTTTTGTATATTACTTAAATTGCATTCTTTTATTTTACATTTGTATTCAATAACTTAAATTTGTATTCTATAGTTTGCCATTTATGTTGTAAAACATTTATTTGCATTGTATAGATTCATTTGTACTTTGTTTATTTGAATTGTATATTTTGTATCGGTATTCTTTTACAAAGAATATTTCTTATTGATTTTTTACGAAAGATCATTTCGATTTCATCTTATTTAAGGTATTATTCGAGCTTAGTAATGCGCATTGTGTTTTTTGTGATTAACAAAAGATCAAAAGTTTTAGCTTTTTTTCTCGAAGAAAATTGTCAGTGTTAGTTGAATTTAATAAACTATAAAAGATCAGTCTGCATGTTGCACATGGTTTGTGCACATATTTTCGCGGGTCTAAAATAAGACCGTCCTTTGGGGCCGGAAATTCATAAACCCAGAAATACTGTTGATTATTCAAGTACGTAACGTACCTCGTAGTACAATCTGTTGACTGTCAACTTGTTGACAGAATGCATAAAGTATTCATTTATTCAAAGGTTACTTGTCAAGCTATCTAGGTAACATTGTAACCTTATGCTGGTTGCTTTACTCTACTTGTGTACTCTTCACCCAGGAGTTGACATGGGTATCTGGCACAAGAGATGAGCTGGCTATATGAATGAAAAAGCATCAGAGCCGTAATTTGGCAGCTCTGCTGGTATGTTCCCTAGAGTCTTGAAGATGCTATGGATGGTACAAAAATTGCCAAGGGGTAATAAGTATAAGGTCTGCGAGGTAATTAACTTTGCGAGCAAGACTATAACCCCCAAACTTTACATTATACCTTTAAAGGTATGTTTAAGGCATTGCTTTCTTCGTAAATGTCCTTTTAATGCAATACATATCTGTACATTTATAGACTTTTTTAATAGAAAAATTAAAAAATTATAAATAAATAAATCATTGAAGTTTTTATAAACAATCAGGGTAATTTGATAAAACTAATTTAAATGAAGAAGGAAGGAAATCATTATTTCGATGACAATGCTATCTACCAAAACGTGTTGATTAAGGTTTCCTTACATTTTTTGAACAAGATTTTAATTATATCATAAACAAAATGAAAGCGATATTCACATTCCGATTAATGGGTTAATGATTTGTTGTGATTTTTTCTTCGAATTCTTCCAATATGTGTTCGGGGTGAGCTTAATGTCCGATTCCCCTCTTATGCAGTAGTCATAACCATTTTTTAACAAATATGTTTTGTCCGCTAATGTTGTAGCCTACATTGAACATGTTGCTGTCAGCAATTTATATGGGATCACGACCTGAAAAATGTAAAAGCATAAAGCATAATCATTTGATATAAGTTACGATATTTCTTGATATGATATGATGTATTTTAGAACAAGTACAGAAAAAACATACCGTTAAAGAAGACGGCATTGTGCATGAATCTATTTTCACGATCAAGGATTCGGTAGTTTAGCAAGTAGCTGCAACTTAGCCAACTAAAACATCCATATGCCCCCCCCCCCCTCCCAAAAGACAAAAACAAAAAAAAATACAAAAAAAACAAAAAAAAAAACAAATACGGGATAACCTGAACATTATGATATAACACTTATTTCTTTGTTTTAGTTATTGCCTTTCGCGACGTAGTTAGGTTAAGACAACTCCAAGTTTGTAATGTAAAAAGATGGTCATTTAAACATTGTTTATTAAAATATTACAAAAACGCTTACTATTGATTACAAGTAAATGTGTTCATTTATAAATCATATTTGTTATTTTAGTATTCAGTACGTATGTAATAATGATTTAATCGACTCTCAGTTCATTTTTATTGGTATTGCAATAAAATAATGTTGTTGATCGTGTTAATTAAATATTGTTATTGTTGACCGGATACCCTCTCAACACTGTAAATTTTGTAGAAATAAATTATGAAGGTATTATCATTTACCAAACAAAATAAAATAAAAAACAAAAAAACAAACCAAAAAAAAAGAAACAAAACGCAATCGACCTAGCATCAGTTCTACACTGCGTTTAGAAATAAACGTGACGTAGCAGATGGCGCGTGGATTATTTTTGTTTTAAAGCAGCCACGGTTAGAGATGAGCCAGTAGAGACTCGGAACCTTTGGTTGAGACGATATTCACGTACATGATTTAATGCATGATACATTTAGTTAAGTGTCAGTGATGTCAAACATTTCTGTTATGAACATTAATACCTATATATTTATACATTTATTTTATAATTTTATATACTATGCAGATTATACATTTATGTATACATGAAGAAAATGCAGTAAACTATCAGCAAAAATAATTAAAGTCTGGAAACCTGTCTGATTTTTCCCCCTGATTTTTCTTTCTTTTTCTTTCTGGACAACTAATCTATGGTTTTCTAAGCTGAGCTTATAAAGAAGTTTATTGTATGTTTTGTCTTTATGCAAAATCCTATAGTTCAGTTTTGCTGCTTATCTAGTTCAAAAAATGACAAAGTCCAATTTGGTGTTGAACACTGATTTATTTTAACGTGATCGTATATTTTTTAACATTAAAGCAATTCCCAGACTGACAGTTCTCAGTCCAAATTCTAAGCCTAAATTTATCAGCCTATCTAAATTCCAATCTCGTTCTAAAAACTGACTTGTATTAACATGGGCTTTTATACTTTCATGTACACAAAGAGGGAATAATTCAGATTCGTTCTGTCCAGCTGGTTTAATCATAAATAAATTACCTTAGAATTATAAACAAAGTTTTAGTCACACTGAGTATGAAATCTATGTTTTAGCTAACATTTATATAGATTAGCCCCATGGCTTTTACCTCATTTGTCAAAATTTGTCAAAGTTTTCTTTGACCAAAACAAATTAACTATACTTATCATCATGTATTGCTAAATTTATGGTTGTCGAGGGGCTTAACATAATTAACTCAATTTCAGCCTTCAAAATCTGCTTCCTGACTACATTTTGCGTTAAAAATTTTCAATATTGTGCTTTAGTATTAGTTAAACCTTAATGCGATTTTTAGAACAAAAATACTTTTGAAGTCCATTTGGACTGTAGGCACACATAAATTACTGAAGTTTTGTATGTGGAAAGAAAATTACATTTTTACACAACAGTTGGACACATCATCTCCATCAGAACAACATGATGCCTCACCTACAAACAAACAAATTATAAATTGTAAACTGTATATTTATTAGAGACTAACACGGCCATTGGTTGAGCATTCATATTTAGTTTAAAAAAAATATTTCAAAACATAAAAAAAATCAGATAGAAGCATGGTCCTTAATTTATCCAACACATTCAAAAACTGTTTTTTGTAGATATATAATATTAACATTCATAGTCAGTGTGTATTTTTCTTAAAGTTTGCATCGGAATTATGTGATATTTATTGTTCACTAACACACGCCACACCCGATCACGGCGTATAAGCCAAGAAAACGTAATCACATGTTTTTTGAATGTATATATTATTGTTGGACGCTTATTTGTCTGTGTATCGTCGATCCATCAAAACATACCAAGCTACGCACAAAAACTAATTTACCGCACAAACGCACAATATTTAATTTGTTTGCACAGCCTGTAATGTTATACGACCGACGATATTATAATAATAAGCATTCAATTTTCTAAACAAATACTGCATATTGTGCCTGTCTAAACTCTAAATAAAGGCTAAGAGAAGGTTGATGTCAAATTGTCATACAAATTAACATTAAAAATATATGATTTGAACTTAAAGGGTCACGATTTTGGTCAAAAATTATTTTTTCGATTTTAATGTTTACAATGCTTCAGTAAGACATTTTTAATAGGCAACCAAAATTTGAGTGTCATTTGATGAGTAATAAGCGAGTTACAGAGCCTACAATTCTTCGCTATGTAAACAAAGCGTTTGTTTACATTTTGAATGTTGAAGTGAAAATTCCAGTTTTAGACCTAAAATGAAATTGTTTATCGTTAGGAACTGTTTATTTATGCTTAAAATGAATAATAACATAGACAAACCAGTTTTAAAAAGATTTTTTACTGGTATATTGAACCTATGTAAACAAAAACAGGACACGAGCCTTGTTTACATGACGAAGAATTGTAAGCCCTGTATCTTGCTTAAAACCCACCGACTGGCACCAACATTTCATTTGATCATTAGAAATGCATTCCTAAAGCATTGGAAATAATAAAAACAGAAAAATTAAATTTGACCAAAAACGTGACCATCATACTTGCCAACCTCCAACATGTGAAAATCTGGTCATGACCAGATTTGGAAAGTAAAAAATCTGGTCATAGCGCGTAACCACATTCACGACATATTTACCGTGCATTTCATAGGTATATACAATAGAAATATGTGTTTAAACTTATGTGTAATACTTTATTGGAAAGAAGCATTTTAACTAACAGTTGCTGATTTTGAATTTTGTAAAGTGATCTGACACAGAAAATGGTAGGTTGTGTTCAGCTAAAAAAAAATGCAAAAAGAGTTTCTGCTACATTAACGTTGCTTTTGAACTCTGTAAATGATGGTGTGAAAGTTGTAAGTGACTTGGAAGACTTTTGTGTATCAAAAAGCATTTTATACATGACTTAGCGCATTTGAATGTTTAGTCAGATCATTTTGGGCACAAAATCCAATATTCAAATGTGCGTTACATAGAACAAAAAAAAGCCTCTGATTTTGAATTTTGTAAAGTGATCTGACACAGAAAATGGTAGGTTGTGTTCAGCTAAAAAAAAAATGCAAAAAGAGTTTCTGCTACATTAACGTTGCTTTTGAACTCTGTAAATGATGGTGTGAAAGTTGTAAGTGACTTGGAAGACTTTTGTGTATCAAAAAGCATTTTATACATGACTTAGCGCATTTGAATGTTTAGTCAGATCATTTTGGGCACAAAATCCAATATTCAAATGTGCGTTACATAGAACAAAAAAAAGCCTCGTTTTGTACTCGATTACTTTGTTTTACCTATGGGAATTCATTTTCCCAGATATGTTGAAAGGTACAAAAATATCGGAGTTTTTTTGGTTGGTTTTGATTCCGCTGGCCCCGATGAAGACCTTTTCTTATTGGAAGCCATCACACTTAGTGATTTAAACCTTCCGTTAGTCAAAACAACTCGCGATAATAATTAACACTAAATGTGTCTGTTATAGCCATCGGCATTGTTTACGTAAATCCAAGCTCAGCTTGAGTTCATAACTGGAAGTCAAACGCGCAACGTAATTTACGAACCAAATCCGGAAATCGGGAGATTTTCGGGTTGTTCGACAAAAATCGGATGAAAAGCATGACCCGCCGGGTCATAAAAAATAATCGGGTGAAGGGTCGAAAAATCGGGTGTGACCCGACGAAATCGGGTTAGTTGGCAAGTATGGTGACCATGTCCCTTTAAACTGCCTTTTGAATGTTTAGAAATTGTTAAATATTTCATAATAATAGACTGATGTAATTTTTTTTCACTATATCGATTTTCATATTGTTCGTCATTTTTTTATAAGACAAAAAGTATAAATATATACATATATTTATATATATTCAGGTAAGATCGTTCAATTTTTCAGTTACGATAAAACTGAATATTTTGCCTATAATATGTTACATGTAAATCCATCAATAAAGTTAAACTAGTTCAAAACTTAATGTTTTTGTTTTTAAATACCATTTCTCATGCATACAAATACAAGTGTTTTAACTTAATTTAACGCAATTAAATAGCATCGTTAACATTGCCAAAATTAAAATGTATTCATATTTTCAAATGTTTTCTTGCACGAAAAGTTCATTGTGTAAACAAATATTGACACATTCAAATTTTGTGGAAATATATGAACCCAATAAAAACAATTCTGTCACGTAACATGATGTAGCAGTTACTACATTATACATGTACCTACAATACTTTACTTTATGAAAAAAGTATTTCAATATTGTTTGTTGTTACTTATTGAAAACACTCTTGGCGTCTTTAAGACAGCAGCATGTGGAGATGTAGTGTAAAAAAAAATTAACAAAAAATAAAGCAGTTCTTCTTATTAAAAAATTGGCTCATTTGTTTTTCTAAGGGATTAATTTCATTTTATTAAAAATCCACGCAGTTACTAACTTTGAATTTGAATTTGAATAAAGGTACACACACAATAATATCAAGAATCCTTCTAATATTGATTCTTTTTAAAGTTTATTATTAAGATTTTTTTTACTACTACATACATGTAAAGTTAAAAAATGACAGATAATGTACGAGCCCATTTTATTTTTTACAGAGCATATAGTTGCATCAGATAATTGTAGAACGCCTTATATGTTGTTTTACCAATGAGGAAAACTTATTAGCAAACGCATTTACTGTACATACAGTGCTGCTATCGTGAAAGTTGACAAAACTATCCTATCCTATCCTATATCCTGTATCCTGCATCCTATCCTGCAAATAAGCTCTATCCTATCCTATCCTATCCCATACTTTCAAAATATAGGAATGCAAGTTAAATGAAACGAAATTTGAGAATAAAATGATTTTATCAATTAATGTAGTACTCAAAATGAATAATTAAATCTTAAAACCGAATATTCATCGAGCGGGATAATTTACTTACCTGTGCTACGGTAAAATTAAATCGTACGCGGAATGGACACAATAACGTAAACAAACAGGTAAGCGATTCGATTTTTGATTTAATTATATTTATGCATAAAAAACAGATAAATAACTTCGATGCACTTATTGACGAACTGTTTAGTCACATATTTTTACCGAATTATTTTCTTATCACATATAACTGAGCGTAATTCTCGTTATTCGAGCGATTCGTTCGGCGATAAATGTAAACACGATCTGGAAATAAATAATTTCTTTAGGAAGTTTACATCATTTATAGTTAAACCATTCGGAGTTATTTTTAAAGTATAAATTCTTAAACATTTATAGCTAGCTAACATTTATTAATTCAATATGTTCAGGTTAATATCGGACAGAAATATGCGTCCCTGTTACATGTATTGGGCATCGAGGAAATTATATGAAACGTGAAGCAATGTCTGTTTCTTGTATACATGTTTATCTTTTAAAATGCCAAATTGGTCGTTTATAAATTCAAGCTTTTATTAATTTGCAGACTTTAAATGAAGTAAATACAGCAATCTTTTTCTGACGTTGTCAAATGTTGCATCGAATTCTCGCAGTAACTCCGTACTTGCGTACGAATTGACGAAGATGTAGCGCCGACATTTTAGCGCGCATTAATGTTATGCACCGCGTTCTTGATATACAAATTATTCTTAAATGGTTTACCTTGTAAAATGTACTAAATTGACATTGAAAATACATTGTTTAGCCAATATTCGTTTCGCAAAATAACTCTGAAATTTATACTCGAATCTGATTGGCTACAGGATGCAGGATAGGATAGGATAGGATAGGATAGAACTTAACTTTTATATTTCTATCATGTATCGTGCATCCTGCATCCTATCCTATCCTATCCTTGTCAACTTTCAGGATAGCAGCACTGTAAGTTCGCGGTTAGCAAATTCCTCGTTCTTGCGAATTTTTCTCTTCGCAATTCAGTCCTCAATGTCTCTGGTAAATTTTCTAAACCTGTTTCGCAAAATGTGGTCACTGCGAAGAATTTTACCCCCTGCGAATCGCAAAAATGTTGACCAAAAATGTTGTTTAACTATACAAATATATAAGTAATTGTATTTATTTTTTGAATAGATATTTGAAAATACTTTAAACTGTTTTAACTCTGTAACAATAGGCATTTTTTTGTACCAACACATATCAAAACAATATCATTGCATATTATGTAATTATTTTTTAAGCTTTATTTTAACAGATATTAATCCAGCGTAAGTTCCACACAAAAATATGTTACTGACATATTTGAATGAAAAATTGTTTGCAAGAAAACTTATGAAAAACGCAACAGTTGTTTTTGAAGATTATTTAAATGGGGTGATTATGTAAATCACCTGTAAGATACTAACAAGAGGTGAGTCAAATTACTACTGTTGGTAGTCTAAATTTGAGATGTGGGTT
Organism: Magallana gigas; assembly: GCF_902806645.1. NCBI lineage: Eukaryota > Metazoa > Mollusca > Bivalvia > Ostreida > Ostreidae > Magallana > Magallana gigas. The sequence continues at coordinate 7,077,519 of NC_047567.1, read as the reverse complement.
TTATCCTTTCCTCACATACTTGTGTGTGATCTGCAGGTGAAGAAATTTTAGAGTTCAAATTGCATAAATTGTCGAATTAACTGCAATGTATAATACATTAAGCGGATCATATTTGGCAATGAAACTATTTGTGCTACATATTTTGTTTACAAAGAACCACGGATCATATTTATTCAGACTTACCGGTCAGAGCGTCTGTTTTGTCTATATATCTATAGACACTCACTTTGTTCTTCTTCCATGATCCTACCCATAGTCGAAAATTTTTAACATCATAACTTAGACAGCTTATGTGATGTTTGTCTTGTGACTGTGAATTTGTCAGTAGATATGATAGAAACTTCCCGTCCTGGTTGATCATATGCACAGTTTTAGTGTTAGTGTCAACCACCAGGATGTGTGAGAGGGAGTCAGTACAAATCCCACGTGGTGATAATCCTGACCCTGGTGGGTGGCCAATGTAATTAAAACGATGTTTTCCTCTACAATCGGTAACAACGACGGCATTCTTATTGTCAGACACCACAACATCTCCGTTGTTATTTTCTGTTATATAAAGAGGTTGTTTGAATAATTGCTGTCTTTTGTTGAATTGGATTGTTTGAATTTCTTTTCCAGTTTTGTTGTACCGGATAACCTAACTGCACAGAAAATCATCATGCTCTTGTTTGCCTTGTTGGATTGATTTGGCTTTCTTCTTCCCTTATATGTCCATACCAACTAGTAAATCCTCAGTGGTTTTGGACCAGAAAACACATGTTTTTCGCCACTGAGGATGTGTTGCTAACTTTAATTTCTTTTTTTTGCTTTTCTATACCTTGTAATGACATTTGGAATTTCACTTGTGATTTCATCGCATCAGCGTTGTTATGATTTTGATCTACAAACGTCATAAACCAAAATAATAAGCCCTGGTACACCCTTCCCTTTAAAGCTATTGTTATGAACCTTTATTCAAAGAATTTACATCATGAATTTCCTAATTATTTAGGCATCATTCATTAAATAAATCTTGATTTTAATTAATTAATTCTATGCTTTTTTATAGTTCAGTCGATTTAGCGTGAGTAGATATCAATTACATGTTTTTTACATGTATCAAAATTAAAACAAATTCATGAAACAAAAAATATTTTTATAAATAAATATTCAAATCATTTTTTGAAAGATGCCTTCATGGGGTAAACTATTAGACATATTGCTCACATGATTGTGATACTGCTTATTAATATGTATTGCAATGTTTTACAATGGGTGCTAAACAAAAACTGTGAATTAAGTTTCCTTTACCGGATATATATTATATATATTCCAAAGATTATATTTGTTTGAAGTTTACCTGCTGTCAAGTAACAAGTAACAAGTATTTGACATTCAAGTTCTAAATCAGTACACAGATATTTTTTGGAATGAAGCTTTTCAAGAGAAATGATAAATATAATAAAAAATTTAAGGTCAAGATCTAGTAAATGATTCCAGACTGTCTTTTTAGTGCTAGAACTATTATGACGTCATAATTGATTTGATGAATCTTTTCCCGTATTTTATTACTTTAAAGGAATTATGTAGAAAATAAAACAATATTTTGATATTCTATATTTAACAGTGAGAAAAGTAAGCACGGGACCTATATTCAATTTGACATCATTTTAATGAGGAGGCCAAGAGTTTGTTAAATGCCGTTTTTGGAGTGACTGTAGGCACTGATTGACTTCCATAAATATCAAAATTCTTTTTATTTAGTACAGCGAGATAGCAAAGAAAAAAACCCCACAACTTGAATGCTCTACAAAGTTATTTTTTTAGTAATTAAAAATGCCTTTAAGGAATGATCAAAAATATTAGATAGTTGCATGTCTTTATTTAATGTCTGCACTTCTGTCTTTCATTTCTTGTAAATCTGTAAAGTTTATTAATAGGCTCGATTTGTTTGTGTATTTTTACAACATACTTTGAATTTTTTCAAAGTGCGTTAGTTCTAGAGCCAGGTCAACTCACTTTGGAATTATATTTCTTCAAAGTGAGTTGATATCGTCAATATAAACCACTTTGAAAAAAAAGAGCAATGTTATGTCAAAATACTCCCTACTTTATTATACAATTTTCTATTATTTTACTTCTAAATTGTTAGGCTCACTGATGTATATAATAAGAGAAACCAATGGTTTCTTACCTACGTTTCGTGGCAAGGGACAGTTTTATTATATAATTCACTGTAGTAGGGGGATGTGTGTCTTCGAATCTCTGTAACTAGAATTTCCTTAGTTCCCATTCAGAAGATTTTTTTTTTTCATTTACTCCATATAAAGCCAATTTCCAATTCCTCAGGAAAAATACTCTTCAGAACGTGTAAATTGTTCTACTGGTTTTTCTAAAATTTCTACTCTTCATATTTCACCCACTTTTCATGATTTTTCAGCTTTTTAGACCTCCCCAAGCTAAATCCCTGGAATAGGTTGGCATGTTGCACCATATGCATGTTACACTATTCTATGTCTTACCAAAATATAGTTTACTATGTCCTATCCACCCACTTTTCTTTTTATTTTACCTTCCGTCAGCAATTTGCAATTTCACTGTGTAAAGTCAACACAACAGTCAAAGACGCAAGTTTTGCATATATTATTGATTCTCATGAACTTAAAATTAGTGGCCTACATATTGTATACCAAGAGACACCCCACCAAGAGACATCTCTGTAACTAATAATAATAATTAAAAATATCATAAATTTTAATTAGCAACACCCCTAAGCCTTCAAATACAGAAACTCTGAAGTTTACAAAAATATTGGTACTTTATCCGAACCTGTCCCTTGCTACCTTAATATACAGGTTTCCTAATAAAAAAAATTCTCATAAGCTCACGTAGTTCAACAATAAACAAAACTGCTTGATTGATATAACCGAAACGACGTTTTTTCTCGTGAACGTGTATGCGGCAAATCTACTTCATTATCAATTAGTCACACAAAATGTGATCTTTTTGAAAATCATTGCAAAAAAAAAAAAAAAACAAGAACAAAAACAGTTTGAAGGAAGTTTATGTTTAAACACCAACATATATTAAAGGAGGCTGGATGGTAAAAAGTATCCATCGGATCTACCAAAAATTTTAAGATGTGATTTGTTTACCCACTAACTGTACTTTATTAACAGCAAAGTTTATCTATTTTTCAATTGTTACCTTTACCGCGGAGTTTTATTTGTATGGGAAGGATAAATAAGCGACAGAGAACCTTTCATAATGATCAATTAGAATGATGTGGTGATATTTATAATTGTATATTTGTTTCTTCTTCTATCGCAAAGCTATAAATCATACTTTTAGCATTTTGAATTAAATACACAATTTGAAAATAATGAATCAAAGTGAATTGATTTGGTCCCAGATTAACTATACTTTGAAAACTGTTATCAAAATGAGTTTCCCAAGTGCATGCTGAAAACTTTAGCATATACATGTTTATATAAACTTGTACGATGTACAATTTTGTAATATTTTATCTTACCTGCAAAAAAATCTTGTCGCGTTATATACCTGTAGACACAAATCATATCCCATGATCCAACCAAGAGACGATGGGTTTTGGCATCGTAACTCAGACTGTATGGATAAAATATCCCTGGTGGCCTCATTAGTAGATAGGACAGGAAATTACCATCTTCGTCTAATATCTGCACTGTGTGTCCCTTTCTTTCACACTCTAGAATATGTGACAAAGCGTCGGTACATATTCCTTGTGGTGAAAAATCTGATCCCGATGGATAGCCTGTGTAGGGGAAACGATGTTTACCTCCCTGTTCTGTCACCACTATAGCACCTGGTCCTGACACAACAATATCCAAATTGTTGTTCACTGTTAAAAAGCGAGGGTATTGACACACTTTCTGTATCGTGTTATTGTAATGCACTGTTTTTTTAGTTGTCCATTCTGATTGTATCGGTTATCTTTGAATGTATCCTTAGTCTCTGCACGCATTCCGACCAATAGTTCTCCTGTAAATGAACACCAGTATACACACAAGGGTTTCCATTTGCTCTCTATTGTCTGTATAAATATGGCGGGTGTTTTTAAATCCTTTAAAAGTTTGCTGATGTTACTACTGCTATCTATATAGAATAATTCACCTTTATTGTTTACTGTATGAAAACCGATACCATTACCACTCAAATGGTATTCATCATCACCTGTTTTGTTTATAAGCGACAGTTTGCGTTTTCCATCATTTACCCACAACTTGTCAGATAGGATATATGACGAAAATTAGCTTCTCTTGTAATTGTAAGAATTTTATCCAGCTCTGGACCTTTTGGCATCAACTTTAACAAAGTCTCATTTCTAACTTTTTGAATTATTCCCTCTGTGGTATGAACCCCACTTAGAAAAAATATTACATCCTTTTTGATGAGTGTTTCAGTCATGTAGAGATTGTTATGGTATACAAGTTGACTAATGCTCTTTAACTGCAGGAGACTGTTTTTCTTTATAAGCAACAGTAATTTTACCGTTGTAGAGTTTTCAATATTGTACTCATACGTCTGTATGCACTCAATGTATCGGATTATCTTTCTGATTTGTCTAAGACATCTGTGATTGCAGTAAGAGTCAGATGATGTATTGTCAACATAATCCTTTAGCTTCTGAGGTTTTTTTTAACATCTCTGAATGATATGTAGAAAATTTGTTTTGACATTTTTTGACATCATCTTTTATTTTTGATCGAAGATAATATCTTGAAATAAGAACGTCACTTCTGATTTTGTCAATGATTCCTTCACATTGTTGTTGCTTTGTTTCACATGCTTTTTGTATATCTACTAGTCTGTGATTTTTATGTCCTGTACATTTGAAACAGACGGGAAGTTCACACGATGTACAGTACATTCCATAGACGCTGTCGTAATGCCTTACATATTCCTCTTGTTTTGGGTTGTATTCATATTTTTCCCGATAAGTCACAATTTTATGATCCATAGTTTCAAGATTATTCAAATGTCTTACTTTGCATTTAGAACAAAAGGCACGTTGACATTTTCCACAGATATATTCAGTGTGATCCGTACATGTTGAAGATTCACACCTACTTAATTTATATGGAAAGCTTGACATTGCCATTGTGTGGATGATCAAAGTCTCAAAACCATAATCTGTTAAAAACTAATTAAAAATATCTATAAAATTAGTTATGTCGTTCATATATACAGTGGCTAATGTTGCAGTGAAAAGGGGAGTACCGGTCATCTGTAAAAAGTATGACAGTTTAATGTTTGGTGTTTGTAAAAAAGCTTTTTCCCTTCGAGAGAGGTGTTGATATGTTACAAAAGGAAATCTGTCTATTAAGTCCTCTGACTTTAAAATAATCATCTTTTCAGATGGTATTCACATGAGACAAGGGAATATTATATGTCAAAAAGAACCCACGATCTGTGGGGTCAGTATTCTTTTTTACAGGGACACCCAAATTTTGTAGAAAGTGTTTACTGAAGGAAAAACAATTAAAACATACTTTTCTACAGAATTTGAAATATTAACATGTAACCATTACATGTAAGCATTGCTAAACTCTTTATAAATTCTGTTTAATAAGATCGTTACTGAGTATATATGGGCATGTTGTATTTGTGTTAACAGAAAAACAATCTAGCTGTGGGCATTTAATATGGAATAATGTGCAAATGCCATTTGGCCCGTATTCAAAGCAAATGTGGTGTATGATTTTTGTGTGATTACATCTACTAGTACATAAAACATTGATAGCGACACGAAAGTTAATGCTTCAAATTATATTGATCAATTACCTTTTCTCCGAAGGTTCGTAGTCTCTGCAAGCAATGTGAAGCAGTTTTTCTTCCGTATGAACAAATACCAACCCCAAGATTATGAACAAAGTACACTGAAGACAGATAGAAAATATGCAGTTTTATAAATCAAGAAATGTTTATACAAACTATTTAAAACAATCTTGAATCAAGCGTTTTATCGAAATGTTAATCATTTTTTTTTTCATTGTTTAATCTTACTTGATATTTTCAAAATTCCAGCTGGGAACTATTTGTACATGTTGCAAACCTATGTAAGAAGCCATAGACAGTTTGCGGTAAACATGTAATTTCGGTCAGGCACAATCTATATGAAATATTCAAAAAAAATCATCAAATACACAGAAAATATTCCAGTGATTTAACAACTGGGAATGGTTATTTATGCCATTTTATGACACATTGCTTGCTTTCAAAATACTGACTCTGTTTATATCTTCATGTACACGTGATCTTCCTATCAATATTCAAGTATTGTCAAACCTTTTATTGATTATTCTGCGTCGTGCTTTAAACATTTAATTTAACATTCCTTTTTGGCTAAGGAAAATTACATTACATTAACAAAAACTTTAATGTGTTGTTTTGAATCTGAACATTTAAAGGTATAATAAATTACAGCTATTTTCGCTTTACCTCTCAGCAATGCTAAAAACCAAAATAAGTGGTGCGGTTAAAAATCATTATTTTTCCAGTGCTAGAAATAATAAATTTAAAAAAAAAAAAATGTTCTTATTAATGACTAAGGTTAACGAAGAATATTTGTTTTCAGTATGTTTCATTAGGATTCGTTTGAAACAAGGATAAACATATTTTGAAGTTATTTTTGTGGCCGCTTTACACAATTGTTCAAGTGTGAAGATACTATTTATTTTGTTAATTTTATTTAGTGACACACCCTGGGTTTTCTTCAGAATACATTGTGCTGACCCATGCAGCATTTAAGGTTTCTTTAAGAACCCACTGTAAAAAAATTGGATGTCCCACAGTTTCCTTAGTGCCCTTTGGTCTTATAGTATGTTGGTAACAATTCAATAAGCTAAAGATAAAGGTGCAATTTTAAGCCTTCTTAGCCATAAATAATGATATTATGATAATAAATAATATCATGATTTTGTAAATATCGTGCTTCACAATTAGGTTTAAACAATACCTTAAAAAAGATTATAAACATTCAGCTTTCCTATGCAATTGAACAGAAGTTTACTATAAGCTGTTCTCGGAAATGTTTATATAAATAATTGAATATACATGTCAGATCATGAATATTTAGAGAAAACTTTCATTGTTTTTAAGAAATACCGTTGAGCATATTCCAGATTGTTCAGGTCGTTTTTCGTGGAGTCCAGAGAGTGAGTGAAGAAGGACAAATAATCCTCTACGATATTTAAGCTGACGCAGCTGCTTGAAGTTGAGGGTTATTTACGCAAAGTTGACATATTTAATTGAATGGATTTGACTTTCTGCGTTTTTACATTCTATGTCTACAAGCCGGGGGTTGTATGAAAGGGGTTGACAAGGAATTGCAGGGTGTACACGGAATGTGTTAAGGGACTGACAGGAGCTGCACAGAGGAATGACAAGGAAAACATTGATGACTAAAAGTACATTTAAATGATTTTAAATAAAACCAGTTTGTTTGAGAAATCGGTAAAGAAACTAGAGACGAGCACGTTGCAAGTAACGAATAGGTGTTCCGTCGTAGCTGCGTCATACTTGTGACGTAATACAAAATTGATACCTGATCATAGTACAATATCAAATGTATAAACACTGAGTAAAAGAGACAAATGCTTTCGATATGTCTAAGAGTTTGTTTTATGACGATTTCATTGTGAAATACGATTGCCTTTGAGCCATATGCTCGAACTTTAGTAATATACTATCGATATGTTGTGTTATTATAGCTCTTTAGTATCATTATAATGCAGAAAGCCTTATCAGGCTAATACAATCATGTATTTTTAGTCTTAGATTGGATGAAAAGATCTTGGTCGTGGGCTCTTGGCTGTAAAGGCTAATTTAGTCATTTTTTATCAATTGTTCGGGGATTATTTGGAACTAATATACAAAATTGGTACCGATTGATTTTCATTGCACGCCTCTATTGTAAACTCTTTAACGATGCATGTTCAGAAATGTAACTCATCGTCTTCAACGTATTAAATGTGTAAACATATCAGTACCATTTCGATTATTTCTAAAGCAACATCACTTGATTAGATCTCAATCGCATTTGTTGTTATGTCTTTTTCCTATTATGATAATAATTTCTTACTTCTGGACCCTCGCCCTCTCAGTTTCCTTCGAACAACAATCTTTCTATTTTTGCGCATCATTGCCAAGGCGATTGATGAAAAGAACATGTCTACTAGTTGTACTTTACTATATAAACAAATACAGATCTTTTAAAGATGTCTATTGTTTGATTCGCCGCATGTTGTTTTTTATATGTGGATTTTATTTCAAGATCATAATTGACTTAATATATACAGAATATAGATGACGATTTCATTTACACAGTGGGTATGCCCTGTATGAAGGTAAAAAAGTCTAAGCATTTTACTCGCAATTTATCGAACGCGACAAGCGCTTATGAATCTTTTTAAATATAGGCGGAGATCTTGGAAATTTTACAGGGGTTTTGAGAAATAATTTTGTTTTCATAGGAGGGAGAGCATGCGAGGATCAGAATTTTTTTTCCGGGAGGGGGGTGAGAGTCTGACGATTATTTGAGTTTGCCAGGGAAAGTCCAAGGCATATTTTTTAGTTTTATAATGTACATGTAATTTAAAGAAATTAAATTTTTGCGTGGAAAGGTGGGGAGTAGGGTGGGGGTGGGTCTGGAAACTTCCCCTTTCTCTTCTAGATCCGCACATGGGGAAGACCGATGCCGGTAATTTTTCAGCAATTTTAATAATTTTTACTATAAAAGTCATTTTTAAAATCATCGTAATGCCAATATTACCTTTTAAGGCAATTAAAACTCAAATTACGAACCATTTAGTTTCGGCCAACCTGCGTACGCGTACGAAAAAATGGTAATATAAAAGAAATTCGGTCGACCGATCTGGGTCCTAGGTCGTCCATCCGATTCTTTTTCATACTAAGACCTACAGACCTGCAGCTAGAGATTGTATAACTCTAATTGATTATGTCAATTTTTTTGGTCTCAAAGAGTCTTTTTTTCCCATCAATGAGGTTTTCCCTTAAATGCAAGAAATCGGGCACGATTTTCAGTGTAAGCATTTTACAAATTAGGGTCTTATTAAATTTTGTATGAAGTTTCAAGATACAACTCTTTATTACTTTAAATATCCAGAACAGTGCATGAAAAAAGATGGACATCGACATTTTTTTTTAAATTACAAAAAGATATGCACATTGAACTTAGATTAACTGCTTACAAACAAGCATAAAGATGGACTAAGAACAACTACATGTAATTTCTCCTTTTTTTAAATATCAAAAGAAATTCAAGAAAAAAGATCATTTTTTTTCTTTTATATGCGTTAATGAGAACATTGATCAGCAAAGGGTTTTATGGTGTCCAAGCACTTACTTAATAGATTGTTACCATGCGCGGATCTACAGAAGTTCGGGGGTCATGCCGCCGCCCCCCCCCACCTGGAAAATGAAAATTCATTAATTTTTACAATGTAAAATTATCGCAATTATGCCCCCGTCGGCAATCTTCCCCTCGCGGATTTGGAATTTCATGATTTTTGGGCTTTTTTTTTGCTTGTCACGATTTCTGATGATTAGTGTAGGCCCCCTTCCGACTTTCAATTCGGACCCCTCCCTCCCCCCACGGAAAAAAAATTTCTGGATCCGCACATAGTTACATAGATCTTTAAAGCTTGCTTTTTTCTTTAGAGGTTTTTTTTTTCTTTTTAATATTCTCTACATGTACCAATAATGTATACGATTGTTTACACAAAAAGAGTTATTGATACTATGATATTAATGTAAAAAGACAGCGAATCACAAACCTGGCGTATACATGCGTGTATTGAAATTTTTAGTATTAGTTGAGAAAATATACACAAAATATACCGTTATATGTATATTGTATTTTAATCATGATAAAAATAAAATTATTAATTTACTGAATCTACAACGATGACAAACATCGAAAAGGCAATATTGTGTGTAAAGAATGAATGTGCAGTTTGTTCTGGAGGTTTATTTTTTTTTATAATCATATTTATCTGGATCGATTGTGTTTGTTGGTTTGTTTTGTTAATTTAAAAGGGGAATAAGAAAAATGAGTAATTTCCGATATGAAGTCAAGCATATTTTCTTATTATCACAGACAAAAAGCATGTTAGAAAAAAGAAATATTGTATCAAGCAGTTACTATGCGTAGATCATGCATTCCTCTTTGGTTTTCACAATTATCAGTTCCTACACGTACCTACTAAAGGAGAAATACCTTTCCAAAGAGATGATATTGGTAACTTATAGTTAACAGTTAAGTTCTGCCACATGCAAGGACATGTGTAATCCTGATTTGAAAATAGGTATCGTGGCCGGGGAGGGGGGGGGGGGGAATCACAACAAGATTGTGTACTAACGTGGTAGAGTGCACATCGTTAATTGATAATTGATGTTGTATTATTATTATTACACAAAATCATAAATTTAGTTTAACATGCAGGTTCGAAAGTTTACAGGAAGAACTAAAATTTCAAGGAGTTTGGTTTTCTATATGTGCTGGACGATTTCAATTTTTAACTAATAGGGTGTAAGGATGCTTGTCTACTAAATACATATGCTCACGCGTCAACCGATTAAAAATGAATGTATTTGGATTTATAAATCGTTCTAAAACATTTGATCTGATATTTCGTTGTTAACAATTCAAAACTTTAAGCGATTATATTGGTTTTTATATCTACCCCGACCCCTACAAGGTTACATCCATAAATCTGATGACATACCTTTTCAGTACAGTTGCAGGTTAAGATATTTCAATCCACAATAAGGAAAAGGACATTTGGAATCACAATTCCTTACATAGTATTTAACACTACGAGCTAAAGCAGTACTATACAATTTTTAGCATAATGTACATGTAGAAACCCACCATTATCATTTAAAAACTTCTGCATATATCTATTTGGCCAAATTCATAGTTTGGTGTAATTTAGATTCTTTTGAAGAACTTAAATTGTTGCAAGGCAACGCCAGTGTCACAGCAAGAGAGGATATTTTAAAATTGACAATATCAAGTTGAGTTCAAAAAGACAATTTAAGCTTTTCTGCAAAAACTATCTCAAAGACATTATGTATGTAAACAGAAAACCGTTGCGACAGAAACTAGGCAGACAGTTATGTTAAACTATTCCTTTCTATTATTATTAAAAAATCAAGAGATAACAAAGCTCAGTAGGATTCAGAGCATGAAATGTTACTAATATTTTTAGGAATAATTGACATGAACAAGGTCATTTTATATAACTTAGACATTTTACTTTCTCAAAAGACAAAATTATTGAAAATCAAGTTCTGTTATACAACTTAGCATTTGCAATCAACCTTTGAAATTACAATGATTCACATTTGACCATTAAAGAGCATCATTGTATTGATGTTCGATGTTTGCATAACATTGATGAATTGTTGTTCCTGTCCACTACATTAGAGTTTGTTTTCCATTATTTTTTTCGATTTAAAAACAGTTTAAGAAGCGTTAGGTTTATTTAATCATGTCAATTCCAAACGAAACATTTTCTAATTCAATAATTACTAATGACTTATGATCAAGGGACAAGCCAAGTTGGATTGCAAGAAATAGACTGTTATGGAATTTGAAATAGGGAGCACATGCATTCTGTTAACATAGGTGCTGGGTTCGAAAATATTAAAGATAAAAGAGAAGAGAAGAAGTATCACTAGGTGATTGTTTCAGTTACAGGTATATCTTTAAGGATAACGTTGACTCAGGGTTTGCGATTTCAAAAAATATTTTTTTTTTACAAAGTTCAATATCTGAAGTCCAAAGTTTTTTTAAAACACAAAATAACAACGTTTTAAACAAATATCGATATTGATACTATGATTTGTTTAATTATGGAAGAAGTGCTCCAGTAAAGGTAGATTAATATCCAAACAGAGGAAATTCGGACTAATGTTGTCTTTTTTCTCTTTAAGACTTTCTATTGGAATGTAATTGCAAAAGTTAAGTTTCTATGTGTTTTTTCATATATATATTTCATACTTTATATTTGTATTAACTTGTGTATGAATTTAAATCACTGGCTGACACGCGATTGGAAAAATCTTTAAAATACATAAAATCAAAAATCAGTTTAAGACAAAATATCTCGAAATTTTTATCATTGACCTTATAACTTGTTAATGTCAGCATAATACAGACAATAAAAACAGTTTTCGGCATTCAATGGTTTGGAGCTCCTATTAGTCAGTTTTTGGGAAAACTCGATCAAAAATGGGAACAATTTTGTAAATTGATAGAGGAAATTCGAACTAAATTAAACCAAAAATAAGAGTTTAAAACGATTCATTCAAAAATAACATTAGAAAGATATTCTTATTTAATCATTTCCCAACCCTCAAATTGTTTTATTATTTCTAATCCTTACAAAATCAAGAAAACCTTTGAAACGGGGGACAATTTTGACAAATTTTGACATTTTTTTTCAAAGAGCATTCAGATGCCACTAGCAGAAAAAGTAGGTCATTTACCTAGTTAATTGAAAATGAAAAATAGCATTACAATAGTGGGCTACAATGTACAACAAGTAGTTTTTCGTGTCTATTAGTGGATTTTTTTTTGCCCCTGAGTAAACGTAATCCTTAAAATATTATTATATGCCTTTTTTTTTTATTAATATTAAAATAAAGCATTACGTGAATATATATATTTTATAAAAAAAAATCATGAAATTTAGTTGAAAAGACAATTTTACGCAATTCTTTTACGATTGAATAATTTGTCATGCAAATTTAATCATCTTTCGCAATTTTACGTAAAAATATTTGTACGTAAAGGCAATAAATAAAAAAAAAGTTGTATATAATTTAATTATTAATACCATGACGAACCGCCACAGCCCCCTTTCTCAAAACATAGATATATATTAAAACTTTACACAAGTATATCTCCAACGATTTTTTGTTTTTATCCAATATTGCAAATTAAACAGTGGTAAGCTTAAAATGCTACAATCAGCCGACATAAAAAACGATCATGCTTCGGAAGAGACTAAGGAGGTACTATTGTCGATCAGTATATGGAAGTAGATATTGAAAAGTAAAAATGACAAAGTAACATATGATCAACAAATGCAATATGTTTGTCGCTCAGATTGTATTTAATTGTCTCTTAATGAAATATTCATTTCCGTGTTAATCGAATCAATTCAAAAAGAAAGGAGTTATTAACCTTTCCAAGTAAATGTTCAAACTACACATATAAATATCAATTATCTACAAGTTATTAAAGAATAAACATGACTGTTTCTGCTGTCATTGAGAACCAAGAATAATCAACAAAACACAACACATAACCATTTTTGAGAACAATTATGTGAATGAAAGGCCAGTAGATTTATAATTTGCTATGCCATTATAAAAATACACGTGTCATGATATATACAAGGAAGCAAGTGTTTTGTAAAACTTGACTAAATATGGGCAAAACTGTTTTTGGATAAGTATTTCAAAAACCGTACTATGCTATTCAGCGGTCAACAAATAATCTAAAAATGAAAACTTGTGCGGAGTTTTCTTTGCTTTTAATAATTTGGATTTCTATGTCGCAATCCTTATTTGCCGAAAAGTAAGTAAAAAATCTGAATTTCTGAGTTGTTTTGTGATTTTGAAATGCAGTTACTCAGGTCTTGCTCCAGTTTCTGTTATATGTCACTGTTCTTTTGTTGTAATAGCGGACAAACTGCATGTATTGTGGGATACTTATGGAATCAAACAATCGGGAAATGTATACGTAAGTAAAGTTATAATACTACAATAATTCAAACCATTTCGAATTATTAAGCTTGATTTAATTTTTTTTAATTTGTTATGCATGTACAATTCTAAAACCACTTTGACGTACCCAGCCTGTAGTCCTAAATATTATGGAAAGAACTGTGAAGGCGAATGCCCGTTTCCATTTTTTGGACTGAAATGTATGTTATACTGCAAGTGTGCTGATAGAGTGTGTCATCATGTTGATGGGTGTAAACAACTCCCAGATGGTAGGCATGCTTGTCTTATTGTTATCTTATTTTAAAAGGTTTTGTAGTTGTTGCTTTATTGTTTGCTCATCTGTATGAATCCTTTTTTATGAGGAAATGTAGGTTGAACCCCAGATGTTTATTTTAACTCTTCACTATCAATAATTGTCTACATTTACAAATATACGTCCTTATGTAAACATATAGAATAGTGAATACTTTAATTCAGTGTAAACTTTTTAATGACGTCACAATGATAACCACACGTGTTCATCGTTTGACGAGAATAAATCAAGGATATAAACAATTCAATAAAAACAACATATCCTTTTCTAAAAGTTATGATCTATCGCAAAATTTTATTTTATTACACCGCTTTTTGCAACCCACAGTAATTGGAAAAAACCCTCTTCTATTATAGAATATACCAAGATATCGACACATATTTCTGATGAACGAAATATCACACAGTCCACGTCAACGATCGGATCCAGTCAAAAAACGGGTAAATTCAAGCAATAAAAATATTCCTTAATACGGATTAGTGATAAATGTTTAATTTTGCGTTGAATAAGTAAATAAATTTATTATTGTTAAAAAATTATGATCCTGAAATTTATTCTCACTTCAGAAGAAAGTATTTGAGTTTCAAACGTTAAAGTGAAGTGCAGTTATGGTTATCAAACGTTAGTTGTGAAAGCATAAATTATTTGTATTTGGAAAAATGTAAATACTTAATTTAAGTACACCATGAGATAAATGTAAAATATAAACATCGATTGTTCTGCAAAATAGACTTTTCTTATCTCCAGGTATGTTTGAAGATACGGTGTTTGATTCAAAACAAAATCAAACGTTGTTTCATCCAACAAACACAACAGAAATTGAGTGGGTACGCTCCGTTTTGTTTGGAATAATCGGACTAGCTGCGGTGTCGTTTTTCTTGACAATGACTTTTCTCTTCACATACAAACAGTGGAAACGTCAAATTACCACGAGGACTCTAAAGTGGGTTTAGATAAAAGTGAAGCAATACAGATTTTAATTGTTGGTTTAGATTGTTGATTTAGAGACAAGTTGAGCATATATAATGTTATTGATATGAGGACTTTATTTGCATGTTGTACATGGTTTGCGCACAGATTTTATTCATTCATTTTTAATGGTGACGGAAATTTATGAGAAAATTTATGATTTGTAAAGTACATTACATGTACCTCGCAGTACAATCCGTTGGCTATTACTGAATGTATAAAGACGTGACTTGTTTAGGGATATTTGTCAAGTTTTCGATGTACATGTAACATTGTAACCTTCGGCAATGTACTTTACTATACTTGTTCACTCTCTCCATCCAGGGGTAAAAATGGGTACCTGACACAAAAACGAGATGGCTATGTGAACAAATGTGCATTAGCGCCGTAATTTAGCAGCTCTGCTTGTATGATCCCCAGGGAGTTGAGGATGCTATTGTATGTACAGGTCTCCCCAGGAGGAAATAGGTAGAAGTCATGTGAACAATTTACTTTAAAAGCAAGACTATAAACCCTACCTTACCTTTTACATTAAAAATATGTTTAATATTTTGCTTTCTTCATAAATAAAATTTAATAGATGGTTGTACATTTATAAAATTTGTTATGAAGGAAATTAAAGATCACTGAGCAATTGATGTTTTGTTATTCAATAAACAATAAGGGTAATTGAATAACATTATTAATAATTAAAATCAAGCAGGACGGAAACCATTTAGTTCCATAAAATTGTTATAATTGTTATAAAACGTGTTAATTAATGTTTTGCAACATGTCGTTACAAATGAACAATACCTCTGAGTCAGTACTTAATTATATCAATATCGAAATGAAAATAATCTTCGGAACATTCTGAAAAATGTGCATAATAATGATTTTTGGAATGTCCTCTTCGACTTCCACCAATATGTGTTCTGGGTGAGTTTTAGTTCTTCTTTTTGAAATATCTATAGTGATTTCGGGTTAAGGTTTAAGAAAGTTTTTATTATTATATTCATTTATTATATATTTAAAATCTATTTCATGGTTTTCGAATGTTGTAGCCTGAATGGAACACTTTGCTGCCCGGGATTTTTATGGGATCACGATCTTAAAAAATGTAAAAGTAAGGAAGCATAAACGATTGGTTATTCATTTAATATTAGCACCAGTAACAATAATCTTTTGTATAATTAAACTATTTAATCATAATCAGGTTGTAAAGCAGGATTTTATGTAATAGATTGCAAAGATAAGTGTATATTTCCCTCGTATGGGTTGGACTGTTAATCAACGTTTAAGTGTACTGACAAAGACTGTGATCATGTCAAAGGCTGTGATGGGAAGTCAACAGGTATTTTCCTTTTACATTGAACGTTGTTCAGATATTATATTTCGTTTCTTATACTAAAAAAAGCATGCAATGTACTATGTAAATTTCTTCTTACTTGAAGAACCAACATGTAAAACAAACATTTGTCTTCTCCAGAGAATCCACATGGATTTCCCTTCACGTTTGAAATCGACAACACGTCCCCCGCAATCGCAAGATCAACAATACAGAACAGAATATTAAGTGGTAATAAATCTGTCTGTCTGTTTGTCTGTCTGTCTGTTTGTTTATTAGTTTTGTAACTTATTTATTGAGCATGAGGCAACATCGATTCCTTTTATTAATCAAACAAGATATACATTGTTACAGTAGAAAAATGTATTTAAGTACAAATACATAAATGCATATTGTTTAGAGTGACAACCTTGTACATAAATTTATACTCAATTGCAGTTAACATAAAAATAATGCCGGAACTGCGCACTGCAATAGACGTAACAGATGACGCGTAATATATATATAGCTTTACGATACTTTATGTGTTCAAACAGCACTTGTAGGGGAGAGCTATGCGGACTCCGGACGGAGGCTAGAACGATCGCGATGTGCTTTATGCTTTCACTAATGATACAATTTTAGGGTGAATATATGGGTGATAGGTGATATCAAATATTTCTGTGATGTACACAAACATCTATACATTTATACAATCTTTATTTTATGATTTTGTAAATAATACTTTTATGAAGATTATACATTTATGAATGCATGGTGAAAATAAATGTATTCGATTCTTATGAAAATAATAAAAGTCTGGAAACCTGTTTGATTTTATTCTGATTTTTCTATGTTGATAAATTGTTCATCGAATTTCAATTTTTTGTCAGGCAACTGATCTACATCTTTTTTTATATAATTTCTTTAGCTTGCTTAAAGCTTGTCTCTGCAATATAATCAAGATAAGAAAACATGTAACTGAATTATACCTTTTTAAAGTTAATTTGAAATAACTGATCAAAGTCCATTTTTAATCTCTGTACTTTTTTGGCAATGAAAAGGAGGAAAGTGCATCTCTCAGAAATGAACAAAAGATGCATTTTCTAAGCCTATAAATTAAATTCTTTATAAAATAATACATTTGGAAAAATATAAGCATGTCATAAAGCTTATCGTTCAATTTTTCTTCATACATGTATTTGAAAAAATAACCGAAAAGAATGACATTTAGTTTAAAAAAAATAAAATAAGTGTTGAGGCAACGTTTATTAATACATAAAATAATTTAAAAAAAAACACTATTAGTTTTTAGAGAAATGAACAGTTACTTTGACGTAAAAAAAATAATTTATTCTATTGTGGAAAACTGACTTGTTGATAATTTGAGCTTATAGTTAATCCTTTCTGCTTTTGCATTGTAGAATTTCCAAAATAGAAAAATACTGAACTAGAAACAACGATGATTGGAATTGTAGTGCTCGTACTGGTGTCTGTTGTCTTGATATTTTTAATCTTGTGCACATATCTACTGAAAAATTGTAAAATGATGACAAAATTTCACGATTCTATTCCAAGGCCCAGCGTTTGAGAACATCCTTAACCTATCTTTATTAACCAGTAGAGTTAAAATAACAGTTTCCACTGGTTTACTTGAATAATGTAGTGTAATACTATCGGAGTTTCCAAAAATGTGAAAAAAAAAATCCCGAACGTCTACATTTGAAGATATCAAATGTTTGATATGAATTTTTAGTAAAACACTTTTTTTCAATTTTGATAGTATAAAGCAATGTTAAAACCACAAAAATATCTAAGAAATGCCAATTTTTCTATCGTTATTTTCATCGATTAACTAAATCGTAAAACAAATTTCAACCTTTTTCTACTTTTAAGCTGTATGCTTAAAATAATATTCCACAGTCCCGTTTTTCAAGTTTAAAATATATTTTATGATACAGTTTTTGCTAAATATAATCCAATGTTCACCTTTTGAAGTCATATTCTAAATCCAAAGTTCAGTGGTCCTCTTATAAATGTAAGAATGTACAATGTAAGCAAAGATAAAATACAAATTGATTTAAAATACTAATACTATAAAGATAATGTTAGAAGACATTTTTCTAACAAACTGTAAATGATCACATATAAATATTTAAAACAATATTTCCACAACAAAAACCACAGTTGGTCACATAATTATGGGAATAATTTTCAATCAAATATGCATGAAAAAATATCAAATTAATTTACGTTACGAGGATTAAATAGTACATTGGCCCCTGGTTTCGTAAAATTTTGGGCGCACAATTTAGTTATGGTGACAATTATGCTTGTAAATATTAAATTAACCAAATTAACGGTTACACTGACCTTTGAAAATGTTGAAATTAATTTTTTTGAAAACATAAAGCTTATGTCTGCCTTTTTTCATTTTTTACAATCAATTGTTCAATCATTTAGATAACGATCAGTCAACTAATATGTTTGTTTACTGGCACAAGTGAGAAGAACTTTTAAATCTGTTTTAGTTTGTTTGTATATATTATAGTATAGCGGTTATCTAATTTTGTTAACCTATGGCGAGGTATAATGGTATACCATAGTACTTCCATCTCGATACGATCCGGTCCCCATACCTACTCCACCTCTCAAATGCACTGACATAGTACCGCTGCTCCGTACAAGAGGTATGGACTGTCCTGCAGTTTAAAAATAAACAAATGTAAATAAATAATGGACCACCGGTGTACCAAGTCTGGTGACAGTGGTACAATTTTTTCAGTGGCCGGACGCATATAAGCGAGGTCATGTCAAACTCAAAATTAAAATCATAATAAATCATAGTAAAAATGATGATGAGAATATAAATTTAGAGTTTTACTATAAAATTGCTAACTTTGCTAATACCTGTATACAATATGGTATAGTTAAATTGAATAGGATTTATGATTTTATAATTATATGATTTTATAATTATATAAAATATAAAAATTATATGAAACAGATTATGATTAATTTTAATTATAATAAAGTTAATGAAACAAGAAGTGATTTTTTGATTATATGATTTTATAGTTATATAAGATATAATTATATATTTCTAATATGAATGATTACATACATGTATAATATTATAATTATAATAAAGATTATACCATTACACTTATATATGAAATAAGTTATGATTAATATTAATTGTAAAAGTAAAGAAAAATGAAAATATTTGATTTGTGTTTATGTATGTATATGTTAAAAAAATGATAAGGATAAGGACCAAGGGAGAGCCGCCAAAGATGAATTTCGTAAAAGAGTGCTACAGTATTAAAGTTATATTACCAATATGAATTTTGAGGTCTTCATCAGGTGCTACACTTCATGCCCTATACCATGTTTCAGTAGCTAGTACCAGCCCTAGCACGACATGGTTCCTTGATCCGTATACGACAGTATGAAAAATGTATGAAAAAAAAGGATGTACTATGCAAAATTAGTAAATATTATTAAAAAAAACTTGCATGCTGTTCATGTAACATTATATTGACTACAATGGAATTTACTAACTCTGAATACAAATATGTTTACCTAAGTAAAAAACTTAATGCTAAAAATTTACAAATTTTATCTAAAAATTGATAAACAGAAAGTTTCAGCTTTCGATTACTGGCCTTATGGTTCCTGAGAAGAAGATTTTTGAAAATTTCTCGAAAATTTTCCTAATTATCTCCCTTTGCAAAAGGCGTGGTCCTTAATTTTCACAACTTTAAATTCCCTTAGCCTAAGAATGTTTTGTGCCAGGTTTGGTTGAAATTGGCCCAGAGGTTCTGGAGAAGATGTTGAAAATATGAAAAGTTTACAGACAGACAGGCAGACGGACAAACGGAGAAACAGACGGACGACAGACAAAATTTGATTAGAATAGCTCACTGGAGCTTTCAGCTCAGAAGAAATAAAAACAATGAAAAAGAAGTGAAGGCATCAGCAATACTACACCCTCTTTATGTACTTGACACATGACTTTAAAAATACTGTATCAGATCTATGGAATGCACCGAAGGACTCTTTTAATGCCCTTTGATAGTTATAGATTCAAGGATAATAATCTTATTAACACGTTTATCCATTTATCATATTTTAATTATTGATTATGTCTTTTTTAATATTTTAATTAATATAACATATTATTAATTTTTATATAACAATGTTATATTATGATGATTAATTGGGTAACTTTAAAATGCTTTTTTAGTATTTTCCCCTAACTTACAGTGTTTTCAAACATTTTGATTATTATTTTTTCCTCATGTCAACCCAAGATGATTTTAACTTTATTGATTTTCTTCAGACTCAATTTTTTTTAAAATTAGGATCATTGACTTTAAAGCATATATTTTCTTCGGTGAATGGATATAATATCAGAAAGTTTTCCTCATAAACAGTATCAGCAGGGTAATATTTCACGAGAAAGGATAGGGTAGAATTTATACATGCTAGGGGAAAAATACAAAATACTGTAAGGGCTGTTACACGAGTTGACGAGGGTGTGCATAGCACGCTTAAGGCAAGTGTGTAACATCCACTTTGCCGTTTTGTTTTGGTTCTTTATAGAATGATTGAAATTAAAAGGGTTTGATTGAAAGGGACTGTAATTTGATAAACAGTTACTGTCTCGGATTGGCCTTGCTGAAATAACAACTATTTTTTTAAATTTTTTTTTATTTCAGTTTAATAAAAACATTTAATCATCCTTAGTACTAGTTTTACATAGAAAATATGTAAAGGTTTTCGTTCACTGATTAGTTGATCCGTAATGACATCCTCGATGGGCTTCAAAACCATCCGTCCAAATACACGTATGACAGGCCAATGTTGAATCTGTACTGTTGAATAGATAAATGAATAGCTGAATATTTATGTGGTTCCATTGTCCTTAAGAACTGGTATACTAAATACGGAGTTCTCGAAGTACTTGGTTGTTAGAATACCATATATATGTATTTCTTGGTTTTGGGATCTATTTTAAAATAGTATACCATATCATAATTGTATATACCATACATGAGGGCTATATACATGTACTATGCACGATTTTCCACATACATGTACATAATACATCATTTCTTTACATATGTATACAGCTGTCCTATTATGCCTTCATATTTTTACGCATGTTTTTACTTGTATATTTTTACCTGTTTGTTTACTAAACGTTTTAACATTTCATCTATTCTAAATAAGATTTACAATAGTCTTAAACAAATATGTTTTTTCTATTTCTAGCACTTTGAATTTATATCCCGTTTAGAGTCATATCTCACAAGGCCTATTTTATCCCATTTAGGATACATACCCTTTATAGCCTCTTTTAAAAAAACCTATTATAGCTACTTTCATGGTCCGTTTAAAACACTAAATTAAACAGTTAACTGTTTATGATATCAAATACCTCTGCATGTTAATTAATCTATAAAAAATATTAACATGTTTAATAATTTGAAGGAACATATTTTTCCAATCATGTAAACCTTACCTTGAACATGTAACTACTTGGATGTCTAAGATCAGCCTGAGCAAATCCATTGACTGGTTAAACAGTGCTGAAAACTGGGTCGCGTAAATTTCAGTCTTTTCAATTTTTAAATTAATATATTATGGTTAATCTTTAAAATGAATAGAATAGAATATGTCTAGTAGATGTTGATATTCAAAACAAGAAACAATCACAACAAAATAATCCGTAAGTGTCATAATCTTCTAAAATGAATAAGAACTGATTAAAAAGCTCATTGCCACGTGTGTGTAAATAATTCAAGCAAAAACAAATTGAAAATATATGATATGATTGAATTAACATTTTTCAAACAGACACTATTTTGTAATCAACCAAAAAAAAAAATCCTTCTTAACATGTACCTCAGGTCATATACTGTTATCCCTGCTGAGTTCTTTGCTCTCACAGCTTTGTGAAATACTTAAGGGAGAGAATCCTTTTGTGATATTTTTTTCTGCTTTGTGAGAACGATTTTACAAAAATGCCTAATTTTAATTTACCTGAAATGACCGACTTTAAACATACATGAACAAAGAACATAAAATATTATCTTAAAATATTTGCTTTACTAAAATAGACCGATATTTGAGGTATCAACCTCTTTGCAAAAATTATACCACCTGCTTTTTGTGTCTCAAATACGTTTTAAATTCATAACAATACAGACAAAAATAATAAAAAGTGAATAAGCGTGTTTGTCGCTGTTGATATGAAGAAGTTGAAGATGTGCTTGTCTGATAAAATTTTTGAATCGTCTCAGTAAAAAATGCAATATTTCGTAATATATCTTTAAAAAATTAAAATTAAAAGTCTTTAAAGTCCTTAAGTATTTTAAAAATATCATAAAGTAAGTACCTTTTATTTGCTGGTTCTCTTGAGTAGATATAGCGATTAAAGTTCTCTATTCATAGGTTATTGGTGTTAAATCAACACGAACATCTAGTAAATATAAAAGGCTTAGGTTATTCATACTGATTTATTGGCAGAACTTGTCATGACTGCATAAAACTTTTTTTATGATCAGCGTATATTCTTACAAATTGTAATACCTTCAATTAAACACATTGAATAAGTGCAAATAGTAATTGGTTTGTCCGAAATGTCTTAGCAAGACTTTCTATTTCATAAATTTATTTAAGATAATTTACAAATAATTAAAACATTACAAAAGCCGGTGCATCAGAGAGTATATCAGTATATACAAAACGAATTGAAAAGAATAATAAGACATACCTTCTTGAGATAATTCACAGCCGTAAACATGGTGGCAGCTATTTTCAGTACAATTGCATTCTGACTTACATCTTTGACCGAAGTATGGAGAAGGACACTTATCCTCACAGTTTAGACCATAATATCCAACTTTACAGGCTGAAAACAAGTAAAAACGATTTTTAATCATTTAGGAAAAAACCGTTTCGGCTTGAATTAAAAAAGTGTAATCTTCTAATGTCGATATCATGTAACTGTTTACTTACAGGTACAGTTTTCATGCTCCTCGTCCCATTTATATCCTGAGCAACAATGGGATTCATTTGTGCTACTTTAAAGACATGGATTAAAATCATAATCATACTAAACTTAACATATAAACTTTTACTTTAGAAATCTCACCTACTCGGGCAGCAAGATCATATTCAATACTATCAAATCAATGAACACGATTGCTATGCTATTCATTTTTATCTGAATCCAAATATTTGATTAAACTAAATGGCATTAGTAAAAATGGTGGAACATTCAGGTTGATAGGCGTTGTGTCATATAATCATAATATTTCCTTATTCCTTGTTATAGATGTTACATTGCATTACTTTTTTATTAAATTAATTAGGCACGTACTTTACCATTGACATTTTGTACTTCGATTTAGTATTTAATATTGATACTTCTAACACGTGCAATTTTGTCTAAAATAAATACTATCATTAATTATTCAATTCAATTATGGTTAATCATTAAATCGAAATCATTCATTATGCGAAAAACTCCTTCAACGTTTAGAATAGTTCGAATAAATAATGTTGCTTTTAAATTTTTTTGATGAAATAGTATTTGTGAACTTTGAACTATAAAAATCATTCTAATGTGGTCAAAATTGCTCGAGTTTATCTTATATAAATAGTGCCTGTTTGGGAGGGTAACAGTTGAAATTGACACCCCGAGAAAACCATTGTCAACCGACGCAAAGCGGAGGTTGACAATGGTTTTCGAGGGGTGTCAATTTCAACTGTTATCCTCCCAAACAGGCACTATTTATTTTGTTATACTGAATGTATTTAAAAATTTTAAGAAAATTTTACTGCTTTTATATAGGAATAACGTGAATTCTACAGCGAACCGTACGCGCATAATTTTCGCGCATGTAACATTTTTTAATGTTACCCGTTGCCAAGTGCGTTGCTAACGCTGAGGGTTATAGTAAATATTATTAACTGCGTCTTAACCAATCAGATTTCAGTATTTAACATGAAAGTATAACAATAAGAAATATAAGCGTAAACACTCTATATAGTAGATTACTATATAAAAAATGTTAAGCTTGTTAGTACTTACAATAGTGTATAAAATCCATAGTTGACTAAAATGATGAAATCATTATCAAGAAAAACAAAAGTATAACAATTCATCAAACAAGGAATAAAATAAGACCAAAGGAAAAAAATTACATGGAAAAATATAAAAATGAAATAAATTCGATTTTTTGTTGTAACATCGATAAAATCCAAAAAAGCTCTTTTAGATAATGATGTCATTATATTGAGCTCATCTGCTGACATCTGTTTTCTCAAGGACTTTTATTTTATTACAGAATGAAGAGGAAACAGATGCATTTCGAGGACTTTACATTAAAAGTTTGAGAATTGTTTATTTTAAGAACAAGCCGGAAATGCATGAGAATAACATGTACTTGAAACTAAACATTCAATTTAAGAGAGTAAATAAAACCCCACTTTTTTGGAACCATCCAATTTGAATAATTAAGTAAACTATTTCAAAAGAATTTATAGAACTCCCTTATCAAATGTCTATTATTATTAAACCTGGGTAAGCCAGCACCCTCTGAAACTCAACCATATTTTCCTGGTACGACAGCCTGCTGGTGTGGAGAGATTTTACATGTACAAGAAATTACATTTCTCTCTTTTTGAATTTCGTGAAGTATAATACAGATTGTATATGTGTATATACAAAACAGGGTATCTTTAACAGTTCTTTTAGATATGTATCTGTTAGATTGAGAATTAACTTATTTAATTTCTACATTAAATAGTATATGACCAAAAATGGCGTAAAGATATCTAATTATGTAAGAAACAGTCAGTAATCAACGGTTATTTCTGTAAAAAGTCTTATGAGTAATTTATTCATAAGTAAAATGAAATTGTTTTAAACAATCAAAATCCCTTAAGATTAATAAAATGAGTGTTTGTTTTTGACAGAGTTTATCAATATAATTTATATGCTTCTTGTGCTTACAAAAGTTATGCTTCAAAACCATTGACAACTATCACAAATGATCACATACATTACAAATAGATAAAAAATGAATGGAAGGACATTATAACAGTAGATGTAATCCAGGACATTTTAATGAGATCAGCTCTTAATTGCAGTAGGCCAGAAAATTTGAATTGAAGTATTTATACTTGTTGTAGTAATACATTTGATTTTTCATTAAAATAGGTGGCTTTGGATACAGGCTGAAATGAACAATTTCATTTTAACATATTTTGATAACCAAATATTAGTTAATTTCAAACAAATATTGTGATTTAAACAACGAAATAAATTTAACTGTAAGATTGAATATAAATGACATTAATTAACTATGTCAAAAAAAGCCAGCATACATAATTATATAAAATAATTTGCACCGTAACATATGCAAGAAACAAGGAAGCAAAATGTATCGTACAAGTGGGTAACACTGTGTTCTGGTAAGTATTTCAGAAAACGTTTTTCATTATTCAGCGACCAAGTGATTATCGTAAAATGAGAAATATTACAAAGCATACATTAATTTCATTAATATGGATTCCTATGCTTCAATCCTTATTCACCGAAGAGTAAGTAGAATATCTATATATTTGCATAATTGTATATTTTAAGTAGTATGGATTGTTATGCTTCAAACCTTATTTATCGAAGAGTAAGTTGGATATCTAAACATATTTAGTTTTCAGATGTTCTTATCTTGCTCTATTTTCTTCATATTCTGTTATATGCTACTGTTCATTTGTTGTAATAGAGGACAAGATGCATGTATTGTGGGATACTTGTGGGATAAAACAATCAAGAAATGTATACGTAAGTAAAATTATAACACATCAATAATTCAAACCATTTCGAATGATAAAGCTTGATTTAATTTTTTTAATTTGCTATTCATATACAATTCTTTAACGACTGTCACGTTTACAGCCTGTAGTGCTGGATATTATGGAAAGAACTGTGAAGACAAATGCCCGTATCCACTTTATGGACTAAAATGTTTTTTATTCTGCAACTGTGCTAAGAGAGTGTGCCATCATGTGGATGGTTGTAAACAACTTCCAGATGGTAGGCATGGTTGGCTTATTGTTATCTTATTTTAAAAGGTTTTGTAGTTGTTGCTTTATTGTTTGTGCATCTCAATGAATCGTTTTATATGAGGGAATGTAAGTTGAACCCTAGATGTTTACTTTTACTCTTCAGTTCCAATAATTGTTTATTTCTGCAAATATACTTCCTTATATGAACATATAGAATAGTTAATACTTTAATTCTGTGTGAATTTTTAATGAGGTCACAATGATTACCACACGTGCTCATCGTTTGACGAAAATAAATCAAGGATGTAAACAATTAAATAAAAACAACACATGCTTTTCTAAAAGTTATAATCTATCGCAAACCTTTAGTTTATTACACCGCTTTTTGCAATCTAGAGTGATTGAATAAAAAAAATTCCCTGTTTTAGAATATACCAAGACATCGGCACCTATTTCTTATGAAAGAAGTACCAACCAATCAACGTCAACGATAGCATCCAGTCAAAAAACGGGTAATTTCAAGCAATAAAAATATTAAATGGTGGTGACTTGTGATAAAAATTTAATTTTGCATTAGCATTTATATTTTAACAGAAATCATTTTCAAATGTTTTACGCTCTAGTAAAGTCAAACAAGGTTGTCATGCTCCTTGAGAACAGATCCTGAAATTTATACTTATTTCAAAAGAAAACATTTGAGTTACTTCGATAAAGCAAAGTGCAGTTATGGAAGTTGTAAATGAATAAAGGTTTTCGTTAATAAACGTCAATTATATTTGGAAAAATATAAATACTTACATAAGTACACCATTCATTATAAAATAAAATCATCGATTTTGATGCAAAATAGACTTTTCGTATGTCCAGGTATGTTTCAAGATACGATGATCGACACAAAACAAAATCAAACGCTGTTTCATCCAACAAACACAACAGAAAACAAGTGGATACGCTCCGTTATGTTTGGGATAATCGGACTAGCAGCGGTGTCATTTCTCTTGACAATGATATATCTCTACACACATAAACAGTGGAAACGTCAAATTACCACGATGACTCTATAGTGGGTGTAGTTAAAAAGTGAAGCAATACAGACTTAAATTGTTTTTATACTGGATGTAGAAGCAAGTGGATTAATGCATAATTGTATTGCTTTGAGGACTTTATACCGGGTATAGAGACAAATTGAACATACAGAATGTTTTGCTATGACTACGTTGGTCGAGGTGTGATCAAATCCAATAAAGCCCGAATCGCTTTATGATAGATTTGATCACGTCCCGACAGAAATTATCACCATATAATATTCAAATAATGATTCCTAACTACCTATATTATAAACCTTTAAGGCATCGTACGATTAAATATTTAAATATAAATAAGCAAACCCCGCTGGCACCTCAATTTGGGGTCATTTAAAGTTTTGGGTTATGTAGTACAAAATCTAAAAAGTAATGTTATCACAGGCAAAGACACTGGAAAATGTAAATATAATGAAATAGATCAATGTTTAGAACTGAAGATACATAGCCGTGAAGCGCTGAACATTGTGTCATTTAGTTAATTTTCTCGTTGAATGCAACTAGATTTGATTTGTCAGCTTGCTCGTATTGCATATCATCGTTTCTCGTGTAATGTACTTCTAATTCATCTTATGACGTCAACAGCAGAATTCTGAAAAAGAACTGACAACCTGCCATTGGCCAATATATTTAGTGAATTAGAGTTTGCATTTAATTTTCAAAATCTTTCTATTCTGAATCATTCTTACGTTATTTAAAAACTGCCTACGTTTAATATGTGGGTATAGGATTTGTTTTTTGGCGTGCAATGTGTTTTATTTTACTTAATGACTAAAGATGTTCAGTTGACTGTTTTTTTTAGATGAAATTGCCACTACATCTACGGCATGCGATGCATTGATGAAACAATCCTTAAATTCTTTTTTCGGCAATAAATGTGACTAGTCTTGGAGATATCGCTGTCATATAGTCTACAAATAACCTACAGCAGATTTTACAAGCGTGACAAATATACATTGATGATACTTCTAAATATTATGTTACCTCCAAGACACTTTGGAACTGCAATTTTACGTTAAAACTGTATAAATTTGAGATTTTGTATAAACAAAAATTTATTTTAAAGTAAAAATAGGGAAATTTGTTTTAACATAGGAACACTTTTTAGAATGATGATTCATTTTAAAACTTGGGTGTAAGAATTAACTAATCAAAAATACATATTAAGTTTGTTATTGCTACCGTCTAAACCTTTACTTTAAAAGACGCAAACAGGATAGCAAATTGTAATTTAAAGGGGTCTCACGAACTTGATATGTCATATCAAACGTTGAAATAATGGATATTTTCTATTTGTATAATATTCGAGTTGTATTCCATGATTATACATTTGTAACCTTTGATTTCTTGTATTTTTTAATCTGTCATTTCTATTGTAAAATATTTTACTTGCATTGCATAAATGTCTTTTGTATTTTTTATATTGGAATTGTATATACTTTTATTGGTATTCTTTAACAAAGATTGTTTTATTTGTTTGTTACGAAAAATCTCATTTGTTTAATCGTATCCCCACTATCATTTGAAATGAGTAATGCTTAAAGTGTGTTTGGTGGTTATGAAAAGATCAAAGGTTTTAGCTTTTTTTCTCTCGAAGAAAATTGTTAATGGTAATGGAGTTTAAGAAAATCTGAAAGGTCAATTTGCCTATTGCACATGTTTTAGTACATATTTTCACGGAGTTCAGATTGAACCCTCCTCTGGTGACGGAAACTTATTTACTTAGAAAAACTATTGTTAGTGAAGTAAGTTGCATCCACTTTGCAATACAGTCTGTAGGCTATTACTGAATGCATAAAGTAGTGTCTTTTTCAGGTTTTTTTTGTCAAGTCTTCGAGGTAACATTGTAACCTTGGGCAAGTTACTTTACAATATTTGTG
Organism: Magallana gigas; assembly: GCF_902806645.1. Taxonomy (NCBI): domain Eukaryota; kingdom Metazoa; phylum Mollusca; class Bivalvia; order Ostreida; family Ostreidae; genus Magallana; species Magallana gigas. The sequence continues at coordinate 7,048,104 of NC_047567.1, read as the reverse complement.
CACTCTCTCCACCCAGAGGTACCCGGGACAGGAAACGAGATGTCAATGGAACAAAAAACATTAACACCGTAAGTTGGCAGCTCTGCTTTAATGATCCACAGGGAGTTGATGATGCTATTGATTGTACAGGTTTCCTCCGTATTAGGTAAAAGTCGTGCGAGACCATGTACTTTACAAGCAAACTTTAAACCCTATTGTTGACTTTTACAAATAAATATGTAAAACATATTTAATTTTGTACTCTCTTCGTAAATAAATACAAAGGATTTTTGTACATTTATAAACTTTATTATGAAGGAAATTAAGATCAATGAAAAATTGATGTTTTGTTATTCAATAAAGAATAAGGGTAATTGGATATCATTTTTGATAATTAAAATCAAGCAGGAACGAAACTATTTAGTTCCATAAAACTGTTATTAAATAAACCGTTTTGATTAATGTTTCGCAACATGTCGTGCCAAATGAGCAATCCTTCAGTACTTAACTATCTTATAAACAAAATGAAAACGATCTTCATATTTCGAATAATGTGCTCATAAATGATTTTTGGGATAGCCTCTTCTAATTTAGGCAATATGTGTTCTGGTTGAGATTTTATTCTTCATTTTGAAATATCTATAGTGATTTCGGGTTAAGAAAGATATATGTTTCTAATGTTGTATCCTAAATGGAACTTTTTGCTGCCCGAGATTTGTATAGGATCACGACCTTAGAAAATGTAAAAGTAAGGAAACATAAACGGTTGATTTTTTATTTGATATAAGTAACGATATTTCTTAATTTCGGTTAAACTACTTCATTATATTCCAAGGTTGTAAAGAAGAATTTTACGTAATGTATTGCAAAGATAAGTATCTCTTCCCTTCGTATGGACTTGACTGTCCGTCAACGTGTAACTGTATTGACAAAGAATGTGATCATGTCAAAGGCTGTGATGGGAAGTCAACAGGTATTTTCTTTTTACATTGTACATTGTACGTTGTTCAGATATTTCGTTTCTTATTCTAAAAATTTCATGCAATGAACTATATAGAGTCTTACTCCAAGAACAAATATTTAAACAAACATTATTGTCTTTACCAGAGAATCCACATGGATCCACATGGATTTCCCTTCACAATGTAAATCGACAACACGTCTCCTGCAATCATTAAAATCAACAATACAAAACAGAATACCAAGTGGTAATAAATCCGTCTGTCTGTTTGTCTGTTTGTTTATTACTTTTGTTGCTTATTTATTGAGCATGAGGCAAAATCGATTTAAACACATACTGTTTAGAGTAACAACATTGTACGTAAATCTATACTCAATAATAATATAGCTTTTCGATATGTTATGTGTTCAAACAGCCACTGGTAGGAGAGAAGTATGCGGACAACGGACGGACGCAGGTTGGTTAGGGCAACTCCGAGTTTAATGACAGTAAAAATTATGATAAATTTTACTGTTTATTTTTATGTAAACAGTGCTGAATTTTATTACCAAGTGAATGTGTTCACCTTCACGAAAATCAACTCGATCTTTGAAGCTGCCGTGCCATGGTATCACGTGACAGTTTAAATAGATCACTTTTTTACCTTAACAAAAAATCAAAAAGTGTAACACTACCCCGAAGTTCATTTTTATATATGATACAATACTTCGATCGGCAATTAGTTCATGTTTATCAGTTATACTGCTAGAATCCTATTATTAATCGGATAGAATAAATATTAACATTATTTATCGGAAGCCCCCTCAGCTTCTTAAATTTCATTGAAAATACTGCGTAGTTTTCATTTACAGCAACAAAACATAGGATTCTAGCAGCACTTTTTAAGTATTTTAGGTCATATACTTTTGATATTTAACAAATTCATCTTCCATAATACTCGGGTAGTGTTACAGTTTTGCCTTTTTTGTACACATTGATAGAGGAAAGGCCGGTCAAGCCACATAACTGTCTCTCTGCTTACCTGATAAAACTCGCTGATAAAACAAAATATTCATGCCTATATTATCCTGATTATATCCTAACTGACACCCATCTAAATCTTGGGAAACTGTATTGAATAAGTCTTTTTTCGGCATTGGTACACTACATTCCGATGATTAGTCTCCCGACATTGATCTTCTCTATTAAACATGCTGACGTCATCGATGTTTGTTTTACGTAATATAGAGAAATCGAAGATATATTCATTTAAAAGAGTTTCTAGTCACATTTTACACTTGTAGTTTTTGTAATCTAAACCAAAGATAAAGTAAAAATTGACGTTTTTTAGTATAATATAACATCACTCTGCTTATTGTGACGTCATATCGATCAGAGAAATTTTTACCCAATGGATCGCTGAGACTTGCCTTATCATACCCGCGGAGGCTATAGACAATCGCGATTTTTTTATGCTTTCACTAATGATACATTTTTAGGCTGGATATATAGGTGACAGGTGATACCAAATATTTCTGTGATGTACATAAAAATCTATACATTTATACGATCTTTATTTTATGATTTTGTACATAATACTTTTATGAAACTATACATTTATGAATGCATGATGAAAATTATTGTAAACGATTTTTATAAAAATAATTAAAGTCTGGAAACCTGTCTGATTTTTTTTCTGATTTTTCTATGTTGATTCATTGTTACTCAAATTTCATTTTTTTTTTCAGGCAACTGAACTACATTTTTTAATATTATTTCTTTAGCTTGCTTAAAGCCTGTATCCGCAATATAATCAAGATATTTATAAAAAAAACAAAAAACATGTATCTGAATCGTACCCTTTTAAAGTTAATTTAAAAAATAACTGACCAAAGTCCATTTTTAATCCGTGCACTTTTTTTTTTTACCATAAACAGGAAGAAAGTGCATCTCTCAGAAATGAACAAAACATGCCTTTTCTGGCCTTCAAATTAAATTGTTTATAAAGCAAAACACGTTTAGAAAAATATGTGCATGTAAAAAAGCGTATCGTTTAATTTGTCTTCAAACATGTTTTTAAGAAAATACCCAATAAGAATGACATTTAGATTTAATTATATAAAATAAGAGTTGAGGCAAAGTTTATCGATACATAAAATAATTAAAAAAACATATAAGTTCTTAGGCAACTGAACAGTTACTTAGACGTAAAAAAAATTTATTCATTCGAGAGTGGAAAATTGACTTGTTGATAATTTTACCTTATCTTCATCTTTTCTGCTTTTGCATTTTAGAATTTCCAAAAGAGAAAACCCCTGAACCAGAAACAATAATGATTGGAATTAAAGTGCTCGTATCAGTGTCTGTTGTCTTCATAGTTTTAATCTTAGGCACATATCTATTAGAAAATTGTAAAATGGTGACTAAATTTCACGAGATAATTCCAAGGCCAAGCGTTTGAGAACATCCCTTACATATGATTATTAACCTGTAGAGTTAATATAATATTTTCCACTGGTTTAGTTGAATAATGTAGGGTAATACTATCGGACTTTTGATTGGAAAATGTGAGAAAACAATCCCCAACGTCTACATTTAAAAATATACATTTTCAATTTAATAGAAACATGTATATATCAATCAGAGTATCAGAAAAAGTTTTTGTAAGAAATGCCGATATTTTTTATAGTTATTTTCATTGCTAAAACAAATCTTTAATCAAACTTCAACCTTTTTCAACTTTTTGGCTGTATGCTTAAAATAATATTCCCCAGTCCCGTTTTTTTCAAGTTTAAAATATACTTTATGTTACAGTTTTGGCTAAATATAACCAATATATACCCTTTGAAGTCGTATTTTAAAACCAAAGTTCAATGGTCCTCTTATAAATGTAAGCAAAGATAAAATGCAAATTAATTTAAAATACTAATACTAATAAAGGTAATGTTAGAATACATTTTTCTAACAAACTGTAAATGATCACACATAAATGCTTAAAGCAATAATTCCGCAGCAAAAAGCACTGTTGGTCACCTAATTATGGAAATGAATTTTCAATCAAATATGCATGTAAATATATCAAATTAATTTACGTTACGAGGATTAAATAGTACATTAGCCCCTGGTTTCGTAAAACTTTTGGTATACAATTTCATCATAGTGACAATTGTACTTGTAAATATAAAATTTACCCAATCAACGGTTACCCTTACCTTTGAAATACAATGAATGGTAATATTATTGCTACACAATAACATGTAATTTTTTTTTAAGAAATTAGATTTAAAAAAAAAAAAAAAGCTTATGTCGGCCTTTTTTTATTCTTTTTTTACAATGAATTGTTCAATCGTTTGGATAAAGATACTCTAAAGATCAGTCATCTAATAAATTTTCTTTGTCTTGCTTCGAACGCTCATAGGAATGACGTGAATTCTATTACGCGCATGTAGCAATTCGTTGTGTTACCCGTTGCCAAGTGCGTTGATAACACTGAGGGTAATAGAACGGATTATTAACTGAGTCTAAACCAATCAGATTTCAGTATTTAACAATAAAGTATAATAAAACAAATTGTTATATTTTAGCCTTAACATACTACAGTATATGTTACAATGTTATATTATTGTGTTTTACAATTTTTTAACCGTTGGTGCGATTTGTATAAAGAAAAACCCTTTGCTGTCCATTTGAATTGTAAGCATACATAGATTTTGGCTGAAGTTTCGGATGTGAAGCAAAAATCACGTTTTTACACAAGAGCTGGACGTATCATCTCCATCAGAACAACATGATGCGTCACCTGTAAATAACAATTTCTTAATTTTGTTATATCTTTATATCAGATCCCAACAGGGTCATTTATCTAAGTATCAATATTTATTGTCTTGATATAAAAGAACATAATATATTTCTCACGAGATGAAACAAGATATCTGTGAGCCAACGCTCACTAGTGATACCCCCGCTCTGATGTGAATATGCAAAATAAGCAAAGTCGACATTTAACAGAAAGCTGGCAGCCGATTGGTACAGAAATGTATCCCATACTATGACATGCCTAAACAAATAGTGTGTTAAAATTTCAGGCATCTGCGATAAATAGCTGCTGAAAAATCTTTGAGGTAAATTTGTTTAAAAATTTTGGCTAAAATAAACAAAGTACTCATTTAAAGGAGTTGACGTCCGATTGGTACAAAAATATATCCCACGATATGGCTTGCCTTAACAAACACTGTGTAAAAATTTCAAGCCTCTGCGATAATAGCTGCTGAGAAATCTTTGACGAAAATTTGTTTGAAAATTTTGGCAAAAAATAAACAAAGTCATTATTTAACAGGAACTTGACTTCTGACTGATACAAAAATATATCCCACGATATGGCATACCAAAACAAATAGTGTGTTAAAATTTCAAGCATTTGCAATAAATTGCTGCTGAGAAATCTTTGAGGAAATTTTTTTTGAAAATTTTGGCTAAAATAAACAAAGTACTCATTTAACATGAAGTTGACGTTTGATTGGTACAAAAATACATCCGACCATATAGCATGCCTATACAAAAACTTTTAAAATGACGAAAATTTGTTTGAAAATTTTGGTTAAAAAATAAGCAAAGTCGTCATTTAACAGGAAGTTGACGTCCGATTGGTACAAAAATATATCCAACGATATGGCATGCCTTAACATACACTGTGTAAAAATTTCAAGCATCTGCAATAAATAGTTGCTGAGATAAATGCGACAGAAATTTTTGTTACGGACAGACAGACGGACAGACAGACACACAAGGGTAAAACAGTATACCCCCTCTCCTTCGGAGCGGGGGTATAATAATTCTGATATTACTATAGTCATAATTTTTTCCAAGACATTTAAAACTCAGTTTCTGTTGATATATAATATAAACATTTATTGTGTATTCTTCGTTAAGTTTACATTTGAAATATGTGGTGTCCATTGCTCAGTAACACACGTCACACCCGCACACGACGTATGAGCACATAGAAACTTAACTGATTAAATGATATAATGAAATATTCAAACCAACCAAACCATATTGCTATCCATGTTTGAAAAGTAATTGTTAAAACTATCGTCTAAACTCTCTCAAGAAAGACTTTTCCAAATAAAGTTTCTGACACCCGCAAAACCACACTTTGTAGTTTTTTTTTATGTATAACTACTTTACACATAAACGAACAATACTTTACAAAACTGGAAACAATATTTCTTTAAATGTTTGCATTACTTAGAAATATCACGGTGGACATCATTAAGAAAGTAATGTGTGGTAAAGTAAACATAGTCTGGCATTGTAGTAGTTCAGTAATAAGCATATTAATGCTTCAGATTTTAAATCTATTACTGGACAATAATACTTATTCATGGATCATAGTCAATCATACTTACCGGTCAGAGCGTCTGTTTTGTCTATATGTCTATAGACCATAACTTTTCTCATCTTCCATGATCCTACCCATAGTCGAGAAGTATGGAAATCATAGCATAGACAGCCAATGTGATGCATCTTCTGTGAGATTGTTAGTAGATACGACAGAAAGTGCCCGTCATTGTTGATCATAATGATTGTTTGGGTAGCAACGTCAACCACTAAGATGTGTAACAGGGAGTCGGTACAAACCCCACGTAGTGATATTGTTGAACCTGAAGGATGCCTTGTGAAAGTAAAACGATGTTTACCTCCACGATCCGTTACAACTACAGCATCCTTGTTGTCAGATACCACAACATCCCCGTTCTTGTTTTCTGTTATATAAAGAGGTAGTGCATACAGTTGGAGTCTGTTGTTATTGAACTGGATTGTTTGTGTCTCTTCTCCGGTCTTGTTGTACCGGGTTACTTTGCTGCTTGAAGAATTCCATTGATTTTCGTCCTCATCCAAATCTGTGATTTGAAGATCGATCGTTGTTTGTATCTTTTTATTTATTGTCATCCCCACTAGTAAATCTCCAGTTGATTGACAACAGTGAACACATAAAAGTTTCCATTGTGAATTTTCTGCTTCCAAAAAGGTTGTGGTCAATTTTAGATCTTCTGACAGCGTCTTAATATTGTTATCATTATCTATATATATCAAATCCCTGTCACTGCTCACAGTGTGTATTCCGTGACTTCTGTTACGCTTCACGTGATGTAGATTTTCACCCTTTATGTTTGTCAACAATATACGATTTTTATCATCACTGACCCATATGTTGTCAGGAGCCAGGAAGGACATGTGTTTACACATATGAACACGTTTAATTAAGAACGATTGAAGGAACGTTGGTGATAAACTCATTTTGAGCAATCCGTCCTTTTCGTCTATTGGTTTAGTTATATTTTGGACAGGGATTGGGATTTGACCATGATACTCCACCCAGTCAGCAATATCTGGATTTTGATCTACAGTTGTAATACTGATAGCTAAGCCGAATAGCACATGCTTTTTTTGTTAGAAATAATGCCCTCGACACTAAAGACGATAACTAGGTTTTTATAAGACCTTGCATTTGCATTTAGGATAAAAGAGCCTAAAGTAATTTTAAGAATTTAAGTTTTTTTTTTAAACAATTATATGTAGATCCCCTCTAAAGTAAAAATATGATATAGTCATTTTTCTTATCTGTTTTTATTTTTATTGTTAATTTTCTGTTCTTACTTTGGTTAACTTTACCTGCAAGAAAATCCTGCCTTGTAATATACCTGTAAACGCATATCACATTCCGTGCTGCAACCCAGAGACGATGGGATCTGGCATCATAACTCAGACTGTATGGATAGAATATTCCTGGTGGTCTTAGCAGAAGGTAGGACAGGAAATTTCCATCTACGTCTATCAGCTGAACTGTATCTTTTTCACTCACCAGAATATGTGACAAAGCGTCGGTACATATTCCTTGAGGATAAAATTTTGATCCGGAAAGATGACCTCTATAGGAGAAACGATGTCTTCCTCCATGATCTGTGACCATTACGGCATAAGGTCCAGACACAACAATATCCCTATTGTTGTTTTCCGTTATAAAACGAGGATATGCGCACAGTTTTCTTTCTGCATTATTGTATTGCACTGTTTTTATAAGTTGTCCAGTTTGACTGTACCAAGTTATGTTGAAACGACCCTTCACCTCTCCACGCATTCCAACCAGTAGTCCTCTGGAGAGCAAGGACCAGTATACGCACAAAAGTGTATGTGCAGTATCTGTTGTCTTTATAAATGTAGTGGTTATTTTCTGATCCATTGAATATTTCCTGACGTTATTTTCACTATCTATAAAGAATAATTCGCCTTCAGTGTTCACTGTGTGGAATTCAACACCACTACATATATAATTTAATTGTTCTAATATATCACCTCTTAGGTTTGATAAGGTAAGATTCTGTTTTCCATTATTGAACCATATTTTGTCTGATGTTAAACGGGAAATATGAATAATTTTAGAATCGCCTTTTAATGACACAACATCATGTAGTTCAGCCCCAGAAGGCATTAGCTTTAATAGACTCTTGTTTTGGGCTTTTCGAATTCCTTTCTCTGTGGTGTAAATTCCACAAAGAAACATTATCACATCCTTTTCAATTAGTGCCTCAGTTTTGGAGTGCTTGCCATGGTATACAATAAATGGATTGCACTCAATCTTCTTCAAATCTTGATTGAATTTTTTTACTGACAACAGAAATTTGACCGTTGATGAGTGTTCAACATTGTACTCACTCGTCTGTATCCATGTAATAAAACTATAAAACTTTTTAATATGTCTTAAACATTTGTGTTTCAAAAGAGAACCAAAAGAGATATTGTCCAGCCAATCGTTTATTCTTTGAGCCTTCCCTAACATTTCTGAATGATACCTAGAAAAAATGTTGTGGCATTTTTTGACATCAGCTTTTATTTCTGATAATAGAAACTTTCTGGAATAAAGAATTTCACTTTTGATGTTGTCAAACCTTCCTTCATATTGCTGTCGTTTTGTTTCATGGGCTTTTTGTATGTATAACTTTATGTGGTTGCCATGTTCTGTACAATGGGAACAGACGGGAAGATTGCAAGATATACAAAACATGTTGTAGACGTTGCTGGAATGTCTCACACAGTTCTCTTGTTTTGAGTTGTATCGATATTTTTCCCGGTAAGCCACAATTTTATGATCAATTGTTTTGAGATCGTTAACATGGCTCTCTGCGCATTTGAAACAAATTGCACGTGGACATGTTTCACAGATATATTCAGTGTGTTCAGTACATGTTAAAGAATCACACTCACGTAGTCTATATTGAGAGCTTGACTCTGCCATATTGTGGATGAAGTCTGAAAATCACTATCTGTTTAGAAATAGAGTACTAAAGAACATAAAAATATGTTTTAAATCAAAATGTGCCGTTTCAATACTCCTTTTCTTAAATATAACAAACAGTGTGCACGTAATAGCGATTAGAACAACGATCACCAAACTTCATATTTTATCAGCCTTTAGGACTGGTCACCTCACTGATAATGGAGAACAAATCTTTTAAAAATCATTTGCATTACCTCTTTAAAATTAATTTAGCCTCATTTATGATATAAAATTTATTTTCGTGGAAAAATGGATTGAAAAACAAAATATGTTTACGGAATGGATATGCACAAAAAATGTCTCAAAATTGAAATTTATATATAATTCCTGTTATTTTCATTTGAATATTATTTATAATGAATCATAATTGCATCGCCACTATGCAAAACATGTTTTAGGTAAACAGTTTTTTTATTCAATATCTTTGAAAGAAGTGAATTCAATTTTATACGAAAGCCGAGAAGGATCATTCGAGATTCGAGATTCAAAATACGAGATTCGAAATACGAGATTCGAGATTCGAGATTCGAAATTCGAGATTCAACATCTAAATTAACCAATCAAATCATGGATCTGAAACCTGTATCCTAGCAACATTAAACTGTTCTAAATAAAGATCATTCGTACATGCTCTTTCCTACAAATAAATGCTATGTTCACTTCTCCCTACCTAACTAAATGATCGTTTGTATTTACTTTTACACAGAATATCTAAGTAGACTAGTAATAATGCAGTGTGCTTCGCGGATCTAAGTGATTTTGTTTGCCCTGGTGCATTTCCACCTGATGCGTTTGAACCCTAGGGTATTTCACCACCAATAATAGTTTAAACCCCGGGTTTATTCACCCCTTTTGTGTAAAAATGCGGTTATGGTAGAGAACTTCATAAGGGTAGCTAATTTTTTCTGTAGGGGGTCCTAGGCCAATTTTAAAAAAATTTACTATGTAAATTTAATAAGCTCCAAATTTCCCGAGGAGGGGGTCCAGATCCCCTGACCCCCTCCTTTCTAGATCCCCGCATGAAGATTAGTACATGTATCTAAATAATCTAAATATAAATAATCTGTCCTGTTTCACTATAATAAATATAAGCATTACTTATCGTTTTTATGTATGCATACAGTGATACACTAGTACTATGATTATAAACAAATCATTGAGATATTATCACATCATACGGAATTATTAATAAATACATTTTTTTGCCCTTTTCCTCAGTAAACAACTTATTATGAGTCTTACTTTTGGAATTGTTTTCAATATAGAAGGATACCTACTCTCTACAATGAAAGGTAGGGATGATAGGGTGCCAATTTGTTCACATTGCCGATTTCTGGTGCAGAGAACAGTAAAACTTTTTAAAAATTTGATTGTGCATGAATATTTCAAAATTAATTGTTGTACATGTTTTTTGTTATAATTCATTCATTGATATATCAACAAGAAAGAATAAAAGCATATGTTTCACAGCCAAGTTAAGTTTCTCTGTAGTTTCCTACTCCTCCCCCCCCCCCGCACCAAAATTGACAATAATTACATATAAGTCATACAAATGTTTACTTTTTTTGTAAGTAAAGATCTAAAGATGTAAACAAGCACTGCGAACAAAGATGTGTGTATTTAATATACTACTACATTACACTTAGCCAGAAAAAATGTAGTCAGGATGAAGCTACAAGGGGTGAGTGATGCAAATTTACCAATTTGTCGCCATACACACAGAACACCAAATAAAGAAACTGTGAGTGGTGTGTGGAATGCATAAAAGATGGCGGCAAATTATCTCAAATAATCAGTGCAAAAACCCACAAAAAGGCTGTTATTTGTTACATATCCTTATCATTATCATTGATAAAAAATGTTATCGTCCCATAACATAGCCGATTAAGTTAATGTGTACATATGGTCAACGTACATGTAATTCTAATATACAAGAAGGCGGACGTATCAGGCGGGGATCCAGAAAATTAAATTTCAAAAATGATCGGTTGAATTACATTAAATGCTTTGAAAATTGTTTTAAACTATCGCACGGGTCGAAATCCCCCCCCCCCCCTCTTGAAATGTATACACTGAAAACAGATTATTGGAGTACAACATCCGCACACAATTTAAGGAAGGAGTCTTTTCTGGTTTTCGACTTGTCAAACGTAAATTTAATTGTTCATTAAATCAAGATGAAAGAAAATTTAAAAAGTATATTTTTCTTTCTTTTTTACTGTTATACAACTTGGCATAGAAAAAGTAATCAATGTTTAGAATATAACAAGGACTATATTTTTGGCGGAATATTGGCGTAGGAAAATATCACATGTTTCGCAATTCAGAAATGCTGCGGATTAATGAGTCTGTTTTAGCATTTTAAAAACAATAACATTAATGTTGAATTTTCTCTACTAATGTGGACTAATGATATAATACTTGGGATTCAGAATATATCTTTAAAATATGATTTGCCTATCAAATTATATTTTTACAAGCTTTTTAAAGCGCCCATTCTATACATTGATTTTTGTGAAAAAATCACTAAAATCAGTTTTTCTCTCTTATTAAATGGTCAATATATTAGCTTTGCTGTCAATTTTTATCTTTATATAAAGTCTTCATAATACATAAAAATCAGGAATATCTTATTATTAGAAGCATAAAAAAATAATCGAAATTTCTTCAAAATTCAAGAAAATTAGAGGAAATGCGGGCTAAGCAATATCAATTTCAGTATATATATATATTCTAATTTAGTAGTGTAAGCTGATGGACATTCTGATATTTTATCATTTTATTGAAGAATAGAATCTTCAAATCTTAAACATATGTCTACAGAACTACAAAGAGCTACACTTATTTTTTATCATCCTTTACATTGAGGAAAAAGGTAGTGACCTTGACCTGACCTTTATGCGAAAACAAAAAGGTCAAATTTGATTAAACTGATAGAATCATTTGGTAATATAATCAGTTTGACTGTGTCAAAGTTTCATGAATTTCCTATTATATGAAGTATGTTTGATAACGAGAAGACTCCTTCCTTAAAGAACATTTCATGTTTTTTTTTCGCTAGCTAATGTAAGACATCACAAATACCCCAAACCCCCTCACGGAAAAGGAAATGCTAGGTGATGAGAGAGAGAGAGAGAGAGAGAGAGAGAGAGAGAGAGAGAGAGAGAGAGAGAGAGAGAGAGAGAGAGAGAGAGAGTCGATGTAAAATTAGAGCTTGCTAGTTGGTCTGCCCTACCCTAGCTACCTCCTCTCTTGTCTCCTTTTAGAGGCTTAATTATTGTCTATATATGCTTGTAACAAATCAAATTAATTTCAAATTCTAAATCAAAACTGAATTTGACACTACAAAACTCTCTGTCTGTCTGTCTGTATGTGTGTGTGTGTCTCTCTCTCTCTCTCTCATCGACAATGGCACTGATACCCTACAATACACTATTCCTATCTGGGTTGTTGTTGTTGAGGTTGTAAATCATTATATCTTCTATGGTTTAAAACTTCATGATAACCTATAATTTGACATGTCGATTATTTCATTGAATTTCGTTTCATAGCTAAAACCACACTCAGTTTTTATTATTTAGATTAAACAGATCTCTCTCCGCGAGCCGATTTTTACACAGTTGGGGCGAATACACAACGGGTTAAAATGGTTCGGGGGGGGGGGATACATACAGGACAAACATAATCACAAAGATTTGCCAAGCCCACAGTGTTATCACTAATTTAATTGTTTATCCTGTGTGGGGTCAATTTATCAATGTTAATTTAACCATTTTATAACCACAATATAAGAGCTATTAAGACATTTATTTGTAGGAAAGAGCATGTACGAATGATCTTTATTTAGAACAGTTTGATGTTGCTAGGATACAGGTTTCAGATCCATGATTTGATTGGTTAATTTAGATATTGAATCTCGAATTTCGAATCTCGAATCTCGTATTTCGAATTTCGTATTTTGAATCTCGAATCTCAAATGATCCTTCTCGGCTTTCGTAATTTTAACATATTTTACACGAAAACTTTAACATTATTCAAAATGATTTACTTATTAAAACTTCGATGTAACCACTAATCTCCGATTACTTGACGTTGATTGAAACTGTAAATAAAATGGACAGATATTGTACAATATACACCAAGTTCTTTTTAACACTACTTTTAAGAAAAAATAGAATTCTTTCTATTTTATATTAGATGCGGTATTCAAAGTAGTGTAACAACTTAAGAGATCTTGATGTTTGTTGGATTGTTGTTTGATCAATTTTAACATTGCTGATTTGGTGTCAGTTGGTGAGGTTAATCTTATAAAGAAGTCTTTGGTAAAGTATAACAACATGTATTTTAATGAAAGTAAATATTCGGGAAAAAGCACGTTTATTTCGAAAATGGCTGACCTTTCACTAAACATTGACGGCTTCGTGTGCTTTGTCGACTTAAAATTGGGTATTACACATGCTTTGATGAGAACTAAGAAAGCTATTCCATACTCTGTTGAGAAGTGTTAACTAAGTAAAATTTTTTATGTATGATGTCACAGTGAACTCGCGCAACTTGAAATTGTAAAGGTGGACCAGCATCTGTAATGCGTGCTACGTGTTATATGCACTAGGTATTTCAGGGAAAACCGTAGTCCCTCGGCTGTTATTGTGTGAAATTACTTTATACTTAAGCTAAGAGGATGATATACGTGTTAGTTCCAAGTGATATTGCATGCTGTACGTAAAAAGAAAGTAAAAACAATTGTGTTCTTATTACAATTACAGTCACATCATTTTGTAAAAAATAAGATAAAAGAAAATAATTGATGTTGTTGTTGAATGGGAATGATAACACACATTTAAAAAAAGGGGGGGGGGACAATTGCCTCGGTATACATGCAGCTTCAACATGAAATTATCATATACAAAGAAGCAAATAAAATGTACAAATGTATGTTATAATTCTAAATCAAAACTGTAATAATAACATGAAACAAAATAGAGAAATAACACTGAGCTTTGGTTTATCGTTTACTGTTTTTGCGGATCAAATTACTAACCTTTCAAATATGAGTTAAAAGTAAACGCCTGATAATATATGCATGTATTTAACTTGAATATCAGTTATCAGTTTCTTTTTTACAGTTGGGATAAGCCGAATGTGTGAAACGGTGGGATCTAGTTGACAGTTGTGCAAAATATCATATATATGTATGTACATTTACTGTAAAATTTAAATAAATATCAGAAAATCGAAAGAACTTGTTTCTGCGGTAAATGGGACAGGGTCAAGCACGCAGTTAAAAGTTGATGGTTTTGGAATAACAATTATTTGAATGTAATTTTGGCCTTTGTAAAACATAATACGCATTGGCTTTTCAAGGGCGATATATGTCTCGATCATCGTTCCCGAGAAATGGAGGACTGAAAAAAAAGAGCTTCCCAAATCTAAGCCCCCTACTATCCCACGATTTCACGTTGCAAAGTTTGAGTGCATATGCCTTTGACCATTTTTTATCGTGCAGCCTTTAGTGCAAAGTTATAACCTTTTTTGTGTTTTATACAAAATGAACTTTTAATGTAACGTTAATGAGTTGCGAAATTATGATGTTTGACCTTGGTTGGGTAAAATACTATAATGGCGCTTATCGTTTTCAGGTTTTTTACATGATAAATTAAGCCGAAGAAAAAAGTCTCACTCGCTCATTTATTGTAATACATCGTGATTTCTTGAATTAAGAATATTTTTACAGGGTATCAACAATACCCATTTCTATTGTTATGATTTTATGTTTTATCTTTTGAAATTTGTAATATATCATTATAAATTATTAATTATAAGCCATTAATATACCGCAGTATGCACATTTTTTTTAAAAATTCAACGGGTGATATTTCTTTGGAAATTACTTGTTTATGAATAAAAAACAAACCATTAGGTTTTTTTGACATAAAACAATTCATCTTTCATTAAGCTCTGAGGTGTGATTCATGATGAAAAAAATATTCCGATCATAATGGTGTTATGTCTTTTACAGGCACATCATAAAAGAGGAAGATTTTTTAAAAAGTAAAAAGTAAGAAATGCTACCTCCATTTGTCATATATTTTCAAATATATCAATTAACAATTGAGCATTGCTATGCTCGATACGGTAGAACCGTTGTTCGATAGGATTGTCATTAAATATACCTGTTATATTACCAGCGGTTCAATATGTATCTCAGCAGAAATTTAAGATAAGGACATTGTGTGCATGCAATCGCGTTCCAATTCAAAACACTAGTTGTTTATTGATTTTTTTTTTTTTTAATTTTAATGCATTAGAACATGAACAAATTATAGCAACTCAAAATTCCATTTTTTTTCGAAGTATATTTACATTTTCAAATGTCTTTATCTGCGAAAATATTATGAATAAATTTTGAACCATAAAACCCAATAACTTCATAAAACATGAGTGACACAAAATGGGGGTGTCTTAAAGCATAACCGAAAAACGGTATTGGCTGCGACGTGTAGTATATGGCATGTGATTTATAAAAAATAGTGGTTTAAAAATAAGGTTTTAAAGTGTACAAATTGGAAAAAATATAAATATTAGTAAGAAGGAATCATTTGTTGAATTTTATGCGGTGATAAATTCGGTCAGAGCGTGGTCAAATTAATCATCAAGCGCGTCGGTCTTTGTTGGATTTGACCACGCCCCGACCGAAATTATCACCTCATAATACTCAAAGAATGCACGAATCCTTATTCCGTAAGTCGACCATTTACCTTTCACTTAACATTTGCAATCTTTACATGCTTATCGTAGTTTTTGTAAGCATACAAAATCACCAACCACCTCGTAAAAACATAATTAAACTACAATTACATGAAAATAAATTGTTATCATTTTAACAGCATTAATGAAACACTCTCAGATAGAATACGTTTTATAAAAATATCCCTCCAAAAAAGGAAATGATCCACCTCCTTCCGAAACCCCCCCCCACCCTCCCCACCCCCCCCCCACACACACACAGTATCAGTGTTATATCTAACCTGATTTATTCTCAGTTTCCAATGGGGACTGGGCTTTCCTGCTTCACTCCTTGGTGCGAATATATAGAGAGTTTGAGGTACCTCTGGTCAGGCAGGATCCATATAAACCGCAAAAACAGGTGATAAAAAACACAGTAAGAATCTGGTTGTAACAGATACAAATGGCTGCTAGTGTCATGTTAGTACACCATTTCTGCTTTCAAATATATTTGTTTATCAAGACTTGAATATCGTCGTACCATGTATTGATTATTCTTGTTATTCGCTTTAAACATTCCTTTTTGGCTAAGAAAAGAATCATTTGAACGGCAATGTACACTTTTGAAGGTTACTTTCAATCTACTGTTATTCAAGGTAGACTGTTAAAATTTGAATGTCATTCAAAACACTTTAAAAAATAATCACGTTTCCATTTAAAAAACAGACGATAAGAACAAACCTTAAATTCTTTGCATCCTTAAACTTTTCCTGTTAAAGTAATGTTAGTCCAAATTTGGTTGGTTTGTTGGTTTACATTGATCAGAATAACATGAGAAACATGTTCTAAACTTCCATATTAAATTGCAGTCAGCAATTTTGCTCGGCATATTCAAATAATATTTTAATACCTTGTTTTTAGATCAGAGCTATAAAAGAGTAATACATACATACGCACAAAACTTACTTTTAGTATCTGAAATCGATGCTTAATATTTTATCAATGGTATGCATGTAATAAATCATCCACGATACGGTAAAAAAAAACCCCAGTTTATTGCCTCGGTGCATTTGTATTTGTAATAGCGTTTCAAGCAACGGCATTATTAAATACATCGCTGAAAATTGTATAAACGTTATTGATTCTGAGCACTTTTTAGAAAGAAGAATTAATCAATCAGTGTCATATTGAAAGAGTTAAATCGTTTTGATGGTGTAAAGTAATAATGAAAATATTTCAATGTCTCAGGAGCAACACTGTTGTGCACCGTGGATTACAAGTGGGTTTTCACTGCATACGTAAGAGTTTGGTACTTAAAAATACTTAACTATTTATTACGCAAAAAAATAATAACCGCAGATTAAACTTAGAAACTAGTTAAAAATTTAAAAAAATTGACCTGCATGTAACTTTTATGCTTATTTCCATCACATGTTTTTAATGAATCAAACACTCCCAGTGAATATTTTATTGTGGCAACCCGATTTGAAAGCATCAAATTTCAGTTTCTTTTACCATTAAAGACTAGAAAAATTAAAAGAACTTTTTTCAGTAAAAATTGTTTGTTTTGAAATAAATATATATTTCACGAACTGGCAGTTCTATGAACCGCCAATTTTAATCACGCAGTACAGTTAAGGCGGTCAACAAATATATGGGCAAATTTTTGTGATGAAAACACGTATACTTTAGTTAAACTGGCATGTCCTTTTTAAAATCAATAACAGTCACTCAAATGCAATATATTTCTAATATATATATATAACAGTACAATATTTTATGTTCATAGTGGTCACGTGATATGGCAGTCGCATGGTACAAGCAGATGTATTTGTGGTTTTGAGGTCATTTAAAAAATTCAATATTGCAAGGGCATAATCATGTCAATATTCACAACTGAATTATGAAATAACTTGATGTTATATCGTAGATTTTGAAAAAAGGTGCGAACTTTTTAAGATAAGAATATTTGTTAGTAGAAACCGTAATTTATGATGCATATGTTGAATAATTTTGAAGGTCACGGGGTTAATTTCATTAAAAAATAATTAATTTGTAAGATTTTACAAGGATCGTAGAAGTTTTTAAGTTACATAGCATATTTCAAATTCACATGTAAAAGTTTGTCGGGATCAGGTAAGTGTATGCCCTTGCAATTAAGTGATTTATTTAGGTACTCAGAATTTAGATATACGATATTTTATACAAAACCGAGGTGGCTTCTTTATACGATGCATACTTTTAACAAAATGAAAATAAGACTATATAGGTAGCATTCTACTACTAATAATTTTAAACAAAATATTCATTTATACTTTTCCGTTAATGTATGACATTTATTTTTCTTCGCTATAAAACTGCACGATAGCCTTCAATGATTTAACTTAATGCGTCATGTTGAAGCATATGACGTCATATTTTGTAGTACAGCGAGAACGACATCTCGCTTATTTTTCAGTGTGTACGATATAACGGACATCAACATTGTAAGTAATAGCATTTGTTGTTTTTAATTAAAAGATTAGTATAAGTTAATTTTACTAATAAATAGATTAATAAGTACTTTCGAGGTTTGTAATATACTGTGATGTCATAATGCACATTTCCCGTACTTTTTGTCTGAACGGAGTTTATTGACAGCCTTAACTGTGCTGCGCAGTTTTAACAAGGGTATTTTGTTCATTAGTGTATCTATTATATTGATTTTTTTTTGCAGCTGATTTGGAAGAACTTGAGAGAAATGAACACTTAAATCGATATGTTTATAAATATGTTATACATGTAAAAATAAACTTTACAAATCTTATTTTGTTCTGAAATGAATACCTTGAGTTAAAATAAAAGATAATTCTGCATCTTTTTAAAGGAGGAAGAGCTGTCAAAAATGCTGCAGCTTTATCAAATAATGCAAAGATCCGTGAATCAACGTAATTTGAAGCAAAGCAAAATAGTAAACAAAGAAATACCATTATCAACCTGATCACTTATATCAGCCCAGCGCCGAAGGAAAGGGCTGATATTGGTTTGTGGTTGATACTGGGCTTGAGATATTTTGACATCCGTTTTTTTTTAAATTCGATAAGATACCTGTAATTCTTTTTTATTTTATTATTACAGAGGCATTCATTGTCAAAACAGTGTCAAAACATGAGCTGGTGAAAACTTAACATTTTCAATTTGATCTGTTCATGTTAATTGATAAATCTAAATAATACATTACTTTTTTGATGGTTACAAACAGAACTTGTCGCAAAAGGTTATAATTCCAGAATAAGGGAAAGGGGCGATTCCTATTGTAGTAACTCTCTTAAATGCCAAGAAAGTTGCCATGAAAATTTTATAAGTTAAAAAGCAAATGCTAAGGTTGATATATGAGATTAATAAAACAATTGTGTTGACAAAATTTCCATGTCCCATCAAATTTTGTTCAAAGGTAGAATAAAAAACTTTAAAACTTGAAGTGCTGATTTCAGCAATATATTGATAACATTATGATATTGCTATGTAAAAACGCAAATGTTGTAAACAATTTTTTAAATTTTTGCATTCCGAAAATTCATGGATATGATTTGAAAATAAATTCTATCAAATTGATTGATTATTGCAGAAAATTTAAATTGTTAAAAAAATTCATAATGTTAGGAAAGGGGGATAATTCCCATAGATTTGTTTTGACAATTTCCAAATTAATCAGAACACATTTTCATTTTTCCAATTTGGCAGGACATAATATTTTAAAATCTGATGCAAAGCCGCCATACCTATGCACGAGGTTGTAAGAACCGTGTGCAGTTTGGGCTGTTTATTGAACTACGATACATGTATCAGAAAATAATCACGGTAATTACCATTTGCATTATTGTTTAAACACAGTAATAACTGTTTGTGTGTCCCTATAGTGTATTTTTGTTGTTTATACAAGTTTCGATTTGTAAACAAAGGGGTATGGACACCAGTCAGGTCTTAATGTCATATTTTATATTTTCTTCGCTAATTTAACTGTACCTTCGTACCTTTTTTGTTTATTACATAAAATATAAACAGTCAGACCCAATTTCATCAGGTTAGGCATAATAATTATCATGGCTTAATCTTCTGTCAGATTTATACATCATAGTAAGTTTCGTTATTTTACTTTTTATTGTTGTCATTTTTCCCTACATTTCGATCGATAAAGAGAATGGAAATGAATTGGCTGTTATAATACATATTTCATAGCACTACATCATTGACGTGAATACTTCCGACATGGCAGTCAAGGAATTCAAAGAAAATGGCCAGAAGCCATTGGCAGATGCCACAGAATTTAATGTTGGAGAAAGACGACGTTCAAGAAACAGAAAACTTACAGAGCGTGGAAAGTCATACAAATTTGAACAATATCATAGCCCATTTAGAAAGTTGAAAATATTAGTTCACACATAAAGACCTTGATGTTCGAAAATAAAGGTGACACTGAAGGTGTGAGAAAACAGTACAGTGCATGGTTGAATACATATGAACGTTTCGTCAATTATTTTGATGAACTCGTACATCCGTCCTAAAGAGAAAAAAGCACTTCGAGATGGCTAAGGTGCAATTGAAACTAGATGAAGAAGAGCTTTACATTGACACAGGTATTGCAGTGTTATACGCTAAAAGTGAAGTGTTACAAAAATATGAAAACATTCATATAGAACAGTCTTTAAAATCAGTTAATTGAGAATAAGGAAGATAGTGTTGGTTGTACTGGAAAATTAATTCCAAAACCTTCGCCACAAACGCCTAAGTTTAAACAAGAAGAAATTGGCTCACAGATAACATGCTCTTTGGATCCAAATGCAAACGCATTTCTTTCGAGATCCCACAGCACTGATAAAGAAAACAATGCAACTAGATGTGATAAAAGATTTTGTGAACTACTTGAGAAGACCCTTAACTGAAATGAAAAGGTTCAGTGGAGACCTACTGGAATATAGAAGATTTATTACACAGTTCCATGCTAAAGTAGTTATAAACACACAATACGACGGTGAACGAATGAACGCTCTGGAACAAATGACACACGGGGAGGCAGGTCGCGTTGTATCCGGCTTCAGCCATATGGACAGCAAGAGAGCATACAAGGCGGCGATGAACCAACTTGAAGAAAGGTACGGCGACAATGAACTAATCGTCACAACCTTCATTAAAAAAGCTCTCGAATGGCCTCAAGTGAAAGATTCAAAGATGTTGGACAAATTTTCCTTATTCTCGGTAGAATGTCAAAATGCTGCAGAGAGTATGGACAGCATCAAAGTTTTGGACTATCAGGAAAACATGAAAAGATTAATGATAAAATTACAAATATACATGCATGACTGATGGAGAAGTGTCGTCTTGAATTAAAAAGATGCAAAGAAAAGATTGGCATTTTCAGACTTTGTGACTTTGATAAAAAGTTGAAGCTAAAAAATCCAACGATCCAACCTATGAAAACATCAGTGAATGAATCTCGACAGAGCAATAACAAACCACAGAAGAAGGTTCACTGTCAACGGACATTATGAATGACACATCCTAATAACAGACTTAAACGTGAAATGTGTTTATTGTGAAAACTCTTCTCATCTACTCAGTGACTGCTAGAAATTCATGGGGAAAAGTCTACAGGAAAGATGAAGTTTTATGGAGAATACAGGACTGTGTTATGGATGCTTGAAGAAAGGACTGAAGTGTAGAAACAGACTGAAGTGTTCCTTATGCGGACGGTTTCACCCCAAATTCTTCATGATCCAACGAAATCCTCCGTAAACGATCCAAATCACAAGAGCAAAGCTGGTGACTCTCAACTTGCAGTTTTGGAAAAAGTAGTCTGCTGCTAATTGATTCGTAGAGAATTCAAGTATTAGTGCTTGTTGTGATACTTGGGCCAGTGATCAAACATGTGCCATGACTATAATCCCAGTAAGAATAAAATTGAAGGACAAAACCCATAGTGTCGTAACAGGCAGTAGTGTTTCCTTTACCACTGAAAAACTTATGCGGCAACTCGGAGCAAGTGGCAAGAGATGTAACATCATTTTGAAAACAATGGGAGAAACCTACCAACTGTCATCTCACTCAGTTTAGGGTCTTCAGATCAGTGACATGGGCAGTACAGAATTCATTGATCTTCCTAAAGTCTATACTAAAGACAAGATGCCGGTCAACCATGACTATATCCCAACTAAGAAGGAAATATCAAGATGACTTCGTTTATCACATGTTACACTTACAGATGGTAACGCTGAGATTGGCCTCCTCTTAGGTGGCAATGTTCCAGATGCTTTCGCTCCATATGATGTGGTTTTTGGACCTAGTGAATCCCCTCATGCTACTAAGACACAGTTAAGATGTAACAGACTCACTTTCCCAAACGTGCTAAAGAAGACATTAAAGAACATTCAGATGAGGATAAGAAGTTTCTGAGTCAGGTAGAAGGATCTTTCAGTCAAGAAAATGGTCATTCTTCCATAGGACTACCATTCAGAGACAATTCCGTGAATCTACCAAATGATATTATTCAGGGGCAACAAAGACTTGAAAGTTTGATGAAGAAGATGTTGAAAAATCCCAAATTTAGAAATGATTATATCAGCGTTATGAACATACTGTTTGAAAAGGGTTTCGAAGAAGCAGTTCCTGAGATGCAGCTTAAGAGGGATGATGGGCAAGTATGCATTTTCCTCATCACGGTGTATACCATGAAAAGAAGCCAGGAAAGATGAGAGTAGTTTTTGATTGTTCAGCAGTTTTTATGGGTGTGTCGCTGAATAGTCAATTACTACAAGGGCCTGACCTAACCAACAGCCTCTTGGGCGTACTTCTGAGATTTCGACAGGAACTTATCGCAGTACAAGGTGACATAGAGGCCATGTTCCATCAAGTTATTGTACCAGAGAAGGATATAAATTGCATTCGATTCCTTTGGTGGAAAGATGGAAAGATGGATACTGAACCTAATCATTACAAAATGAAAGTGTATATTTTTGGGGCTACTTCTTCACCTGCATGCTGTAATTATGCATTGCAATAGAATATGGAGAAGAATATGATCAAAGTGTACAACATTTCATAATGAGAAACATGTACATTGACGACTGCTTAGCCTCAGTTGACACTGAAGACAAAGCCATGTCTCTTATTAAGGACATGATTGACCTCTGTAAAAAGGAAGGATTCCGTTTAACAAAGTGGATAAATAAATGTACAGAGATCTTGAAGTCAGTTTCAGAAGATGACATAGCTGATGACATCAAGAAATTGGGTCTAAATGGTGAAACATTAATAGGGCTCCCCTGGGGGTGTACTGGTTTGTTGAGAATGTTTCTTGGGATTTCAATTTGGCATAAAGGACCAACCAACAACAAGACGAGAAAGTCTATCCCTGACGGGTTCCATTTACGATCCTCTAGGCATTGCATCATCATTTGTGATGACAGCCAAATCTTTGCTGCAACAGCTGTGTAGAAATGGTATAGGATGGGACGAGAAAATTGATGAATCTGTGTTGAGAAACTCGAACAGCTGGCATACACAAGTAAAACATTAGAATATGTAAGGATTGAAAGATGTCACAAACCAGAGAAATTCTGACACATGGCGTCGTACCAGTTACATTGTTTCGTAGACGCGATTAAATTTGGTATGGGAGTTGTCATATATCTGCGAATTACTGATGAAAATAAGATGGTACATTGTTCATTTGTGACGAGAGAATAAAGAGTCACACCACTTAAGTCGATTACAATCCCTAGGATGGAGCTTGCAACTGCTACCCTAGCTGTGAAGTTAAACAAATTGGTTGATTACCAACTGGACTATCTTAAAGTAAAAATAAACTTCTGGACTGACAGTATGTCAGTGCTTCGTTATAAAGTTAACACAAAGACTCGATTCCAAACCTTTGTTGCGAACAGACTTGCCATCATTCATGCTTCTACAAATCTTAACCAATGACATTTTGTCAATACAAAAGAGAATCCAGCTGACTGTGCATCTAGAAGTTTCATAATTTGTTAAATTCATTGATAATCAGCGTTTTTTCCATTGGCCCGAATTTCTCTGGAATTTAAAATCTACCTGGATTCGGAACGTGAATTTGATACCACGCTGGCGACAAATGACGTGGAAGTGAAAAATGTGCCAACACTGCTCTCATATAATCTCCATTAGAAGGAGTTGAAAGAATTTTGGAACAATTCTCAGACTGGAAAAGAATGAAAGTTGCTGTTGGGTAGTTCCTGACAGCCAAGGATAACCTCAGGAAAAAGGTCACTAAGAAGAGAGAAAGACATGAAAAAATGATAAAATCCCCAACTAGAAGATCACTTAGAATGAAAACGCGGAGAGTGAAGCAAGATTAAAGAAGTCTTAGGTCGTTTGGAAACACTCCATACCTCGACACTGACATCTTTGATAGAGCAGCAGGTGAACTTACTGAATATGAGCTGAGGCGATATCACGCTAAGGAATTGAAAGATCTCGTAGCCAAACACGATTCGCAGCTTTCCAGATTAAACCCGTTTCTACATGAAGGGTCCTCAAAGTTGGAGGAAGACTAGAAAAGCTAAATGTACCTTTTACCACAAAGCTTCAAATGATTGTCCAAAGAAATTCCATACTGGCAAAAAGTAGATGCCCACAAATCTACTGGACATCTTGGTAAAAATTCCACTTTAGCCGTGATTAAAGAGAAGTTTTGGATTCCTGGTGTTTCTTCTCTATTGAAATCGCTTATCTCAAAATGAGTTATAAGCAGAAGAGAACAGTCTCCTCCAATGCAGCAAAAGATGGCTAATTTACTCACTGAAAGGCTGAAAACAGATTATCCGCCTTTTACTTACGTAGGCATGGACTTTGGACCATTCGAGTTGAAGAGAGGAAGGAGTTTGGAAAAACGCTATGGTGTGATATTCACCTGTCTTAACACCCAAGCAATTCATCTTGAAGTTTCATTCTCCTTGTATACAGATTCATGTATTGATGGTATTTGCCGATTCATCGCATGGAGAGAAAAACCAAAGTTTATCAGATCAGACAATGGTACAAATCTTGTGGGTGCTGAGAAAGAATTAAAAGAATCTATCAAAACATGGAATGTAAACGAGATTCATTCTCACTTGCTGCAGTCAGGGATAGATTGGACATTTAACCCACCATCAGCGTCACATTTCAGAGGTATCTGGGAGCGGCTCATCAGATCTGTTAGAAAGGTACTATTTTCTGTTCTACATGAACAAACTATTCATCTCGACGATGAGGGACTTGTAACGTTCTTTTTGAAGTCGAGGTCATTCTCAATTAGAGACCTTTGACACCCACATCAGATAATACAAGTGATCCGAGTGTTTGAACACCAAACCATTTGCTACTTTTCAAATCTGGAGAAACATTACCACATGTAACTTTTTTACCAGGATACAACTAGGTACGTCGAAGATGCCGCCAGATCCAATACCATGCAGACATTTTTGGTGCAGATGGATTAAGGAGTACCTACCTCTTCTTTAGAGTAGACAGATGCAGCTGAAGCAGGGTCACTATGCTTAAGAAGGCGACTTGGTTCTTATTGTCAAAAACGGAATGAGGAATCATTGGAATCTTGGTCGAATTTTAGAGGTTCAGAGGAATGTACATGATATCGTGCGTGTCGTCAAAGTGAAAACTCTGTCCATTACTCTTACGTGCCCAATAACAAAAGTTTGTTTTGTGTTGTAGTCAGATGAGAGGAACTAAGTTGTTTTGCATGTAAAATATGTTTTAGGTAGGACCATATTTTAGGGGCTGGTATATAGAATTGATTTGATAATTTCCAAATTTATCAGAACACATTTTTATTTTTCCAAGTTTGTCACGACATAATATTTTATAATGTGATGCAAGGCCGCCATACCTATGCACGAGGTTGTAAGAACCGTAGTGAAGCTTGAGCTGTTTATTGAACTACGATACACGTATCAGAAAATAATCACGGTAATTACCATTTGCATTATTGTTTAAACACAGTTATAACATTTTGTGTCTCCCTATAGTGTATTTTTGTTTCGATTTGTAAACAAAGGGGTATGAAACATTGGTCAGGACTAAATGTCATATTTTATATTTTCTTCGCTAATACAACTGTACCTTCGTACATAAACAGTTAGACGCAATATCATCAGGTCAGGCATTATTATTATCATGGCTAATTTTTCTGTCAGATTTATACGTGAACATCATAGTAAGTTTCGTTATTTTACTTTTTATTCTAGTCATTTGTTTCCTACACTTCGATTAATAAAAAGAATGGAAATGAATTGGCTGTTGTGATACATAGAATCAGTTCATAGCACTACAATTCCTAATAAAGCATATCTCTTGCAGTGTAAGAACGTAGTTATTAAAATGATGTATGTTTAGTGTGGACACCGTAATGTAAATGTGTTTAAAAAAATCATTGACAATCATTGACAAATAATTTTACACTGCATTCCCCTGTTCCCCCTTAAATCTTGCTATGTTTATTAATCTGCAGGGTTTAATAAAACACCAAATTCTAAAATAATACAGATAACTTTAATAGGAATATAATAATTGCAACCGACATATTTGCATGCTATAAGTAGCCGGTTAAAGCTTCTTATTCTTATCATTAATTAGATTAACACATTTTTATGATAAACAAAATTTATGTGTAACTAATAATATAATCATATGAGGAAAACGGCACTCTCTGCATTTGCAAAATACAAATTTTATACGTAGTTTCAAGGGAAAATTGTTTCTTCAAATACTGTGGATAAGAGGGTCTCTCAGACAATTGTCCATCTTCCTACCACGGATCTACTGGGGTCTGATTATGGGACAAGAGTTTCATTGTGAGACCCCATCAGCAATGTGTTACCTTCAGAGATTGTAATCGGAAAAAGTGTGTTTTTATTCAAATAACAGAATAAGAAGGTCTTTAAGACAACTTACGATTCAACTGTCACCGAGCTACTGAGATTTTGTTTTGTTTGGCAAGAATTATTAAGTAAGACCAAATCAACAGTGGGTGTCATATAAATCTTGTTATCCGAAAAAAGGTAAAAGTTTTTACAATTATCATGCATTCATTAAAAAAAAGGAATTAGTATCATTCGTAATACCGACAAAAATCAAAGCTGAATTTAATTGTACTAGTGGCAATGAAATGGAGAAACGCTCTGTAGCACATGATCCTATTAATGGAAGGAGCAAGCGCGCCAAAGCTGAAACATGTGACGGAAAGTCTTTGTCCTCCTGCAGATGTCTGCAAGACGGTTACAGCGCGGCTATGTTAAGGCTGCCCGATTAATTTCACAGCGATATGTAGAAAGTCACGTGTCTGTACTTCTTAAGATCTGACGTCATAGTTAACTTTGACGTCACGATCTGCATTCCATTCGATCATTCTTCGGGAATGTATCCTAACGTAATAAATCTCCGATATGGAGTATAAAAAAATCAACAGTTTTAAAGCTTCGTAATAGGTAAATAACTATTCATAAACTAGTGGTTTTGAGACTCCCCCTGCCATGTGTAATCTAATGAATGGTGATATGTATATGCATAGAAAAACGGTTGGCACACGTGAAAGATAAAAACAATCTTAGTATGTTTTACGTGAAATCGGGAGAGAAAATAAGTACCAATGTGAATCTTGTTGGGGGAAACCTACCGATTGACCCGATTTTGTGCAAATCGAAACTAAAAGGTAAAAATGTGCTTAATTTCGATGGCGGTGCGAAATGTTTTGACAATATTTCAAATAAACGAAATATTTATATGAACCCCGAGCAAGAACTGCAAAATACATTACTTATCGAAGGATATAACATAAAAATATTTTTGATTAAATGTCATTATTCACTTGGGCCGATGCGATTTTTATATATTATTTACCGTGTTAGAATATACCCGTCACGTGCTTACGAAAAATATATGACGTCACAAAAATACATCAAATATAGTGTTGGATGTCACTGTTAATTTATGCAATAAAAGTTTAAAGAAACTCGCTTGGTTAAAGTATTTTTCGATAATTTAATTAGTATCATTTTTCGATGTATATTTAGCTTCGGACAGCCTTAACATAGCCGCGAGGACGTTCCATGTCTGAATCTACTGCGATTTCTGTGGCTTCAAGCTGATCAATTTGAAGCTGTTGCAGTGTTGTTCATATAAAAGTTACAACAAATGTAAAAATTCATGAATCAAAACTTGAAACTTTGCTTTTCAGTATCCTTATTTGTACATTACCATTATGCAATACATTTACACACAAAAAATATACATGTTTGTTAAATAATGGTTTTTGTAAAAATTGGTGGCCATACCTTTGCAAAACTACCACATGTATATAATAGTTAAATTAAATATTTGTCCTTTCAGCAATTTCAGACTAATAATGAGATGCATTTTACCAGTTAATATAAACGTGAATTAATTTTTGGAATTAGTCATTATTATTCTTATTATTAATTCCTAAATCTTGTGATTTTGAAAACCTGTAAACTACTTGTCTAAAAGTACAGAAATAAAACAATAAAAATGTAGTTCACTAAATTAAATCATTAAATTTACATTGCTTAGAATTTAATTTTTTCTGTAAGATCCCGAAACAATAACTCACGAAAATTGCTTGATATAATTGAGTATCTTCCGCTATAAGAGCTGCTAATGATCTGTCATTGACTTCACACCTTTGATTTCGGTTTGCTTTATTAACTTATCAGCGTCAATGTTTGGCTAAATATGATATCCGCTATAAACTGACAAATTCTGGAAAAAAAAAACCAAAATAGATATTTGAAACCTTTTTGTTTAAAACATTGAAAATAGAAGATCACAAACTGACAAAAAATTGATCCATAGAATAATCAACGAACTGCTGGTAAAATGTGGCTAAAGTTTACTACATGTCTATACTTTAACAAGTAAGATTACTTCATTTGCCTCTAATAATATCTATTATCGGCAATAAACAAAGGATATTGAAATCTTAAATGTTTCTTTTTAACCGAAAAATAAACCATTGATTTTATTATTTTAAAATACCCCTGTTCTGAAAAAATGGAAAATAGGGAAAAACAATCCATGGCATTCCTTTTCTTCTTAATGTCAGTAAAATTTGATATGGTAATAGCACATTTCAAAGAATTAAGTCTTTAAAAGGAAAAAAAGAATACATGTAGTTGACGTCTTTATTTTCAATAGCTATAGTTATAAGATGCAGGCATGTTACATCGAGGGAGGGACTTTTTTCATGCATAAAACATTATCTTAACATTTCATCTCCATGTATTTAGTACACTTAGTTGAGAAATCACAAGTACTTATAGATTTTTGATAACAGGTAAAACCAGTAGGTATCTATGCATGCATAAACAATTGTTATGCCATCTTGACAATGGAATTTTACTGCATCCGAGGGTCAAAATCAGACACAAGTAAACAAAGTCTTTACGTACAGAAATTAATTTGAAAGAGTTGATACTTCCAACTACTTTGAGAGCATAAAAATGCACTTATATAATAAAAATCAACTTTAAAATAGTAGTTTTAAGTACTGCACAATCGTTGTGTTATTGCATAACGATAGAATAAACTTTGTGAAATAACAATGGCTTTGTTAGCAGAGTCAAATTATATTGCCATATAGTTCTATATATACGATATGCAACATCAGTCAGTTGTTTTCCAGGTAAAGCGGTAACATTGTACGGTCGACTGGTTGTGAGTTTTCGATGTCACTTCCAGTGCTTCATGTACTGCCTATCGTATGGTCAAATTTGCATGACCCATTCATCCAGTTAAAATATATACAAAAAATATTAAAAATAGATACTACGACGAAATAACGAAATAGTTAACACATCCAGGAGAAAAAGTATATTTAACGTCATCCAATCAAAAAGAAGGTTTATTACTGTTGCCATCCAAAAATTGTCAAAAAAAAAAGCTCTGAGAAACACGTCCCTTAGTTTTTATATCACATGGCCGTCCCTCTTTTCAATTAGTTGTGATAAGATGAGTAATCCATAAAGAGTCCTTCTGGATTGATATAATGTCCAATTTCTCTTCAAAGACAGGTTGATCGCGATGGGGATGTTGCAATTTCATAGTGGCAATGTCCGTTTTCACTTTCATCTGTAGAGGCATTACAAATAAATATATCTTTAACAATACAAGTTAGTACGTTTAAGATTGCATTCAAAATTTTACACAATTTTCACACTAAAAACATAAGAAATAAAGATTATATAGGACGTATTTTTCAAAACTTCTTTTCACTATGATTTAACTCTAATATATTTTAGGCAACCTGAGCTTTAAGCTCCGGTGAGTTTTTTTTTGTCTGCCGTCCTTCTGTCTGTCCCTCAGTCCGTTTCCTTGTCATTTTCGGTCATCTGGGTCCCTCAGTAATAGCGTGGACGAGACAATGGTCAATGTCATCAACAAAATAATTGCCCTTATTTCCCCCCTTTGCTTCATTTGATTCAAAGTTCATAAACAAATCTTAGGTAATGGATGTGCAGTGAAATTAAACACCATACATGTATCAAGGATATATGTGAAAATCATAGTAGATTTTCTAAATAAGTTTTCCAGTAGGATTATATTATTAAAAAAATGCCTTTTAGTAAGGGTTTTTCAATGAGCCTAAATGACAATTTTATAACAACCAACTGGAAAACTTTGAAGTCATAGTTTGAAGTCAAAGCACAATAATCATTCTCATTTTGAAGGGGTCTAAACGAAGTCTAATTCTTATCAATTTAAATGTCTTTATAATTTGTTATACTTTCTGTATATGAAATATTTTGTATTTAGAGTGTGTCTACTGCTTCTATCTAGTAATACTGTAAAATTGTACTTACCCTTACCTGAATAGTCGTCTTGCTTGCTTGAATAATTGTAAACACATAATTTATTTTCCTGTAATGATCCAACCCAGAGAAAGTTATTATTTGCATCATAGCTTAGACTGCATGGTTTATCTATATCTTTTTCTTTTTTCAGTAGGTACATAAGAAATTGTCCGTCTTTGTCTATCACATGAATTGCTTTGGATCTTTCATCACACATCAAAATGTTTAAAAGCTCATCAGTGCAGATTCCCCAGAGTCGTTGTTCCGATCCTGGTAGATTCCCTGTATATGTAAAACGATGTACCCCTTTACAATCTGTAACAATTAGAGCACTTACCGAGTCGGACACAACGACGTCACCATTCCTGTTTTCTGTTATATAGTTAGGCTGTGTATACAATTCTAGCCCCTCTTTGTCATGTTGTATGGTTTGTATCAGTTCTCCATTGGTGTTGTATCGATTTACCATGCCTGATGTTCCCACCAATAGATCACCAGTCAACGATGAACAGAAAACACACAATGGTGTCCATTCTAAAACGGTTTTGTCTATAAGTGTAGTATATGATTCCATATCGTGTGACAGTTTGCTTATATTGTAATCTTTGTTAATATAAATCAAATCACCATCACTATTTACGGTATGTACTCCACGAAATATATCCGTGCACACATCATTTAACTGCTTCAGAGAGTCGCCTGCAGCGTTTGTCAAGATGAGATTGTTATCATCACTAACCCAGGCTTGGTCTGATTTAACATATGAAATATGATAACAACTATCAACACCTGTTAATGTTAGGGACTCGCATAATGCAAGACTAGATTTCTGTTCTTTTACTTCGTGTATGTTCTCTCTTTCTTCAGTTTGATATTTATTGGGCGAATCCATTACTTGAGCATTGGCTGGATCATCCTCTAGAAAAATTGCAACGTAAACAAGTTTTTTTTTATAAATATAAAGATATAGCGTATAAATTCATGATGGAAAATGTTAACAGAATATTACTTTTTGTTAATGGAAATGTTTACTTGATACAGTTTACGAGATGCAGAAGGCATTTCTAGCAGATTGAACATTGTTTTGACCGGTATTTTGTGTTTTATTATTTTTTGCGGGGGAAATATAATATTATGGAGTTGCTTTCAATCAAATCTCCTACGCAACTTCTCTTGCGAACTGGAAGTAAAACAGTGTTTGGACCTACGCAGAGACTATCAAATTTAGATGTTATTATTAAAAAAGGAATGTTTTGGGGGAAACATATATATAAATACCTTGAAAAAAGAAAATTTTTAAATGTTTGAACACATTACACATTTTTTATAGTTGTACGCATTCCTTTGGTGGCATAGTTCTCCCACCACTTATCAAATAATCATGATAATTTGTTAGATCTTGAATTCGACTTGTCGGATAATAATGAACACTTTTTAGATCTTGATGTCGACTTGTCCGATACATGTAAAATGACAAGTTAATGACAGTTAGTTGCACTAACACGCTTTGACAACAAAATATTGAGTTTCTAGTCAATATGAAAATTTTATGACAAGTCAGCATAAAGATCTGACAAGTTAACATAAATATCTGACAAGTACATAATCATCTGACAAGTCAACATAATTATCTGACAAGTAGTAGCATATTCATGTCACCATTACTACGCTAGAGTTCAATATTGATTGGATACGATTGTTGATAACTATTTTTATTACTTATACTTAATGCATCGTAGATATTAAGTGGCGTCTATCTTTCAACATTACACAACATTATTCATAAAGGTTTTTTGTGAATAGCTCAGAATTCTTACTAGAGAGTTCCAATAATCCATATTAGGAAAAAATTTGCGTAGTTATTTAAATATTGCTTAGAAATTAATTTTCTTTTGAAATTACATATCGTTAAAATAATTAAAAAATCAATTCCTTGTCAAAACTTAGATATAAAGATGGGGACCAAAAATGTCAATTTGTTTTATTTGTGACCCATGTCACATGCCAATTTTTTATATATAGTGCCCCAAACAGAAATGATAATTTTCCTAAAATTTGTGCAAACATTTGCCTGGAAATCATTAATGTGAAGAAATCAAACAAATATTTATAGCTTGAGCTATTATTTGATTATGATTGTATTCAAGTATAAAGTTGACCATATGTAGTGACTATAAAAGTAATATCTAAGTCAAAGTTTAAAGAATCTTGCTTTCAGATTTCCGGTTCCAGTGGTGGTATGTAGACGTGTTTTTCCAGCTCCTGGGTGTTGTGAAAAGAAATGACAGAATTTATATAAGGGACGGTTTGAAACATCAAAATCAGAAGCAGTAAGTCAAGATATTAACGAACTCACTGATAAACACGTAAAAAAATAACCAGTTTATACTTTCCATCTGAAAGAATTTTAACCGAGTGAAGTGCGCAGTGAGTAGGTAATCATCCAACAAACTTCCAAAGTATGGCAACCGTCGACCGGACAAAGGACAGTAACAAAAGAAGTCACGATAGTATGCAGGACTGTGAAGGAGAAACGGAATGTACACGTAAGTCCTTTGAAAATGTTGAAAAATACGAACTCAAAGATGTTATGCAAGGCATATCAAACATACACAGCACACTTGCGAATCTCATGATAAATTTTGAGTCTCAAAGAAATGAACTTGCAAATATTAAGCAGGACATATACGGTCAACACGGAGTTGAAGAACGATTACAATTAGTACAGTCGCAAGCCGACAATACGATTGGCCATTTCACAGATTTGGAATCAAAACATGAAAAAACGACACGTGAAATTGGTATTCTGAAAGATCTCGTCATTGAACTCGAACAAAAAGTGGAATTCCAGAACAACCAAATTATTGAACTAAAAACTAAAAGCATGGAATGTAATGCGATTATAACAGGACTGAACGAAAACCAAAATGAAAACCTTTCACTTCTACTTCAAAAATGTTTTTACACACGACCTAGAAATGCAAAAATCGAAGTCAAACAATGTTGTACTCATCAAACTTTACAGACAAGGAGATCCAAAGACAAATAGATTCCAAGACCAGTATTTATTCAATTTGCAAATCTACACCAAAGAGAAAACAATTATGACAAGAATTCAAAAGTTAAAAGAAACAAACTCGCTCGTAAGAATTTCCAATCACTTTCCAGAAGAAATGAGAGAACGCAGAAAGCGCATTTACGATCTCCAACACAGCTATAACGAGAGACAAATCACAACGGTGATCAAAGGTAACAAACAAAGGTGTGTTCCCGAAGTAACGGATCCGTATACCTGTGAAAAGGTCAACAAAGCGTCAGCCGATGAATTACTCGATGCTTCGAGCGACAAAATCGAAACAAAAGTATTCGAAGGAATACGAGGATAACGGAAACCGCTTCTCATCATATGCAGCTGAAGTTAGCTCGGTAAAACAAGTAAACCAAGCCATGAAAAAAATACTTCGACTACCCCGAGTTAGTAGCGCGACCCGCAATGTATACGCTTACATCTTCACTAATTTAGAAGGAGTGACGCATGAGGGCAGCGATGATGATGGAGAACATGGTACTGGCCGGGCGTTGTTGCGAGAGATGAAAGACAATGATATTAAAAATTGCGTCGTTGTCGTCTCTCAGTGGTTCCATAGTAAAATTGGCCCCGCCGATTCAGTCATATTCTGGAAACTGATTCGAGTGCTAACGCGAATATGGCGTAAAAGA
The DNA here is from genome assembly GCF_902806645.1 of Magallana gigas. NCBI lineage: Eukaryota > Metazoa > Mollusca > Bivalvia > Ostreida > Ostreidae > Magallana > Magallana gigas. The sequence continues at coordinate 7,013,528 of NC_047567.1, read as the reverse complement.
GAATGCTGTCGTGACAGTGATATAAAAACAATAAACATAACTTATGCATTATAAGGTTGTAAATATTTATTTTACATCCATATTGAGATACTAAATCATTTTGCATTGAACTCCTTTACTTTTTTGTCGGAATTATCCGGTTCAACCGGCATAGGTTTAACGTTTTTTACAGCAACTGTCAATATCCGGTTAACATTCGGTTACATGTGATGTAAGTAATGTACCTCTTTTTCTCCCTTACATGTACCAATTGTTATTTAATGGGAATTTTGATATCTTGACACGACGATGGAGTCGTTTTTGTTTACCTTGACATTTTATGAAAATAGATACCCAAAAGTTACGAAATTTCTCTGTAAACCAAGGAAAAGCTGACTTCTCTTATCAAATGTTACTTTATCCATTCAATATTTTTTTAAACAATGGGCCATAATGTATTGAGTATTACCTAACACCTAGAGGATATCCCAACATCACAATTTTTTTTTCTTTCCTAATTATTCTATTGTAGAATTGATACCACATTCATAACTTTCCCTCTCTACCCCAAACAGTTCAACAATCCCCTTTCGATATCCATGACCCCTCTTCTTTTGTTTATGATGATTGCAAAGAAAACAACACAAAATCATAAGTTTGATAATGGATAACAATAATATAGATTATCTAAATATACTAAGTGTTAACTGCCAGGGCCTCGGAGACAAAAGTAAAAGAAAAGATGTGTTTAACTACTTCATAATTAAAAACTTAACATTTTTTCTGCACGATACACATTTTGTACAAGAGGACGACACAATGATACAAACACAATGGGGTTTTGAAGCTTACTTTAGTTCCTATAGATAGTGGAGTGGCAATTTGTTTTAAAAACAATTTTGAATTTAAAGTTAATGATGTATTTTTATATATTAATGGTAACAGTCTAATGTTAGATGTAACTATAGAAAATAAACAATACTTGCTGGTAAATGTATATGGACCAACTGAAGACAATCCACAATTTTATAAAGATATAGGAAAAAATATTCAAACAGTATTAAATAATCACTACATCATTATGGGTGGTGACTTCAATATGGTTATTGATAAGAACTTAGATACTATGAATTATAAAAACTTGAATAATCCAAAAGCGCGGTCTGAATTAATTAATCAAATGGGATCCCTAAATTTGAGTGATATATTTAGATGTGCAAATCCACAATTAAAACGATTTACCTGGAGGAAAAAAATCCAATTAAACAAGCAAGACTAGATGTTTTTCTTATATCATGTAAATTATCTCCCTTTATACAAACTATTGAATATGAAAATAGTTACCGTTCAGACCACAGCCCAGTTGTGTTACATATAAAAACTACAGACTTTGTACAGGGCAGAGGATATTGGACGTTTAACAACTCTCTTCTTTCTGATAAAGAATATATACAAACAATAAAGACACTGATAATTGATACAAAAAGACAATATGCTGCTCTTGTCTATAACATGAATGAAATTCAGAATATCAAAGACTCCGAAATAGTATTTTAAATATCTGACAGCTTATTTTTCGATACACTACTAATGAAAATAAGGGGCAAATCTATCTATTTTAGCACATACAAAAAAGAAAATTAAAAGAAGATGAAAAAAAACTCAAAGATGAGATTAAAAACTTAGAATTTTTTTAGATGAGTCAAGCAAACAAATACTGGCTAATAAGCAGATAGAATTTGAAAACTTGAGAGCACATACATTTAAAGGAAACTATATCAGATCAAAGATTAAAGAAGGAGAACAACCAACAAGATATTTTTGTAATCTAGAATACCGCAATTTTATCAATAAAGAATTATCAAAGCTAGAAATTGAAAATGGTCAAATTATACAATCACATGAAGAAATTTCAAACAAAACAAAGTTATTTTATGAACATCTTTACCAAAAAAAGTAAACTTTAGAAAGATAAAATTTAGCTGAAAAACTTAAACATTACAAAGTCAAAAAACTAACAGATCAAGAATTAAATAGTTTAGAAGGTTCGGTCACCAAAGCAGAAGTTTTAAAAACTCTAAAGCAAATGAAAAATAATGAAAAGCCCAGATGCAGATGGATTAGAATCCTTAAAATTCTTCTGGGCAGACTTAGGTGAATATATAACAAGATCCATAAATAATTCTTACAATAAAGGAGAATTTACAAATACACAACAATTAGGAATAATAACTTGTATACCAAAACCTGATAAAAATAGGCAACTTTTAAAAAACTGGAGACCTATTACACTACTCTCAGTAATTTACAAAATTGCTTCAGGTTGTATCGTAGAAAGGTTAAAAACAAAACTGCTTACAATAATAAATGATGATCAAACCGGTTTTTTGAAAGGAAGATTTATTGGAGAAAATATTAGAATTGTATATGATATTATGAGTTACACTGAATTCAATGATACTCCAGGCCTATTGATGTTAATAGATTTTGAAAAAAGCATTTGATACAGTTTCATGGGACTTTATATTCCAAACTTTAACCTTCTTTAACTTTGGAGTTTCAATCAAAAAGTGGATCAAATGTTTTTATCAGAATACATCCTTAATATCAGATGGGTCAGCATCATCTCTAAATGGTATACTACACAAACACTAGACTATTTTTCAGAAATATCAGGCCTTAAAATTAATTTCAGTAAAACAAAACTGATATGGATAGGTAGCAAAAAATTCTCAAAAATGTTTATCACCACACAAGATGGAAATTTAATTGGTAAGAAAAAACGTTCGATTTACTTGGAATAAAGTTTTCTGTTAACTTAGATGAAATGGTGGATCTAAATTATATCAATAAGATGGAACAAATATTAAAGTTAATAAAACAGTGGACAAATAGAAAGCTTACCCCTCTTGGAAAACCATCAATCATAAAAACCCTTGTTATTCCAAAGATAGTATCAAAGATGGTACTAGCTTTACCAAATCCCCCAAGCAACTATATAAAAAGTTCTGAGAAGAAACTGTATGAATTTTGTGGGATGGTAAACTGAACAAAACTTAAAAAAAGCTGCAGTTATACAAGATTATAAAGATGGCGGTGTCTAAAGATGATAGAATATTCAGATTTTATAATTACTCTCAAGTCTAGTTGGACAGGACAACTAATATCATCCACGGATTCAAAATGAAAGAAATTATTTGAATCTGATTTAAATGGTACTATACCAGAACTTATGAACTTTGGATTACACTTTGTTAAAATTATAAAAGATAGAACAAGAAATAAATTTTGGAAGGATGTCCTTCAAAGGTGGACACTGGTTTATATGGCAAATATTACAAAACAATGTAAAAACATATCAAATGACCACTTATGGTATAATCCGGATATAACAATATAAAGTAAAAATCTTTTTTAAAAATTGTTTTGATAATGGGATAAGATACATTAGTGACATATGTAATGCAGATGGTAGTTACCTTCCTTTTCACGATTTTAACACTTTTTACAATGTAAAACTAAATTTTCTTCAATATTCAGGTCTTATTCCAGCAATCAAAAGTTATCAAAAAAGGATGGCAGATATATAAGTAAGGATTATAATCTAAGATACCCAAATACAGTAATAATTTTTATGAACTCAAACAAGGGCTGTAAGGAAATGTATTATGCACTGATCTCACAAAAGAAAGAGTTGGCCACATCTGAAAAAAAATAGGGAAGAAAAGGGATAATGCTTTACAAGAAAAGAATGGAAACTTATTTATAATTTGCCCTTTAAGTGTACTCAAGAAACTAGGTTACAATGGCTTCTAACCCAGTTACTTCACAAAATTTCTGCAACAAATAAATACTTCTGTAATTGCAATTTAATCAACTCTGATTCATGCTCTTTCTGTGGACAGTTAATAGAAACAATAGACCTTTTATTTTCTAAATGCTACCTCATAAAAGAACGTTGGGACAAAATTAAACACTGGCTTGATGATTTACAGTTAAATGTGAATTTTGATAACAAATCATTCTCTTTGGTAAATATTTGAACAGTGATGTACATCACTTTGAAAATATATTAATCTTGATAGTAAAACAACATATATATATATATATATATATATATATATATATATATATATATATATATATATATATATATATATATATATATATACCTGTAAATTTAGTTTCTCTAAACAATTAAACGTAGAGGCACTGAAACATACCATTATTAACAGACGATATGTTGAAAAATATATTCTTAAAAAAAACTGCAAATACCAAGAGTATAATAACTATTAGTCAAACATCTTCCAAAAGCTAGAATCATGGGTAAATGCTTTCATCTGTTTCTATTTCTGTACCTTCCCCCTACCCCCTGCTTTATTTCTATTCTGTTTCTATTTTTTCCCTCCTCCTCATGGGTGAATTGAATCAAAATCATACGCTGGTAAATCCTGATTTATGGAAACACATTTGGTTATATGCATATGAATTATGTTTGTGTCTATGCCAATATACATGTCATACATGCCTGTATTTCAGTATGTACAAGAATACAAGATTAAGATTAATTTATAGTAAGTCAGTGAATTTCCTTTTTAAACTTATGGACAAATCGCCCAATTTCTACTCCTCCCTCATCCCCTCGCCCCCATTATATACCCCCCCCCCCCAAAAAAAAAATAACAACTTTCATGACAATAATAAAATTATATTGCTGATATTTTACATTTGTGTATATACATCTGTATAATCATATTACTAGTATATTAGAAAAATGTATCAACCAAATTTACTATTAGTTTATACATGTATGTCTTATATCACTTATATATGTTCTTTCTTTTGTGAAAGTTGTGTTTAAATAAAGGGAAAAAAAAGAATCTTGCTTTACTGTTTGCTACAAATGCCAGTAAATAATGAACACAGCGACATATGCTAACATTGTTACAAAATTTTGGAGCAATCAAATGATAACGCAAAAAAAAAAAATATATTAGTAGTGTCATCTTTACAAAACCGTGTATACTAATTGACATACATTTAATGTCTCATGTAAAAGGAAAAAAAAGAAGGGGCCACATCCCAAAAATTTGGGATTTAACGTAAAATAAGCTGATTTTAGACTGAATTTGAAGACAATTTTTTCTTACTATCTACGAAATAAAAACTAAAAATGCCAAAATATATCAATAGAAATATCAAAATATTGTTCAAATATGTTTTTCAGAACATCATAAATATATCATAACACACAAACTATCTATAAGTTTGTTCTGCACTGAAAATCAGGAAGCTAAAGTAACAGTACTCTAAAACCTACTGAGTTATAAAAATCGTTTATTTTCCTTTTGAAAACCTTTCGCAACATGAAATTTGTGTTATGTGAAATTCACGTCATTTTTTTGTGAGGTTCACGTAAAATAACTTCACGTGAAATTTTCGTGAAAGTTCACCTGATTTTCACACAATTTCAACGTGAAATCCCTTTCACTTGAAATTAATGTTAATTGATTCATGTGAAGTTCACGTGAAATTTCAATCAATTTTTAAACAACCCTGATTGATTTTTAAAGAAGAGCCTTTTACTTCAGTACTGGCTGAGAGTTTTGAACTTAATTTATATATTATAATACTTTCGAGATTACATTTCGGTAATATAACATTACTGCAGTAATGCAAATTACAACAAAAACTTTAGCAATTAACGTTATCTTAACATATATAAATGAAATTAAAATGTGTAAGTCTATCAATGAAATAAAGTAAAATCTTGTTCTCTAGAACAAGATGGGACTGGTTAAAAACTTTGAGACATCCGAGTAATCGATATATCAAGAGAATTACTTAAATTTTACGTGTTTGGAACTTAAAAATCACTTCGACTTATCCATTGTATTCAAGATATCGGTGTTCGAGATTCCGAAGTTCAACTGTACTATCTACATGCATGATATTGTCTGTTCCAAATATTTTTGCCGCATATTCTTTTAAATTATCAAATATTTATAAATACCTCTTGATTCAGACGATGTTCATTCAATTTTATGAACAAAAATCCAAAGATTTCCCGTTTGAAATGCCTCCTCCAGATTGTTAGGTTTCAATACACGGCTAAAAATAGAAGGTCTACGGGGATTTTTTATTACATCAACCATTATTAAGCACAGATGATGACAATGGACAATTGTGTGAGGTGTTCCGAGTGACTTCCAAAACAAAGATGTCAACATTTCCCATTATGAATCTCGATAGGAAATCTGTTTTTCGTTCCTGTGAATTTTTACGTGGGGAAAGGGATAATGTTTGAATAAGTTTTTCTTGGAAATTTTCCCTTTCGTGCATTTAATTGCAATTCTTTCTTTGTGTATTTTTATTAAAAATCGTTTAAAAGTGCAGCATAAATATCCTGGGACAGACTTTAACAATTTGAACTCGTTCCGGATTTAAGACTGAGTCGGATTTGAATTAGTCTTGCCTGTGCCGACATCACAATTTTACGTCACAGTTTGAAGAAGAAGATGGACTGTTATTCTGGGGACTGGTGTTACTTGGGTGCTTATCTTGTGAGGTAAACATAAGTTTTTGTCTCTCAGTTAATACGATACACACGGGCATGGTCTAACTAAGAGCGATTTCAAGGCAAGCTACTGACAACCAATTTGATAAAACAGGATTACAAACAGTCTCAATTGAAGTCATCTTTTCGTTAGTTCTATGGTCGATACAACGACTTTGTCAGAAAATACAATCTTTCACTGGGTCTCATGCTGACTGATACTTATTGTTAAACTATTATTAATCACCTAATCGTCTATAGACTACTCTTTGTTTCGATTACGGCAAATAGCACACGGCAGGTGTGACACGTCAGCAGAGAATGATCACTCCTCCATTGATCATCAGTGATCCTACCTCTATTTCTAAATGACCGTGTTTACTGTGCTCCTGTTTTGTATTTTTCCTTTGGACTATTGATTTTGTACCCTGTTCGTAATCACAACATACATGAACACGCCAATTTTGCCGGCTAGCTAGGCCTGGGAATGGTCGAGAAAATCAATTCTATTTGAGGGTCATCCCTGATTTCTATTTAGACTAAATATGAAGGCTACAAAGTGGGGGTGATCTCCCTCTGAATTTGTACCCAATATCGTATTATAAATTTTATACTTACACTCTCATCAGGTAAGCTAGTTATGACAACGTTCAGGTGATTCATGCAAGTGAAAACTTTTATTATCTACTTTGTCTTTCGAATGGAATAGGAAGTTGTAAATTTTGAGATCACGTTTAGTAAATTACTTATTGTAATTTTAATATTATTAGTGAATCGCCCATAGAATACTTTTCGCAATCGAAAAATGAATTATAAATAGCGATTAGTACTCCAACTTTTTAATGCCAAACTGAATGTTGAAAAGTGTACTTCAAAGGTGCATAATGTTGATTACTTGTGTTGGATTGGACAATGTATTTATTTTACATTCGAGTAGCCCTAATTTTTTATTTATTATACAGTTGAATCATTAGAATTCGTGTTGGCTCAATATTCGTGGTATTTGTTGTTAGCCTTCTCCGACAAATTTACAAAACCTATTTAAAAATAAAAAAAACCCCGACACAATAACACCCTTTACGAAAAAAAACCTCCCACAATCTAAGAAAATTAGCCCCAACACATTTAAATGATTCCACAGTATTCACATAGTGAGTTGCTTGGACCACAAACCCCAGCAAACAAAGAATCTCTTGCACCCCTCTCTTCCCAATTAATTTATTCTTGCTCCTAACAGGTTAATGAGACACGGACAGGCATCTAAGATTATATATATATATATATTTCTACTAATGAAAAAAAATGCCCCCTTCCTAGTAATACAGTATAGAACAAGGTACAGGTTATTTTCTATATTATGTGAAAAAATATTACACCAGCTTTCTGCATGTGTAGTACATGTAAGAGGGCTTAACCCAATCACTCCATACCCTTAATTAAAATCAGAAATGCTATGTTTTACATTTTGTAACTGATGAAATATATCTTTAAAAAATTATTCTTGCAGAGTTATGGATACGAGAGTGATCTCTCATTTTGGTGCCATTCTTGTGTTTGAATTGTGTATTCATTAGAGACACATTTCTGGTTGACAAATAAAAGACAAACATTTTAAGGGAAGGTAGTTCTAGATGTTATTCAATAAGTATCATATTTTTTTCTTTTTAGGTGTACTTGATTGAACTGATCATGATGTTGGTGGTTTAATTTGTAATTTAATTCAAAATCTACAATAACGCACTATTTTGTGAACAGGTAGTAGCATTTTAAGCAATTTTCCAATAAAAGAAATATATTCAATTGAATAAGCATCAATTATATTGAATAAAACTACTGCAAACTTAATTTGAAAACCCATATCTTTACAGAGCATCATTTTTGAAGAACAAATAGGCAAAATGCGCAAATGTTTCTTCACTATCTTAAGAAGTCTACATGTAACATTTTGTGTTGTTCGGTTTTGAAGCAAATGTCAACAGCACAGTTTGAGTAAAAAAATCACAGGCTGCTGAACTTTAATGTACGATTTTTTATTGCAGTAATTAACTTAGTCGTCCCGAAGTATAAGAGTTATGTCTAAGACACGATGTATGTAGTATCGATATCAATTATATCGACGATAAGAACTTTAATGCATATGTACACAATTATGTCCAAAGAGAGATATAATTCACCAAGCAATACAGGACTAAATGATATCATGCAAGATTCAATCGTATCTTAACCATTATTTTATTGCAGTAATAGATAAAAAAACATTTTGTAAATAACCTTTTCACTTATTCCCTAAAAGCATCGATATCGTGTATATTTCTGACTTATGTCCAAGACACAATATTGTATTGATATCGATTCACTGATTTCATTATACAGCACCTGCAACGTTTTTTTTTTACAAGCTAAACGATAGGATAGGAGTTATGCACGATAGAATAGGATTAACGCACGATAAAACAATATACATGCACGATAGGATGTGATTGATACACGATAAGAAAGGATAAATGATGTCATGATAAACGTATAATCGCTTTAAACGATCTTCACAAATAAATAGATAATGTCAAAATTTGTGAAAGAACATGTACGAATAAAGGTTTACGTGGATTTTGTTAGTAACAATTTCCGAGTTGTAAGTCGTCGCTCATCATCTATAGAATGTATAAAAATGCCCAGTTTTTTTATAAACTAAAATTTTGAGCTTTAATGATTAATAATTTTTATGTATTGTCAAAACTGCTTTACTTACCGAACACCCTAGCTGATCGTTTCGAATATTTCAGCCCGAGATTAAATCACACGGAAAATAGCTGGTTCAATTATAATAATCAAACGTTTGTTTAAAATGAATATACAATCTATCATGAATACATTTCTTTTGGTTTAAGGAAATGATACATTAAAAAAGAATTATATTACATACGAGTACAAGTTTAATAAATATTAACGCAGATACACATTTCGCGTACGATTTGTTAACATTGTTTTTATTACCACACACCCTAGTGTCGATAGGAATTTGCATATAAACACAACTGCAACTCACCATATTTTAACTTCGATGTCGTCGATATCGTAACGATATCTTTTGACAGATATACACAGCAAAAGCTGTATCGATATTAATTTGCTTTATTGCAGTATGTAATCAGGTACTTCGGAAAACTGTACCATGCTTATCTTTAGATTTGACTATCTATCCAGTCGATCACAATTATATCATTTAAATTTTACAATCCTTAAAACCCATTATTTAGACATTCTTCTCAATTGTTATTGATTACATTTTTATTACCGATGATTTTAAAAGAATTCCAAAGAGTCAATATTGAGGTTGATATTGTCATTTTAAATAATAGTGTTATATTTGTTTAAATACAATTATATTATATATTACCGCTATTGAATAGGATAACACCATTTTGTATTAGATATCGCCTATAAATAGTGAGCCTTAAAAGTTATTGCTGTCGATATCGATGTCGATATCGTCATTTTGTGTACGATATCGTCAATATCGACAATATAATTGATTTTGCAACTTCATCAGCGTATGACGATAATGATGTCGATATCGTCAAGTTTTGTACGATATCATCGATATCGACATCATAATTGGGTTAGCATTTTTGAAAATTCGATATCGATGTCGTCATTTTGTTGGCGATTTCGTCGATATCAACAACAAAGTTGGTCTTTAACATGTATGGAATTATGTGTAAGAACAGCTCTCTAGTGTGTAAATACAATATGAGTGGTGATTTTTAATTTTGATTAAAATTAGTCGTCGCAACCAAGGGTACAATTTTTTGTTTATCAAAAAATGAATTTGTAAACAAAAGTTGGTTGAATTACTTTACTTGTTTAACTTTTAACCTTAAGGTAAGGTATGCAGCTTGCGTTTTTTAGGAAGATACATACTATTTTGTTAACTAACTTAAGTCTTTTTTTCTCATCAAGTTCATATCAATTTGCTGGACCTGTTTTATAGCTACAAAAGGTGAAAGTTCAAGTTTCAAATTTTCATGTTGGTGAAATGTAATTGATTTTATGAAAATATATACAATTTATATGACACTATTATGAAGGTTGTGCTTAAAATGTTCAAAAAAAAATTCAATATCTATATCATGATTCTTTCCTTTTTATAAATTTTCTAAAAAACTACATAAAAATTTAATGAATACAACAAAAGTCTTGATTTTGGACTACTATTATGTAATCGAAAACATCTTATATGAAACCTTTCCAAGTATACCGTTTTCAGGAAAAACAAAAGCATATGTGTAATCTAGTGTTTCTAAAACACTATTCTTAATAATATGATTATGATGCCGGTTTCGTTTTTGTGGAAATTAATAAAATGCATATGTCCTGTTATTTTTTAAATGAAACTACTAAACCATACAAAATAATAATTAAAGAAAACCCTCAAGATCAATTATGACGTCATATAAATTTTGAGGTCATAAAAAGTAGGTGGTGTAACGCCGCAAAAAAATATCATCAACAAATAATTTAATTTAGATGTTGGGACACAGATACCTGCCCATGTTTATATTTATCAATTATAAATGACAGTTCTTCATACTCACCGTCCGGTAAGAGTAGATATCTATACACAAATATGTTGTTGTTGTGTTTTGATCCAACCCAGAGATGCTGAGTGTTTATATCATACTTCAGGCTAAAAGGCGTGAATATCCCAGGTGGTCTAATCAGTATTTTGGACAGAAACTGTCCATCTTTGCTAACCATGTGCACTGTGTTTGTCCTTTCATCACACACTAAAATGTGTGACAGAGCGTCAGTGCAGACTCCACGTGGCCGGATTTGGGATTCTGGGAGATGTCCTGTGTAAGAGAAACGATGTTTTCCTCTTCGATTGACCACAACGACAGCATTAGGCCAGTTAGAAACCACGATATCCCCGTTATTGTTTTCAGTTAAATAGTAAGGTTCTTTAAACATATTCATGCCTTAAGTTGTTGTGTTGTATTTGTTGTTTTCGTTCTCCGGTCTGGCTGTATCGGATTATTTTTCCTATCCATGTATCATATCTACAAGCGCCAACCAACAGATCTCCAGTGGACCAGGAAGAATACACAGACAAGGGTTTCCATATACTGTCTTCTGCTTTAATGAATTTTAAATTTCTCAAATTTGAGGACAACTTGATATCATGATCTCTGTTTATAAAAATAAATTCATTTTCACTATTCACTGTGTGTAATCCACAGCTAAATGAATCACTATATATGGCATCAAAATGAAGTTTGAAGATTTCACCCTTTGTGTTTATTGAAATGAGGTTATTTTCATCATCACTGACCCACACTTTGTCTGTTGTTGCAAAGGAAATGTGGCAACAGTGGCGTATATCAGTGACTTTGATGTGATGTTGTAAAACAGGCTCATACATCAGTTTTAGAAAATGCTTGTATTGTAAGTGCCGTTCTCTGTTATTTTTGATTTGTAATGCATTCAGTGAGTTTGTTACGCCCTTCTTTACAAGTATTTTCGGCAAGGATACCTTACAATGTTTTGTAATAGAAGGAACGTCATGTATGTTAGAAAAACGTTTTTTTTTAAACATGAGGAATTGAACCGGTGTTATTGATGCATGTTCATATTTTTTTTCAAGTTTTTCCATACTGCCAATTTGTGTGTTAATTTCAATTTTTTGCATTTGGCATTTGTGTGGGAAAAAAAACTTGCTTAACGTGAAGTTTATACATTCCTTTAATTTCTCGGCTTTCTGAAACACCTCTGATTGATAAAGTAGGAGTTCCGAGTGAAATGTTTTGATTTCATTTTTGTGCTCTGTCAGTAGAGCAAGTCTGTTGATAAGTACCTTACGACTAATATTGTTTATAAATTTCTCGTATTTCGGATTTTTCCTAAAAAAAATGTCCAATTTCATTGACGAAACAGCATGAAACACATTTTTTGCTTGGTACTTGTAAATGTATAGCACAATACTGTGGTCTATAGTTTTGGGGTCATACATATGCTTTTCTTTACATTCAAAACAAAATAAACGTTCACAATCTCTGCAAAAAAATTCCATTCTCCGGGTGCACTGAGAACATTGACGGACGCTATAGTAAGATATTGATGCAGCCATGGTTAAGGATCTAGACGTCTTACGTTTATATCCTGTTAACGAAAATAAAATCATCATAACAAACATAAAGAAATATATTTTTAAAGATTATCAATAATCCAAAGAAACTTACATTTGATAAGTATGTAAGAAAAGGTTGAACTATTGCAGACTTAGATGAATATTGTAGAAAACAAAATAAGATGCACTACAGAATTAGTCGCCTTACGTCGCTTATAACATTAGCAGAACACAAATGCATTCGTAAAACCTTAACTTAATTGGGAGAAAAATTGTCAAGAACGGGGTGCCTAAAGACGGGTTGACTAATTGACATCATGGCTGAAAGTGTAGGGCGAGTTAACTATCGGCTTTGAAAAGTTACTTTGAATCTGACAACTTTGGTTTAAATGCATGACAATGGATAATAATGCATTAACTAGCGTGTTTTAATTTCATACATTTTCATATCACGACCGATTGGTTGTACGCCTTAACATTAATGAACAGATAATTGTATTTTACGCCTATATACTGTCAATCGCAACTTCTCGGGGAGTTGCTTTTGCTTTTGGACACGGATAGCTTTTTAAAAAGGAAAAAAAAAGTCAACCACCGACATATTAATTTTTTGATCAAAATTCAATACACCATCTGATTAAATCCAGAATTTATGCACATGAAGTTTCCAGAACAATCAAAACATGCGGTTGTAGAAATTATTTTACAACTGCACGCACATAGCATCAGGGGATGCTCCCTTTTTTTGCACAGCAACGATTTTTCTTAAATTTACATACTAAAAATACTAAAAATATAATTAACATGGAGTTGAGTTCCCTCAACTTTTATGGAACTATGTAAAAAATTAAATTGAAAATAATAAAAATACAAACTGTAATTGACAACCCCTCCCGTATTAGGATAAATAATGTATGCATAAAACAGGAAAGTTTAATTTGGATGCCCAGATTGTTTTTCTTTTATTTTGCGACGTAATAGAAATTGTATTAAAAATTGACCAAAAGGAACCAAATTTAGAATGAAATACAATAAATCACTGGTTTTAAATAAATACATGTAGAATAAAAAGTATATATTTTTAAGTCAGCTGCAACAAACCCGATTAAGGCCACGTACTTGTACATATGTATATTATCCATTTTAGTTTGGACTTTTCATCCCTGCCAGCTTATCCAAATATCCAACAATGCAGTTTGTGTTTTATTTCAATGTTAAAGGATTAAAATAAGGACAAATTTGGACAAAATGTATACAAAAAATGAAAAAAAAAAATAAAGTTCAACATATTTATCATTACATTATTATAATGTGTAAAGTGTTAATTCCTGTGCTTGCGCGGGGTATTATCTAGTCTATAATAAATAAACAATAAAGTAGTTAATTAAATGTTATCAAAATGGCTAAGGAGAATGAGAAAAATGGGGATGGATAACTATAATTGATAAACGATATAAATGATTAAACAATATACAGATTAAAAAAAACTATTGACGAACATACTTATCTATGAAACAGTCATAACATTTGTGTAACCCTTTAGTCTACAATTTAGTTTTAGTTGATGTAGATTTTGTATACTTACCTTTATAAAGATACCTGTATACTTGTATAGAACAAAAGAATTGACTTATAAGAGAAATTGATTCAACGGAAGAAATCACATTTGAAAATCAAATATTTTTTGTTATTTTCTATCTTAGATATTTCTAATTTCGAATTTGCATTTTGAACCTGTCATATTTTTCTGGCAGTTTTACTATTTATCTTTAAACTTGGCTTAAACAGCATTTCCGAAGTAAAATGGCATATTTCTGCATGGGCTGGCTGCCCCTAAGAAATATGAGATTTTTAGATAGGTTTTGAGGAATAAATTAAGATTTTTCCTGGGGTCAAATTTTGAAAAAAATATAAAAAAAACAATAACAATTCGGAAACTGATTTTTATCATAGAAAGTGTTTTATAATTACATCGTCAAGTGTTAATTCTGGATAGCTCAGTAGGTTAAATCTATATCACACATGATGTTTTTGTACCCAATTCGATTCGATTCGATTCCATATGTGGGCAGAGTTCTTCTTTTCCTAATTAATGGCATTTATAAACATTTATTTTTTATGCAATATTATGCATTTTGTATATTTGACTCCGATATTCTTCTTTAAATGCAAAACTGCTCTTTGGATTAAAGATATCGATAGAAAAGGGATATATTTTTTTAGTACATATATAGTATATATAGTAAAGTATAGTAAAGCATATGCTTTTATAGTATATTTATGTAAAAACAATCAACAGGAAGCAAACCTTAGAACGTTTTGTTTGAGGACAAGATTCATTCACTCGTTGTTACTCGAGACATGTGCCACATGAAAAAATCATGCCGAACAAAAACTGCGGCGTTTGTCCTTCCCGTACATCTGTAAGAAAAGGTACAATTGTGAGAAGAGTACTGCTGTTGTTAAAGAACGTATATACACTTACGGGATAAACAACTTCTCTACCGCCATGTTTATATTTACTTCTATTTAAAAGAGTTTACTGTATACGGCCTTATATCGAGAAGTGAAACGGAAATCAATATGCTTTTTGTGAAGACAGAAACGAATAACGGTGTTGTTTAGCAGTTTTTCCCCAATAGTAGCTCCCCCCCCCCCGGAAAACATACTATATAGTAACCTTTCCCCCCGGGGGGGAAAGCTACTATATAGTAGCTTTTCCCCCATAGTAGGGTTTCTCCCTCACGTTTTTGGTTCAGATTTTATAAAAAATATTTATGGAAATCCAGTAAGGATTAAAATCAATGTTTCTACACTCCCAGGTTGCATACATGTATATCTGCATTCATCTGTACAGGTTAAGTTTCGTTTTGCCGATTTATTTTTTATAGACAATGCTGAAAGTTGAACATGTGTGTAATGGAATTACACATAGAACTTAATTTAGGTAATTTATTGAAAAAAGTTTTACAAGTTATACACTTATTTATGCATAAATCTGTGTCCTGAAATTGTATTTAACGAGAATGTTTTAAGAATTACTTCATAAATTTATCATACTGTTTGTCTGTTTGTTAAAATTTCATCCAGGCTAAACCTCTGTTTTAGAGAAATTTTGTTTCCGATGCTTCAGAGCCCGATTCTTAAAATCCTATTATAATAATTATAGTGCATATTCCTAATTATAAGGGTCCAATGTCTCATAAACTAGAGATGACCATATCACCATAAATATATGTTCACAGTGGCAGTGGTTTACCACTTGAAGATGACTCTGAAAATTTCAGCCATCAGGGTAGGGGCCCTTGATGTTTCAGGGCCCGATGATTAAAACCCCATTATAATGATTGAATAGTGTTCTATGAGTGGGGACCCGAATCTCAAATTCAAGAGATGACCAATTAACCATATTTTTACAGTGGTAGTGCTATACCACTAGTAGATGACACCAAAAATTTAAGCCCCCATGCAGGGTAGGAGCCTTTGTTGTTTTCGAGCCCGTTTGAAATCCAATTATAAAGAATATGTATTTTTTAGGACCCCATATCTCAAAAACTATAAATGACCACATGAACATATTTTTACGATCATTTAAAAGTCAAAACATAATTTATAAATACACAATCACTCACATATTTCTTTATCAAAATGATTGAAAATGACGTTTAATTCTGCTGGGTTTTTTTCAAATTTACGAACAAAATTTTTTAAAAAGGTACGCGGGTAAAAATAATTATTCTTCAAAACATTTAATCAATTCATAAGATTACTAATGATATAATAAATAATTAGATAAATAAATCAATGAACTTTTATTCATAAAAGGAGAAACCGAAAATCAAAAAAAAAAAAAAATAACCAACCTAAGCGCATGTACGACTTTTTTATTTGTTAGTTGATTAGAAGAACAAGCTTATATTTAAAAAAAAGTCAGCTCATCACAATATATGTGTTGGTTGTTTTTTGTTTTTGTTTTGTTTTTTTTTAATTACCCTTGTTTAATTGTTCGAAGAAATAATATGGTACACAAGTAAATCTTTATTGCAGAAATTTGAAACAAATAGTATAAATTTTTAAGGTAATTGAATCGTATATGGTGTCTTCATTTATATAGCATCGTTTTCAAAATGTATATTTATAAATCACGTTGCAAACTTAAAAGTGGAAAAATTAGCAAATAGTGAGTGACAATATAAACACAAAGTTAGTTCAGGCTCCATTTCACATTTTCCAAAGTAACCAGCAAAGATACCGACATTGTTCTAGTTGTGAAGACATTTCATTGTTTTTTTAAAATGTTTTTTAAGATGTTAACAGCATAATATCTTGTGTTTCGTGGAAATGTGTTTAAAAATATGAATATGCGTAACTTTAAAACGAAATGGTAAACACTAACTTTACACATGCTTTTAATACATAATTAAAATACCCCTTAACCATGATTTAGAACCCCATCAATCAAAGTAAAACTAAAACATTTCAGTTTCTCATCATATCATTGCATCCTGTCTCCCGTTTGATATTTAGAAGAAGAAATATAATAAATTGTTTTTAAGATCGTCAATTCTAACGGTATTGATTTAAAATTGATAGCCTTTTGGACGAAGGGAGTAATACATTTCCACTTTATATTCCCTTCCTCTACAAAAGTAAGTCAAGATTGGACAGTTAGTTCCCTGGGAGAAGCTTATACATTGATGGTAATACATTGGAAAATTAAATTTCCAAACCGGCGTATTTTCACTCAAATGTGTTCTCACGTGTTCATAACGTCGAAGATAAGCATCGATTAGATGAAAAAGATTCGAGGTATTCCGAAATCCGTGTAAAAGGTGTTCCAAAAAGGGGTGAGGACAGGTGAAATAAACGATGATGACACATGCAATTTATGAAGGCGCCTGCCTTAGTTCATATTTGGGGGTTGAAAAACCATGTATTGTATTTTATGTATCAATAAATGCCATAATTATCCTTTTTTTGTGAGAAATTAATATCATATCAGTTATTGCAAATTTTTGTCACGAATGGTCCGCAATAAACATGGCCGGAAAGTAAAAATGGGGGAAAATCCACTATATAGTAAGTTTTTCGTGGGGGTAATCTGGCTATAAAAAGGGGGAAAGCCCACTATATAGTCAGCTTTCCGTGGGGGAAAAATTGCTATATAGCCATTTTTCCGGGGGGAAGAACTGCTATATAGCCATTTTTCCGGGGGGAAAGATGGCTAGGGGGAAAATGCACTATATAACACCGGCTCTATAAGTCAGGTCTTTTGTTATATACAAGTTATTCAGAAACTCATGCTTACATCATATTAGACGTTTTATTTCATTAAGATCATGTTTACATATAGTGAAAATGTACAGTACTTACCGACTCATTGTAGACCGTGTCATCTAACCGAATAAGAAAACAATTTACTCTCACTGAATGACACATGAACTATTTTAGTAAACTTTTCCTTTCCTTGATAAGAACATGGCGTTTTCAAAGTGTCAACTGAATAATTCTCATCGCTGGAAATTGGGTTCTCATGACTTCATAGGTCTGAGTTGATCTGTAATTAAGCAAAGCCGTGAACATAATGCGATATTCTCTGCATACCAACCTCATTATTATTTCATTCAGATCGACGGCTGGAACCTTTATTTGTAAGGATTTAAATCCCATTAACGAATCGCTTTATAAATATCAGTTTAAAGATTTTTGCATTATGCAATTACCACAGGCCTTGATTGATTTTGGTATGTTTTTAAAGATTTAAATTTTCAAAAAAATCAACATGAAATAACACGTATGAAAAATAATTTTAAAGTCTGTTTAGTTTCTTTTCACGCCAAACTTTGGATTTAATAAGTCTTCAACCATTGCAAACATTACTTATACATGTAGGCAGAAATTTATTATAATGCAACAATTTTACGTATGAATTTGACTTAAATATTCAATCTATAGCTAGATATTGCAAATTAACTAAAAAAAGACTGCACTTTAATTACTGCCGACACTTTTGGTATTAAAATACGTGTGATATAGTATAAGCTATAATTAAAGCTGACATGAATTCATAAAAGCATTTGGTCGCCATATTAGTTTCGATCGCTCCTCTACTGCCACTGGGGTATATATACCAGTTAAGAAAGTTACGGTCGGTTGCTTTCCGATCGAGGCATTCGCGTTGCACGGACTTCTAAATGCATGAACTACACATTGTATCACGGCCCTGTGCATTTTCTCTCGTTTGTGGCTGTTCAATAAATCATGATACCTTGAGGAGGCGGAGCTACCATTTGTACAATAACTTCCAGTGTCGGGAAGTTATTGTACAGGTAGCTGTACAATAACTTCCACCTTTATACATGAAAACAAAATCCAAGAACATCAATTTATTAGCTTGAAAAATTGTCTTACAAGCAACAAGAAAAAAAAAGAAAAACAAAAACAAAAAGAAACGAATTTTTAGAAATTAAGAGAATGTACAATTTCTCAAACTTTTCAAAAATTGAAAGAAATATTACAGTTTTGAAAATACTGTCCATTTTTGGCATTAGTTATGTCAGAACCAAAGGAGCGTAATGTTTTTGTTGGACGACATGGCAGGTCTGTTTCAATTTCCATGTCGTCCTCGCGCTTTCTTTTCTCCAAGGATTTTGCCACCCCAGGAATAGGTTCCAATACTGCAGACACCTTCTTAAGAATATCGTCGCACGGTTGTTTGTATTTTCTTACTGCCTTTTCTGAGCGATGACCCGTCCTCCTCATTATCTCTTGTTCGTCCACCCCTGCCATGTATAATTGTGTTGCGCAGGTGCGTTTACCTGAGTGGTTACTGTAATTTCCCTCCAATCCAGCTTTTTTGCAGATCACTTTCATCATTGATTTCAGTTTGTTCACACCGACCAGTTGGTTTCCATATTTTGGCGGGCTTCCTTGCAACGGGCGTCGATAGAATGACCCTGCATTATCCAGACCATCCAAATACATTTTATAGTACTCCGCGATACAACGCTCACCTAAGATGGAAGAAAAAGCAAAATTCTTTGAAACAAAATCAAAATAAGTAACATGTAATATCGATAAATGAGTTGATAGTTAATCAGATCATATCGAAACCTCAATTTCTTTACACAATCTTTCAACACGTGCAGATATACAAACTCCCCGGGGTTGGTGTCCCATACTAGATAGTTGTTTTTGTCGGGGAGGGGGGGGGGGGGGGGTCGAGGCCTTCTCTTTGCAACTTCTACTGTCAATTTTAAAATTCTCTAGGGGGTAGAGGGTCGGGTCAAAACAAAAATAGGGCATTTACCACTACATGTATACAACTATTTTACTATTTATAAATGAGTCATTGATTTACTTAGATAAATGGATTATCTTTAATGTTAACTTACCAGCTGAACTGTGATGTCGTATGCGCTTATTTGTTAGCTGCATTTGCGCCAAACCGCCCTTGTACGTCTTGCTGGCACGCCCGATGAATTCTACATATTTTCCGGAGTTGTCAGTCCCAAGAACAAACTGACTACACTCAAGTTCGTGGTGTTCGTCATGTCCACGTAAACCAAAGAGTTTGCAGTTGTAATAGAACATGGTATGCTGAAGAGTTTCCGATTCTTTATCGCCGAATATTCCTTTGTTCCACATGCTTTCTTCATCCTGCGGCATGATGGGCTCCGCTTGCTTTATCGATGTTCCAAAACCGCGCTTCAAGGAGGTCTTTCATCTTGCTATCGAGAATTTTCCGGAACTCACTAAATCTACAGTCATTGTTGTCCAAGATGTTTTTGTCAAAGACGTTTTTGTCCTTAAGATGGCGCAATAATCCACAGGTAATAAGGTATAGGGATCGAGGTGGGTATTCGACGCCGTCTTTCCTACGGGTTTCCACGATGAACCGTCCAAGGTAAAAGTTCAGCTGCTCCGCAGTCATCACGTGCAAAAACGGGATTTCAGCATCAGAATTGCGAAGTCGCTGGTTTCGCCATTCTTCAAAGACCCTCAAAGCCCATGCAGTATTTTTTTTGGTGTTTGCATTTTCAGTTGATGCGATTAGCTTGGAAATGTCTTCATCCGTCGCAGGTTCTCCGAAACGGGTATCGTCATTTTCATTGGGTTCCAATTTTGCAGCTGGTAGTTTCGGGGCAGAATCCGTCGTTTCTGGGCAAGCATTATGATAATCCATTTCAAATGAACCGAACTCAGAACCCCCTTTCGTGTCCGTATTTACATCAACATCGAGGCTTAATATTTGGCACAAACCTTCGGAAATATCATGTTCCTGCTCTATTTCTTCACAAACTTGTGATAGTTGAATGTCTTCATCTGTTATAATATCCCCGCATAAAAAGTCGAGATCGCCCAGGTCTATCGTCAACAAGCTCTGTTGATCCTCTATGTCCATCTTCGTCCGGTTTTAAGCTAATAATGACTCAAATTGATCGGGATTTGATGCACGTGATCTGCCGAAAATGATACATTTGGCGGCATTTTAGTCACGGAATATTCAGAAGGTCTTCGGCTACAATGAATTAACTAGATGCTGAAGCGGGAAAATTCACCGGAATTTTACGAATGTTGTCGATCATTTCGCGGGCAATGTTACGGATATTTTTTTTTCGCGGGCATATAATTCGAAAGATTTGATTGGTCCTTGATACAAGCCAGTTAAAGTACATTTCATCTCGTAAATCATGGATACCCAAGAGGGCGGAGACTCGTTTGCTGCGCAAACTCGTCACCGCCCTCTTGGGTATCCATGATATACTCGATAAAATGTACTTTAACTATAACTTGTAGTAAAATGTAGTAATAAAGAATAAAGAAAACAACAATCAATCACATACAAAATATATTTATTCTTTGAAAGGATGTCCAAGGTATCCGTATTATTTTGCACAGACAGTGCTGCCTTACTTCGCATGCACATCGAGCTCGTGTGTCGTTTATACAGAAGGAATAACGTCTGCATCTTCTTGAAAACCCCGGCGACACAACATCCAACACAATAGCTAAATGATAGTAAATCCAAGAAAGTAACAACGTTTCCATCCGTTCCTACAAAAACGCCCCATTTCTAAAATCCATGCGATAATTGACATTGCTCGAACTGCCACAGTGTGTGGTTTGCGCATGTGCGATGTTATAACATACACAGGAAAACAGTCTATAACTAGAACTTTTTTTGTCTTCAACAAAAAGTAAGGTCTTTTCGACAGCCCCATTATCCTTTTTTAATTAAATGTTTAAAAAAATGTATTCTCTAATTTATTTCCAAGTGTTCTAAACGCTTTGGTATCCCCAGTTGCTTAGATAGGAACTTATGAGTAGTGCAATGTGGAAAGAAAGATAACTCCAGGCATGAGTTTTACTAAGCTTCTTAAGTTTAAGATTTCATCGTAACCGTAAGTTACGATGAATATCTGTTTTACCAAACTTCTTAACTTTAAGTTACGTCAAAAATATCGTCGTAACTTACGACAGCCTATGGGCTACTCTAAGTTAAGAATTTTTCGTATTTTTCGAAATAAATGAATAAAAATGGCCGCCTGCTTATTGTTTATTGAAGTTTTAAGAGAAAACGAAGACAATGCTTTCCGTCGTGAACGCGTTTTCAGAGACAGGAGTCAAGTTCTAGATATGTTGACCGACAGCGAGCTCATTGGGCGATATAGATTTCCAAGGCGAGTTATTCTGCAGCTGACAGACGATGTCAAAGACTTCATACAGCCACAAACTTTGAGGTCGCATGCCATTCCAGCCCACATCCAGGTATTTTTATGGATATGACTTAACAGAGGAAATTCTAAATGAAAATAAACAGAAGCTGGACTTATAAAGCTTCTTATCAATCAAATTCTTACAAAATATTAATATCATAATACATCACACTCATGATATTGATTAAAAAAATACACTTACTATGTTGGTTATGTTCAAAGAATGATTCCGAATGATATCCTTGCAAACATTTCTATTTGTCCACTATTTTGAAAGAAGGATGAAGAGTAACCAAAAGGGCCACAACTGTATTATTACTTCATCGAGTTGTTCCCCTTTAACAAGATTGTGTGTGATGAACCATACAAATTTAAAATAAAATTTAAATATTGCCTAAAAGATATATAAAGCATTTTTTGATTTATTGTGTAAAATTTATATCATTTCTTGTTGACAGTCAAGTATGGTTAGAATATATTTCCATACCTATACTAAGCAATATTATAGTTCAAGTATTAATCATAATATAGTAAAATGGTGATCAAGGAAATAAATTAATACATAGTTAAAGAATTAAAGAAATCAAAGGAGAGAGGCTTTTTTGTCATGGACTTTTTTTTAACTAAATGAATAGACCTATAAAATTGTGTTAAGCCTAATGGGGTAGCCGCGGATATAAATGTATATGACATTTTTATCCGCTACTTGTGTTAATGTCTGGTTAAAAAATTCTGAACCTGCCCCCCCCCCCCCCCCCCCCAAGCATCAAATAATGTTTTTTATCTTTGAAAAGTCTTTATTTCATTTAATTATTAGTACATGCATTGTAACCGGGTCTTGATGCAGATGACATAATAACACCAAGTTGATTTTATAGGGTTCGATTCCTTTTTCAATAAATTGTAGGAATATATGGTAAATGCAGGAAATCACACTAGAACAACACACACATAAAACATATATAAGCACACAACAAAGACAAAACAAACACAAACATCGCACAGACATTGACATAAAACATATATTTACTTAGATCACCTATTAATATTATCAGCAAAGACCGATAATTTGATAATTTATATTTAAACAATAATTCCAAATGATCAGAAATATTTATGGTAATAAATATCAATAAAACTATTTACAGCAATGACAGAAACATATAGTAACCAATTTATGGAACTGAGTGCAAGTCCTATTTACTGGATTTCATATCATGAATCGATCACCATATTCACGATATTAATTGTACACACTGTCAGCAGTGACCAATACTGATTAATCAAAGCGTAGAATAAAAACACCTTTATACAAATGGAATATTCCAAAATCATTTCTTTACTCTATATATTTTGACTTAACCATTATTTTAAATAGGAGTGTTTAGGTTTAATCACACACAACACAGTTAGTATTGCAGTGCAGCGCAAAGAGTGAGAGATTGAATGAATGAATGAGTGAATGAATGATATGTGAATCAAAATACCTTAATACTAAACAAAACTAAAATTAAAACTAGGTAACACTACTACATTTTATCATTATCTTTTGTTCATTTTATTTTATTTACTTTTTTTTTGCTTGTCGAAGATTTTGAACTAATTTCCAGGCTACCCTCACCCTCTTTTATAAACATACTACAGGTGTGTTATGTCAACAGTACCTTTAAATCATTCCAGGTTCTAACATGCTTGCGTTTCCTGGCTAAAGGAGACTACCTCTCAGAAACAACAGACATTCATGGGATCTCCAAATCATCTGGTTGTCTGGCTGTTCATCGAGTGGTCGATGCTGTCTGCAAAGCTTTGCAGAACATCGAGTTCCCTACAAGGAGGGAACACATTTCCCGTACCAAAGCGTCGTTCTACAAGATTGCTGGGTTCCCAAATGTGATTGGTGCCATCGATGGGACTCAGATACCCATACAAGGCATGGGAACAGATGACGAACACCTGTATGTCTGCAGAAAGGGTTTTCACTCCATAAACGTGCAAGCGGTTGTAGACGCAGATTTAAGGTTTGGATATTAAAACTCTCAATTCAGATAAAGATGAATTGCTAATTAAAAGTTTAAACGTTTATATATACACCAAAGAAATACTTATGTTTTTATTGTTCAAATATTAATTGATTTCCAGGTTCACAAATGCCGTCTGCAAATTCCCAGGAGCAACCCATGATGCGTTCATTTTGCAAAACAGCTCCTTGCCAAATTTGATTGAAAGCCTTCAGGATGGAGGTTGGCTGATAGGCGATTCGGGTTATCCCCTTAAAGAGTGGCTGATGACTCCTATCAGCAACCCGAGGAGTGGACAAGAAGAGCGGTACAATTCGGCTCACTGTCGTACTAGAAATGCTATTGAAAGGGCATTTGGTGTGCTTAAAGCACGTTTCAGGTACGTCACCTTTTAATCAAAATATCAAATTTAATTCAGATCAGGAAATGGTGTATTGAAAAAAAGAATTTTCTTCTAAAAGAGTGAAAACCTAAAACATTTCAAACTTATAAATCAACAGGTGCTTGCACAAAACTGGAGGATGCTTGCCTTATAGACCAGACAAATGCACGAAAATAATTGAATGTGCTATGAGGCTACACAACTTGGCCATAAATGAGAGGGTGCCTCTCATGGTAGAAACTGAGGAAGAAGATGATGTCCAGCAACCATTTGCTCCAGATATCCCCAACAATTGTACTGCAGCAATGCTGAGAGATAGACTTGTACAAAGATTTTGAAGAGGTATTTAGGTTTTTAAGTTGTTGCAATTTTCATGTTAAATTTTTTTGGGTAAATTGGAAGTCTTGCTATTCCATTGACCGACAATAAAATGATTTCCAGACTTCGATTAGTCATATTTTTGTTGAGACCCTTTTAAGCTCACGTGAGCTGAAAGCTCAAGTGAGCTATTCTGATCACATTTTGTCTGTCGTCCGTAAAGCCAGGAAAGCTGAAACTTGTGTGGAAGCATCCTCAGGTAGTGTAGATTCAAAGTTGTGAAATTCATGACCCCCGGGGGTAGTGTGGGGCCACAATGGGGGTCGAAGTTTTACATAGGAATATATAGAGTAAATCTTTAAAAATCTTCTCCTCAGAAAATCATGATCCCTGGGGGTAGGGTGGGCCACATTTGGGGGGGTGTTGTGTTAAAGTTTAACATAAGAATATATAGAGTAAATCTTTAAAAATCTTCTTCTCAGAAACTAATCAGCCAGAGGATTCTTTATAATTGTTAAGACTTTGTCTCCAGGACAATTCTTTGGCCTCACAAGAAGGTTCAGAGTTTGATGTAGCTTTATATCCCATATATAAACAATTGTTAAGGATCTTTTTGAGAACTGCAATACTCATCATGTGATATGACTATAAAATCATCCTGTTAGAAAAGGAACTAATGATTATAAACATAAGAATATCCAGGGGGAAATGGATTTTATTTATACAGGATCTACATGTATTATAATTGTACATTGTCCAGATTGTTTGTATTATGACTCCATTAAGCTGATTTTATCATACCTATTGTTCCTCATGTGAGCGATGTGGCCCATGGGCCTCTTGTTTGAGGTTCTGATTGAAGCAAAACTACATTATTGTCGCCCTGTACACAAATCGATTTGTTATATATTGCATTGTACAGGAATCTTTATTATGATAAAATTAAAATTAAAATTAAAAATTTTAAGATATCATCATTAAAATTAAAGATTTGTTTTCACCCATTATATCACACAGGTTTAAGTACACACAGAATTATAATATATTAGCATCTTTAGGTAGCAAAATAAATTTCTCAGAAACACAGCTCACATTGCTTTAAATGTTACTTTATTATGATGACAGAAGTTAAATAATTGTACATGGACAATATATATCAATATAAAAAAACTACTACATGTACTAGCATTTTGATATAATAGTAACCAGTTCACAAAACAATCAACATATAACAAGCAGTTTCTAATCTGAAAAACCATTATATTGGATCCTGTAATCAACAATTTTCTCTCCATTTTTAACAATTTATCATCAGAGACTTTCATCAGGATTCCACAAAAATACAAAGTCTTACAAATTAATAAATGTACCAGCAATTCTTTTTTATTAGCATTAAGATATGTAACTACAGTTTTCCCTATAAATAATATCGTGAACATTTCAACAAGAGGCCCATAGTTCACATACAGTAGTAATATGAAACATTTTTTGAATATTGTAATGATTTTAAATTACCATACATTAGAATGTAGCTTAGTAGTTCTTGAGAAGAAGATTTTTATAAAGATTTTACCCAATGATTTTTATGAAGAACTATTTTGAGGGTCATTGTCTTAACAATTTAAAATCTTTACTAAATATAGAAGCTTTGATATAAATATTCTTTAGAAGAAGATATTAACCTACCTTAAGTTTTTTTAGTGCATATATTAAGAGAATTTAATTACAGGAGATAACGACAATGACAATGGTTGAGAATTTCCTGACTGGTGCATGGAGTTGCTTATGGATTCAACTGCAATGGTGCTTCTGCGTTGTAGTTCAAGCATTTCTTCAAGAATCTTGATTTTTCTGGATCTGTATGTCTCCAGTTTAGAAATCTTCTCCTCTTCCATAGATAACAGCTGTGATATGTGTACCGGAACTTCATTTTCTTTTAAAGAAAAGTTTTAGAAAGCATGAGAATAGGTTTTCTTTTTTTTTTAAATATCAATTCATTCTAACAAAGTCAATAAGGGTTTTTTTCTTTAAGGTTTTATCTACACTAAATAGACTGCTGACATTTAACAAACATTTTTTTTAACTAACCTCCTAGTGTAAGACTTGCATGAGAAAAAATGGCTGTCATGTATATTATTTGTTGAAATCAAACTTAATAAGATATCATCATTATGACAAAGTAGTGTGATGGACAACTTTTTAGTTCTCTTTAACAATATCACTGACCATATGCCTCCTTAAAGAATTAAAATTCACTTTACAAGGCTCGATTTCATTGTTACCTTTCCTTTGCACCCTTGTCTGTTTTCTTGGCCTTTCTTGACTTTGACTAGACTCGCCTGAAATTAAATTTGTAATAATTCAATATCCATTTTTAATGCAATATTACACTTGTATAAACTTGTATAATCTTTTTTTATGCCTTCACAATCATTAGTGCTTAAAAACCTATCAATTTGTATAAAGTTATATGTTGATATTTTTTGTCTCATGCTATCAAACTTTTGATACAATATTGTTAAATTGTTATTCATTACATTAATTGTGTTGTTTTAAACTTACTCTCAAAATTCATGTCTTTGTATGTGCTGTTGTTGGTACTTGTCATTCCTTTGATAGAAAGAATATGATTAATGAAACAAAATTATCAATCGAAAAAATTATGTTCAAAAGAAATTGTTATATAATTAATAATATGCATTTCATGAAAATAAATATTCAATTCAATAAGTATATATCAGTTATCTTGTGTGAAGGGATCATCAGATCTAGTACATGTACATACTTGCACATGGGGTTGAAGCAGACTCGCTCAGTTCTGAATTTTCTGATGCCGGAACTTCATGGATAATAATCCCTGCAGGTACCACTGGGGATGGTCTACTTTCTACAAAATGATTAATAAGGTTACTTTTTGCTATTAGAAACTGAGACACTTCTTATGATAAACATAATGGTGGATGGTTTGAATAAAAAAACTTGTTTAAAATATTCAACATCAAGAACTATATTATTTCATTTTATGAAAAATTGCATCAACATGAAAAGTTTGTATTACATGTGATTACAGTCTGGGTGTAGTGAGTTACCTTAGGTTAATATCAATGTGAAAATTCATAAATATATATAAAAAGCCAATTTACCACATTCTGCGGTATCAACTCCACCACTGATGCCTTCAATGGCAACATCTGATAAAGACTGTAGAACCTTTAAAAAAAAGCATACCTTTACTAAAGGAAATAATTTGTTCATGACAGACAGACAAATATTTTACTACTTATATTCATAAGAATTTTTTGTAAGTATTTACCAAATTTTCCCAATTTTTGAACATGAAATTTGGGGCTGGTCCTCCTCCTGTCTGTTTCATTGATCTCCTCCTCTCTGCTTCCTTTTTCTTTGTCAGACTTTGCATGTCTGCCCATTTTTTCTTCATTTCCTCGGTTGTTCTGTTGACCATTGCAACAGCATTGACTCTATTAGAATATAAATATTTGCCTTAGGTACTTAAATATATGTTTTTGATATATCAAATTTGTGCAGCTGTAGAGTGTATCTGTGTACACATATATATGTATTTGCACATTGTTTGTGCTTATAGCCTTATAGATAATGAATTTGTGAAAAAATGACAAAATGTATCTAAAAAGTTTCAACTCATTTTTTTTAATATTTCAAAATCCTGAAACCATCTTAAAAAGTTATATTGCCAGTAATATTGACCCAACCCACAACAGCTGATTGAGTAACTCAGTCAATTTATGGGGCCAATATGTATAATACATATATGAGAAATATTGCTTATTATATCCGTATATGAAAGATATATCAGTATTATATTTAACATTCACATGAGAGAAAAAAAAATCTTACAATTAAGCAACTGCACTGTTTCTGTATGATGTATATTACTGATAAATGAGAGAGTTATTTTTAACATTGTTAAAGATTTATTATTAAGGACCAGGCAAAATTTATCACTATACAGGTACACACAGGCATGGGACAATGACTTTTTTCATAAAAGAAAAGTATGGAACAAAACTTTTTTTTTAGCATTTGATAACACCCATGGGACAAACGCCTTTTTAGAATGAGTTGCAGTTCTCAACTAAAGAATTTTTTTTTTATTTTAAACATTTTCTATATTTTAAAGACAAAAAATCTATAAAAAAAAACTTATTCAAGAGGGAGTTACTCCCCTTGTTATCCAAAACTGTCACTTGTCACCTATAACTTACCTTTAACTCACACTAACATCCTCTGAAACGATATCTTGTCTTAAAATTAGAAAACTTATGCAATTCTGAGAAAAAGTATGCCTCGCATTGCCAATTCCATTGAGGTTTAAGAAAAATATGGCCATTTAAGTGAACCCACCATTTCCACTTTTCTATTATTAACATAGAGTCATAGGGCTCTTCTTTAGTTAAACATATTTATTATAATCTTTTTGATATCAATTGTTGTTCAACCTCCTTTAATAAGAAACCTTATTCAGTACTACACACATTTACATGATAGTATCATGATAAAAGCCTCACATCACTTAGAAATACCCTTGCATGTATTACCCTCCCCCTATCTTCAGATTTTCATAAAAAGCATCAGTTTGAAATGATGATAAATAGACCCCTTCACGATAACCGTTGTACTGCTCTCTTGCAGGGCAAAATGATATACAGGTACTTTGCCAAAATTTCAGTACGTAGAAAATTAAATGACATAAATAAAACAATTGACGTTATATGTCATATTTCACCAAACTATGTAATTTTGTCGTGCAAATGAGCAGTACCACAGTTACCGTGAAGGGGTTAATTTTGCCTGGTCCCTAAATAAAACAGAACATAGCCTTCAAGATATCTGACATTTTTGAAAAATTATTTCAAAACTGAATCGCAGTAATTAAATCATTTTGTTGAAAAATCTATGAATACAGAAATATTTCCAGAAGCTAATGTTATTGTGAGTTTCCTCTATTATTTACCTCAGTGATGTTCAGCTTACATCTGATTACTATATCTAAAAATGTCCCGACGTCATATGTCAATTTCAGCGTGTGCTACTTTATGTAAAGCATATTTATAAAATTCTTTCAAAAACTGTCCTCAAATGAATATATCTAATACATTTAGAACAACTGAATAAAAAATGTAATTAGTCTTCAATATCTGTACTCCAGTGTTACAATCATTATATAGTCTTTCATGCATTGGAATTCTATGGCAAGATTATGTGAACTTAATTTATATTCTGGGTATGTAGAGAGAATTGTTTTGTTAAACTTTTAAAACAACCGATATACGGTGCTATAACATTGTCATTGTATGTGCTATCATATCATTTCTAAGGATTTGAGGTCCAATTTTGATACTTTCTCCAAATTACTTACTGGTTAGCGATATCCTGCCACAGTTGATTTTTCCTCTCAGAAGTTATAAAAGCGGAAAACTTCCCCTTTAAAACTCGGAAGTGCGGAGCTACAGCCTCTGCTAAAGCCATTAGCTCCGACTCACTCCAGTTGGGTTTTCTCCGTTTCAACTCTTTCTCCATTGTTGAAAACAGTTTCGCAGACGATAAAATGTAAATAGCCGCGAAAACGAAAGTGCCCTCTGCGCTTGCGCAGCGTTCGTAACTACGAATATTCACACCTCCGTTATTAGAGAGTTCCATTACGGAAACTTGCGAACGTTTCGTAAGTTAAGGTTACGAATAAAACTTACGAACACGTTAGTAAAACAGAACATTCTTATCTTAGGTTAAATCTTACGAAGTTCTTAAGTAATAATATTTTTGCGTAAGATAAGAAGCTTAGTAAAACTCATGCCAGAACTTTACAGGTAGCTACACTTCTTATTCCCAGAGGAATAATTTCCAAAAATCATATTGAAGTAAGTATTCCTTCCTGGGACACAAAACTTGGTATGCCTATATTATTTATGCTCTACATTCTTACAACAAAGCGAGATAACTCTTACCTAAAAAATTTTTTTAATTTAAACAAGTGATGATCTTTGGGCTTTCCAAACCCGTATAAGGAGTCAAAAAGTGGCCCCTCGGACCATAACTTTAAGATTGTACTCTTTATTCTGAACAATAAACTGAAAAGATTTTGGAAATTGAATGAAATGTAAAAAAGTTACAGCTAAAGGGCTGTTTTGAACGTTGGCCCCTGCAGATCCCTTATTCTTTCGAATTGTGTACCCAAAAACTTTTCCGGTCTGCGCATTTGTTGTGTCATTATCCCAAAAAAATATTGCAATAATTACTCATAAACTTTTTGAGAAAACGAATCACGCGTGATTTTAGTTTAACATTGAAACTCCCATAGACATTTTTTCATAGGCTCATAAAACCGGAAGTACTCAATATTTTGTATTCAAACTTGGAATATATGTTAAATAGTGCTATCTGAACAATGTTTAGGCGTCTTATAAAATTTCTATGGTTTTAAAAAAAAAAATTCTTTTTCACCCCCCTTTTCTCAAGTTTGAGCTTTAATATCTCAAAAATGGTAAGAGATAGAGGAATAACTACGCTTACGATTTTGTACAACTGGACAAGATGCATCTAATTCTTAAATTTGAATGCTCTAACTTAAAACATAATAAAGATATTACGTTTCAATGAATTCTTAGTATTTTCCTTGTCAAAACCGGAAGTGTCGGAACCGGAAGTCCAAAACCTAACATACGCGTGTCATTAAGAATTGCTATAAGACTATTGAATTATTGTTTAAATATTCCTTTCCGTTTTCAAAAAATAGCTGACGGAAATTCTGTCGAGAATATAGAATAATAACTAGACCTATTTTTGTCTCCAACAAAAAGTAAGGGCTTTTCGACAGCCCTTAAAACCCCTTTTTTAAATTTATCATATTTTCTCTCAGAATCTGTATATTAAAAATTAGGAAAATATCATGAGCATATACCAACACGTTAACATATAAGAAATTAAATGCCCAAAGAAAGACAACTTCAGAATTTTTTTCCAACTGTATCGTTTGTTTCCTGAAATAAATGTTCTAAAAATTCATATATAAGAAAGTACTCATTTAAGATTCAAGAGTTTTGGTATGCCAAAAGCTCTAATGCTATTCATTCATTGAGCAAAGCGAGATAACTCTTGAATTTTAATTTTTAGAAATGTGATAAAGTTATTATCTTCAGGCCCTTAAAACCCCCATAAGGAGTCAAAAAGTGGCCGTTTGGACCAGATTTTTAAATTGTACTCTTTATTCTAAACTAATAACTGAAAAGAGTTTGAAAATTGGAGGAGTAATAAAAAATACATAGCTAAAGGGCTGTTTTTAATACTAACCCCTTCAGGTCCCTTATTTTTCGGAATTTTTTTCCTCAGACCTTTTCCAGTCTGCGCATTTAGTCCCTCATTACAAGTACAAAAAATAAAAATGTTTGCTTAAAAACTGTTAGAGAAAACGTTACATGCGTGAATTCAATTTAACATAGAAACTCCCATAGACAATTTTCATCGGCTCATAAAACCGGAAGTACTCAATACTATTCAATGAAACTTGGAATATATCTTAATTACGTCTTTTTAAACAATATCTATCCTAATCATTTACTGAGCAAAGCGAGATAACTCTTGAAATTGAATTGTGATAATGTTATCAGTTTCAGACCCTTAAAACCCCTATAAGGAGTCAAAAAGTGCCCCCTTGGACCATATTTTTTAAATTGTACTCTTTATTCTGAACTATAAACCCAAATGATTTTGAAAATCAGATAAACAATAAAAAAGTTACAGCAAAAGGACCGTTTTTAATATTGACCCCTTCAGATCCCCTATTTTTTAGAATTTTTTTCCCAGGACCTTTTCCGGTCTGCGCAATAGGTCCCTTATTGCAAATACAAAATATAAAAATATTTGCTTGAAAACTGTTTGAAAAAACGTTACATGCGTGAATTTAATTTAACATAGAAACTCCCGTAGACACTTTTCATCGGATCATAAAACCGGAAGTACTCAATACTATTCAATGAAACTTGGAATATATCTTAATTACATCTATTTAAACAATATATATCCGTCTTAGAACATACCTAAGCTTTTCTGAGTTTTTTATTTTTTCATCCCCCCTTTTCTCAAGTTTGAGGCTTAAAATCTCAAAACTGATAAGAGATACAAACTCGCCGCCGCTTTACTTTTTGAACAACTCGACATGATTGATCTAACTGTAAAATTACAACGAATTTCCTTTAAAAATAAAAACATTAGATTGATTCATTTAATTTCTACTATTTTGCTTGTGTGAACCGGAAGTACCGGAACCGGAAGTCCAAAACCTTACATACTGGTGACATTTAAAAATGCTATAAGACTATTGTATAGTTATTTCTAAAATCATTTCCGTTTTCAAAATATCGCTGACGGAAATTCTGTCGAGAAAAAAAAAATTATAATAACTAGAGCAATGCTCGTTGCAAAGCAACGAGTGGGTCTTCCGTTAATGTCGGAAGTAAAGCTGGAAGTTCCTGTAAGAAGCAGAGTTCTTAAACCAATAACAAGAGTAACTAAAATAAAAAGATGAAAAAAATCGAATTATTCCTGGTACGACCTAACAAAACCCGAATGATTTTAAGTACGATTTAACAAAAACCTTATTGATTTCAAGAACGACTTAACAAAAAAATCCGAATGTGTTTAAGTACGACTTAACAATTATTTTTGGTATGAGTTAATTTTACTATAAACATTACGCTATTTTTTAAACCAAGGACGCGGAAACAAAATTTCCGGAAAAATCAATTTTTAGACTCCGATATCTCTTTAATACATCGTCTGATTTTAAAACGGATTTTAGTTTTTAATTAAGCTTAATAAAAGCTGCATTATAATAAATATCAAATTATTGATCAGAAAAGAGTTATCATAAAAAGACTTAGCCCTTGTACACCCTAATTTGTGGGGCCAGCCCCTTTTTCTTGATATCAAATAAAAGGTCTCGCTAATATAAACATATTTTGTTCTACAAGTGTTCATGAATTGTAAACCGTTCTCGAGATATCTGTACAAATGTGTTTTAGGGGCCGACCCTTTAACCCCTTACAGGGGCCACTAACAACAACACTTTTGGTTTAATATTGTTCAGAACATTATTTTGAACAACTTTTGTTCTACATTGCTTTTTAAAATATTTCTCCTTTTTCAGATATTAATGATCATAGTTTTGAGTTCTGGCCCCTTGAAACCCCTAATTACGTAATATATGACTCCGGTATGGTACTGTATAGATGAACAGCTGTACAATGAACATTTTTGCTTCTATAATTGATAACAAAATATTGTTCAGTAAAGAGTTATTGTTAAAAGACATTAGAGCCCTTTTGGCCCCTAATTTGAGAGGCCAGCCCCTTTTTCTTGATATCAAATTTAAGGTCTTGCAGATTTAAACATATTTTGTTCAACAAGTGTTCATGAAATGCTAACCGTTCTTGAGATATCTGTACGAATGTGTTTTAGGGGCCGACCCTTTAACTCCTAAATGGGGTCATAAACAAAAGCAGTTAAGGTAGCATATTGACAAGAACACCATTTTAAGCAACTTTTGTTCTTCAATGCTTTTAAGAATATTTCTCCTTTTTCAGATATTAATGATCAAAGTTTTGAACTTCTGGCCCCTTGAAACCCCTAATTACGTAACATATGACTTCAGTATGATACTGTATAGATAAACAGCTGTACAATGAACATTTTTGCTTATATAATTAATAACAAATTATTGTTCAGTAAAGAGTTATTGTAAGAAGACTTTAGAGCCCCCTTGGCCCCTAATTTGAGGGGTCAGTCCATTTTTCTTGATATCAAAGGCAAGCGCGTGAAAATTGAAACAACTTTTGCATTACATGTTTTAACAAATTATGTGCACATCGAAAGGTATTACAGAAAATGTGCAAAAATTTCGTGGAAAAATTTTGTGCTAATTTTCAGGTTCAGGCGAGCTTCGAGGCCTTGAGCAATTTTCATAATTGGAAGCATGGGGGTACATCTACAGACATTCATCTACAACCCCTGAAAATTTCAAGCTTCTGTCTTGTTTAGTTTCGGAGGAGATGCGTGGACAAAATGACCCTTAAAAATTTACAAAATCATCTATATCTGAAACCGGAAGTGACGTCATCATGCAAAAATTTAATAATATGTAGCGACGATGATGTTCTATCACTCCTAAAAATTTTGTGCAAATCAGTTGGGTAGTTTTTGAGAAATAACGCTCCAAAAAAGTCAGAAAAAGAAAAAAAAGAATAACTAGAGCAAAGCTCGTTGCAAAGCAACGAGTGGGTCTTCCGTTAATGTCGAGAGAAAAGCTAGAAGTACCTGTAAGAAGCAGAGTTCTTAAGCCAAGAACAAGTGTAACTAAAACAAGAAGAAAAAAATTCGAATAATTCTTGGTACGACTTAACAAAATCCGAATAATTTTAAGTACGACTTAACAAAATCCGAATAATTTTAAGTACGACTTAACAAAAACCTTTCCGAGTTCAAGAATGTCTTAACAAAATAAACCCGAATGTGTTCATGTACGACTTGACACGATTATTTTTGGTATGAATGATTTTTAAACAAAGAACGCAGAATCATAATTTCCGGAAAAATCAAATTTTAAACCCCAATTTCTCTGTAATGCATGGTCCGTTTTTAAAACGAATTTCAGCGTTAGATTAACCTTAAAAAGTTCTCTTTTTTTGCTAAATGAAAAATATCAAATTACCGCTTATAAAAAAGTTATCATAAAAAGACTTACTAGCCCTTTTAGCCCCTAATTAGAGGGGCCAGCACTTATTTCTTTATATTAAATAAAAGGTCTCGCAAATGTAAACATATTTTGTTCACATGTATTCACGAATTATTAAACATTTTCGAGATATCTGAACAGCTGTGTTTTAGGGGCCGACCCTTTAATTCCTTATCGGGGCCACCAACAAAACATTTTAATTGCCATATTGTTAAGAACATTATTCTTAACATTTTGTGTTCTACATTGCTTTTCAAAATATTTCTCCTTTTTCAGATATTAATGATCAAAGTTTTGAAAATCTGGCCCCTTGAAACCCCTAATTACTTAATATATGACTTAGCTATGGTACTGTAAAGATAAACAGCTGTACAGTGAACATTTGTACTTCTATAATTGATAACAACTTTTTGTTCAGTAAAGAGTTATTGTAAGAAGATTTTAAAGCCCTCATGGCCCCTAATTTGAAGGGCCAGCCCCTTTTTCTTGATATCAAATTAAAGGTCTTGCAAATATAAACATATTTAGTTCACCAAGTGTTCACAAAGTGTTAACTGTTCTCGAGATATCTGTATAAATGTGTTTTAGGGGCCGACCCTTAAAAACCTTAGTGGGGCCATCATCAACAAATTTAAAGTGGCATATTCTACAGAACATTATTTTGAGCAACTTTTGTTCTACATTGCTTTTCAAAATGTTTCTCCTTTTCCCGAAATAAATGATCAAAGTTTTGAACTTCTGGTCCCTTGAAACCCCTAATTACGTAATATATGACTAAGCTATGGTACTGTATAGATAAACAGTTGTACAATAAACATTTTTGCTTCTATGATTGATAACAAATTATTGTTCAGTAAACGGTTATTGTAAGAAGACTTTAGAGCCCTTTAGGCCCCTAATTTGAGGGGCTAGCCCCTTTTTCTTTATATCAAATTAAAGGTCTTGCAAAAATAAACATCTTTTGCATTACATTATTTCACAAAATATGTATACATCAAAAGATATTTCAGAAAATGTTAAAAAATTTCGTGGAAAAATTTTGTGCTTATTTTCAGGTTCAGGCGAGCATCAAAGCCTCGCACAATTTCCATAAGTGAAGGCAATGGGGTACATCTACATACATTTATCTACAATACCTGAAAATTTCAAGCTTCTATCTTGATTAGTTTCGGAGGAGATGCGTGGACAAAATGACCCTTAAAAATTTACAAAACCGTCAATTTCTGAAACCGGAAGTGACGTCATATGTTTAAATTTTAATAACCTCGAGTATTTACGATACCAAATAAGTTCTGAAAATTTCGTGGAAATCGGTTAAATACTTTTTGAGATATAAGCCACAAAAAAAGTCAGAGGAAGAATAATAATAATGAACTAGAGCAAAGCTCGTTGCAAAGCAACGAGTGGGTCTTCCGTTAATGTTGGAAGTAAAGCTGGAACTTCCTGTAAGAAGCAGAGCTCTTAAACCAATAAGAAGAGTAACTAAGATAAAAAGATGAAAAAAATCGAATTATTCCTGGTACGACTTAACAAAACCCGAATGATTTTAAGTACGATTTAACAAAAACCTTTTTGATATCAAGAACGACTTAAAAAAAATCCGAATGTGTTTGAGTACGACTTAACAATTATTTTTGGTACGAGTTAATTTTTCTATAAACATTATGCTATATTTTAAACCAAGGACGCGGAATTAAAATTTCCGGAAAAATCAATTTTTAAACCCCGATATCTCTGTAATGCATCGTCTGATTTTAAAACGGATTTCAGTTTTAAATTAAGCTTAATAAAAGCTGCTTTGTTGCTTTATAATAAATATCAAATTTTGGTCAGAAAAGAGTTATCATAAAAAGACTTAGTAGCCCTTGTACCCCCTAATTTGTGGAGCCAGCCCCTTTTTCTTGAAATCAAATGAAAGGTCTCACTAATATAAACATATTTTGTTCTACAAGTGTTCATGAATTGTAAACCGTTCTCGAGATATATGTACAAATGTGTTTTAGGGGCCGACCCTTTAACCCCTTACCGGGGCCACTAACAACAAAATTTTTGGTTTAATATTGTTCAGAACAATATTTTGAACAACTTTTGTTCTACACTGCTTTTTAAAATATTTCTCCTTTTTCAGATATTAATGATCATAGTTTTGAGTTCTGGCCACTTGAAACCCCTATAATTACGTAATATATGACTTAGGTATGGTACTGTATAGTTGAACAGCTGTACAATGAACATTTTTGCTTCTATAATTAATAACAAAATATTGTTCAGTAAAGAGTTATTGTAAAAAGACATTAGAGCCCTTTTGGCCCCTAATTTGAGAGGCCAGCCCCTTTTTCTTGATATCAAATTTAAGGTCTTGCAAATTTAAACATATTTTGTTCAACAAGTGTTTATGAAATGTTAACCGTTCTTGAGATATCTGTACGAATGTGTTTTAGGGGCCGACCCTTTAACTCCTAAATGGGGTCATAAACAAAAACATTTAAGGTAGCATATTGACAAGAACACCATTTTAAGCAACTTTTGTTCTATATTGCTTTTAAAAATATTTCTCCTTTTTCAGATATTAATGATCAAAGTTTTGAACTTCTGGCCCCTTGAAACCCCTAATTACGTAACATATGACTTAAGTATGATACTGTATAGATAAACAGCTGTACAATGAACATTTTTGCTTATATAATTAATAACAAATTATTGTTCAGTAAAGAGTTATTTTTAGAGGACTTTAGAGCCCCCTTGGCCCCTTATTTGAGGGGTCAGCCCCTTTTTCTTGATATCAAAGGAAAGCTCGTGAAAATTGAAACAACTTTTGCATTACATGTTTAAACAAATTATGTGCACATCGAAAGGTATTACAGAAAATGTGCAAAAATTTATTGGAAAAATTTGGTGCTAATTTTCAGGTTCAGGCGAGCTTCGAGGCCTTGAGCAATTTTCATAATTGGAAGCATGGGGGTACATCTACAGACATTCATCTACAACCTCTGAAAATTTTAAGCTTCTATCTTGATTAGTTTCGGAGGAGATGCGTGGACAAAATGACCCTTAAAAATTTACAAAATCGTCTATATCTTAAACCGGAAGTGACGCCATCATGCAAAAATTTAATAATATGTAGCGACGATGATGTTCTATCACTCCTGAAAATTTCGTGCAAATCGGTTGGGTAGTTTTTGAGAAATAACGCTCAAAAAAAGTCAGAAAAAGAAAAAAAAGAATAATAAGAATAAAGAAAAAGAAACCGTAGAATAACAAGAGGGTCTTCCGTTGGAACGGAAGACCCTAAAAAGAAACCGAAGAATAACAAGAGGGTCTTCCGTTGAAAACGGAAGACCCTAATAAGAATAAAGAAAAAGAAACCGTAGAATAACAAGAGGGTCTTCCGTTGGAAACGGAAGACCCTAATAAAACAGAACAAAAACAATAGGTCTTTTCGACCGAAAGTCGAAAAGCCCTAATTACTGGAGTTGTTAAGAAACTCCAAAAACTGACAATTCAAGGGCTTCATGGTAACTATAGTATGTTGGAATCATTGATATTCTTGCATTAATATCTTTGCCATACACATGATCTATCATTGTTCCACTATCAGTAGTTACTTCCGTTACTAGCTGAGTATATCCATTTCTCTCCATTAACTGTTTAATCGAAGAGCTCCCATTGTTTATGTTTTGATTAAAATCACCCATAATAAGGCAAGGAAGATTCAAAGTCTGAACAACTACTAACATTTTATTCATTGTTTTCAAAAAGCCTTCAACAGAATACGACGAGGGTCTGTACAATGTAATAAATAATACATTACTCGCTTTAAAAGCTATGTATTCAAGATTGTCAATAGGTAGAATAACTCGTTCATACTGGCATTGTCTGTTAAGCCCTCTGTATACAGATACTCCTCCTTTGGCTTGAGTCTGTATCGCATTGTCCGAAGTGTATGAATTTTTGCGAAGTTGATGAACTGAAGCAAACGAATTCAATTCCGTATTAGGAGTTATTTCATTTGTGATCCATGTTTCTACTAAACATATGAAATCAATATTTCTGTTTCTTAAAGTAATCTTAAGATCTTCTAAATGGTTTAGCAAGCCCTCTACGTTGTGATACAACACTGTCAGTGTCTTTTCAGTCATCTCTTTCTCTGTTTCAAGAAACTGATCCATCGAGGCTAGAGATTCCTGGATACATGGATTTGAATATATTGACTTTTCATTGAAATCTCGCAACGTTAAACCTTCCAGAGAAGTTACACGGCTTAAGGCAACATAAGCTTGTCCTGGTTGAAAAATCTTTTTCAATGATACAACTGCTTTAGAAACGGTTAAACCTTGCACTTTATGAACAGAACATGCCCAGGCAAGCTTTAACGGAAATTGTTTTCTAACAATGTCACCGCCTTTTCCTACCATTTCTTCTACCCGCTCGATTAGAACTCTAAGTTCGCTATTTACTCTTGTTCCCCGTCGTTTACCAACATTGTTATTGTCAAAACAAACTTCTATCAACTTCACTTCCGATGTATTCGCCTTTCCATGTACCAATTTTGTAACAGTTCCAAATGCACCGTTAACCAAACCATCTGCAATATCTACGTTGTAAATCAGCATAACACGTGCACCAACACATATTTGAAGCTCTTTTACTAATCTGCATTGTTTTTTAACCGACGAAAGCGTGTTTACTTTCTGTTCTCCTCGTGATGCCTTTTGTTTGACACAGTCTTCGGCTTTTAAAACTGTTGGTTCTATTTCATTATTTGAACAAAGTGAAGCTAATGCTTGTGCATTGAATTCATTGACTTGAGCGTTTGTCGAAAATATATGTAATGCATTAACAATTTCGTCATTTTCTCTGCTCTGTAGTAAATCTTTGTCCTCCGAATTTAAGTTTTCCTTCTTAACCTTTATTCTACATCTGTTGAGAAGCTCGGCAAATCGTTTATCTTCCTTTTGTCTCATAATGTCGGTCAAAGTCACAAGTTTGAAAGAATCATTCCAAAGATCAAAGTAGCAATCGTTTATGAAAAGGGGTTTTCCCTTAACTGGTGGTAATTGGTAAAAGTCCCCAAAGGCTAAAACGCTCACATTTCCAAATGGGGTGAAATCTCTGGTTTGTTTAATTTGTCTTAAACGGCCATGTATGTAGGTCAACATTTTTTTATCAACCATCGAGATTTCATCAATTATCAACAATTTTAGCTGCCCAAGTTTTGTTCTTAGAGTATTTAACTTATCATCACCAAGCGGTTGATATTCTAATGGCAAAGCGCTGTTTCCAGGTATGGCAAATGTACTGTGAATAGTTGCTCCTCCAATATTAAATGCTGCTACACCAGTCGGCGCTGTTAACAATACAGATATATCGTCAGGATTTGCAAGGGAAGGAGCAAACAATCGGGATAATTCATAGTAAATGCTTTTTATCAAATGACTTTTCCCCGTTCCAGCACCTCCTGTGATAAAAACTTGTAGTTGCGAAGGTTGTCTTCCACCAATTGTTTTAAGACACCATGATTTCAGTTTGTAGAAAATCCTTTGTTGGGTTTCATTTAAAGATCGTATAATCTTTGAACCTTCATCTTTTGAAATTAAAGGTTGGGAAATTTCAACTGAATTCGAAGACTTTTCTAGCAAATCAGGAACTTGCAATTCCAATTCAATATCGTCAGTTTCTTGAGCTTCTTTCTCACTTATACATTCGAGCCTTTCAACTTCTATTTCTGGACAAATCTGTGACCATGCATTTTCTTGAATACCACCGTTTTCTAGAGTTTCTTCAGCTTTTTCTAAGGCTTCTATATCTTTTTCAAATGAACGCCGGTTCTTTTCAACTGTTTGTTTAATACCCGGAGAATTATAAAATTCCTCGTAGGTATTTCTTGATTTGAATTCTTCGATTGATCTATGTGGACAAAATAATTGCAAAATACTGAGATAATATTTCTCAGGTGCTTTGTCGGGTGAAAATCGGGGATAGCGTATGACAGCTTTTTCAGTTAATGTTCTTTTCCGAATGAAACCCAAGTTCTTTTGCAATGAATGAATGGGACTTGTTGGATTTTTTGATACTTGTGATGAAGCTAAAACTCTATACTCTGAACAGAATGCAGCCAAGCACATACTATCAAATTCATTAGAGATAGGCCTTGCACTGTATTTCTCCGTAAGGCTTGACATCCAAATTTTTTCATCAGCATCTGATTTTTTTTCCAAAACTTTTAAAGGTAGACTCATACGAATTGGATTTTCTCCTATAGGTATAAACTGAACTTTTCTTGAACATCCTTTCAACTGCAAATTGCATACTCTGAAAGCAGCCTCTTGTGCACTAACTTCTCTGTGATGTAAATATGCTGCTCCAAGTTTCTTCATTGCAGTTTTTGCTTCATGATTACCATCTCTTGCTTCTCTTTGGGTGCAATCCAAAATTTGACTCATTTCTCTTTCTGCTTTTGAAATGTAAGACACTATATAGACCACGCATGCATATGCATCAGTTATATATTGAATGTCCATATTTGCATTCCAGCATGCGAGTAGCTGTGCGTTGTACTGATTGATCCATGATTCTTTAGGATTTCGTTTAAGGACAACACATGTTGACTTTGTAAGAGAGTTGTTTGCCTCTTCGAACTGTTCTTGAGTAATACCTAATGTCTGGAACAGTTCTTCAGCAACCATTTCTGTCGAGTCATTTTCTTTAATATAATTCCAAATTCTTGTTAAAAGTTCTTTCGATCTATCTTTTCGGTTGGTCTCTTCAATATTGTGACGAATAACTCTATCGTATTCTTCTTCTGAGAGATTCAAATCAACAGTCTTAATATTTTCCTGTTGTGGATGACACACAAAAGTTTTTTCTGTTGGTGGTCGTGGAAAATTGAATCTACATTCTTTAGAACCCTTTTTACATGACTTTGAATGCGACTTGCTGTGTGATTGAACGCTTTTAACTATTTCATATGTTTCATCATCTTCACAAGGAATTTTACAGGTAACATACGTGTCAATAAAGTCAGCTACTTCACAATCAGAATCTGTATGCAATTTTGGTGCATCTTCAATCCAAAATAGACAGTGCGTATGGGGAGATCCTCTTTGCTGGAATTCAACTCGATAAAAGTAATCTTTAACTTTTCCGATAGGATTGGCATTTGATAAGATCACTCTCTTGAGAAAGGTTTGAAACCGATAATCAAACATGCGTGAAACAGTGATTGGATTCTTTTTAAGAAGTTCCCATTTTTCTGAAAGTGACAAGTCTTCAACATTTTTGTAGTCATTCTGTTGTTTCAAGATAGCTTCAAATATTTCTGGCCATCTCATTTCAGCAGCAGAGAAGGAACAAAACCATGTTGGAAGACCAAGTTGTCTGATCATTGCAAACAGATCCTTCTGTGTTGTCTGCCAATATGGAGGAGTCCCTCGAATCGGTTTTAAAAATTTATATCCGTCATCCGCTTTAAAAATTTCATTAAGAGATTCTTTGTTTTTTAATGACCTCAAAGTCAACTTTTTTCCATCAAAACCCTTCTCTGGTGTCTTTCTTAATGCTATTGAAACGTTTGATACTACTTGTTGCAATTCTGTTAAATACTGAGAAAAGAAAATGAAATCGGTATCATTCGCGTATCTAGGGTCAACATTCATTAATTTGTTCAAAAGGTATCTGGACAATGTTAAACGTACATTTCTGTCATCGTCAAATACATTTTCACCTGTTGGAAAGTGACATGGAAAGCACTTTGTATCTATTCCTTTTTCTGTTAAAATGCTAACTGGATTATTTCTTTCACAAGGTGCAAAACAAAATATTTGATCGAAATATTGGTCAAGAACCTCTTGACCTAAATCAACTGGCTGCAGACAAGTATCATGTGGCAATGCATGATTCAATTCGTCATCAACAGTTTCGCACATTTCTTTCTCTTGTACAGGTTCAGCGTCAGGGTCTTCATCGTTAACAGTTAGCAATTCAATGGGGTTTTCCCAGGTCTCATCAAATTTAAGGTCTTTGTAATATTTATTTGCTTTACATAAATATTCAATTGCTCGTCTGACCTTTTGAGTGTTGATAAACTTGAAATCGCAATGTCCTTTGTAAGAAAGTTTTCTTTTTAATTTAACTTGGATCAATTGGTTATCATTTTCAGGTCGTGGCAGTGACTCTATAGTATTAGAAATATTGCTTGGTACACATACAACAGGTCCTTGAACACCAAACTGACCTCCTTTAGGTAAAGCCATCATTTTCTTGAATGGAATGATTCGCGAGACAAGGTGACGCTCAACAGAGTTTAATTCTTTTAAAACTTCTGGTACCTCTATATTTTCTAATTTATTCATATAACATTCACTAGGCATAGTTCCAGATAGGAGTTTTCTATGGCAAGTGTGGCAGACCCACAATTTACATCTAGAAGAACACATGTGTTTTTCAGTCTCTGAACATCTTTCTAGATAGTTTCTGGATACACATGCCTGTCCCAATTCAATTCCGTCTGGTGTTTTCTTGTCGTATATTTGAGGCTCGCATATCAAGACTTGTTTTCTGAATAATAGTTTGTAACATACCGAACAGACATGATCGGGGTACATCTTCATTTCATTTCGAAACTGTTCTTGCACAAAAGTCCATTTCTTTTTATTTTCGTGATATTTTCTTCGTTTGCCATAAACAGAGTTCTTTATTTGTTGTCTGTGAACTTCGCTTATTTTATACTGTACATGAGAAGCTCTTTTTACTTTGTCTTTGTGAATGATATCGGTTTTGTACTTTTTCACCGAAGCTTCTTGAACCTTTGTTCTATGACTATCGTTCATTTTATACTTTTTGATAGATGCATCTTTAAGTTTGGCTTGGTAGATAGTATTTTTCATGTATCTTGTTTTT
The DNA here is from genome assembly GCF_902806645.1 of Magallana gigas. Lineage (NCBI taxonomy): Eukaryota > Metazoa > Mollusca > Bivalvia > Ostreida > Ostreidae > Magallana > Magallana gigas. The sequence goes on along the minus strand of NC_047567.1, from coordinate 6,968,763 downwards.
GATGCGACATTAACCTTGTCCCTGTGATGCTGATCTTCTCTATATTTGATTTTTAAATTCTCTCGTAGTTCCTCACTTGTTTTATATGCTTCTCTCTTTTCCTGTTTGTATTTTTCATCTAAGATGTATCTATTTGATGCATAGACTCTTTGTTGGTCTTTTCGTTTATGTATTTGTTTAATACAATCAAAACCATTACAATTGTCAAGTTTTCCTTTCTTTTTTCTGTATAAATTTAAAGTTTCTGTACTTTTTCTTTTCCTTTTTGATTTCAACGAGTCCGCAATTTTATTCTGGTTGAGTGTATATCTCGGATTATAATCTTGAAAATCAGCGTTTTCGATTAAGGTGGACAGCTTTCGGTCGTTTTCTGACCTTGTTTGTTCTAATTCATTAATTTCTAACTGATCACCTGGTTCAGTGGCGAAAGTGTTCATTTGGCATAAATACGAATTCACAACTTTTACTCCTGTGATCTCAAACTGTTCTAACCTAGTGGCTTTCATAGAATTTGCCAACTCTTTACAATGTGAACTAAGCTCTTCTATTGTGTGAAATTCAAGAAGTATACTACTTCCACATCCCGACACTTTACCATACATATCTCTAGAGTGAGGATCAAAAACATAGAAGGAATTTCTGTCCTTCAGGATAATATAGGTATTACCTTTGAATGTTACAAATGCACCATCAGATTCTACAAGAGCAATATCCAATGCTTCATGCACTGTATAGCTTTGAAAACCAGAATCATGCACACAATTACCAGGATTTATCAAACCATACAATGAATCAGCAAATTCAAATGTATATTCTTTATTGAAGCATTCAATTTGTCTAGGAATTTCTGTAACTAAAACATAATCATTGTGCATGGTTGAACTGCCTGTCAAAAACTGATACAATTCATTTCCAGTATCCAACACAATATTCATGTCATTAATATTCCAGTCTTTGGTGTGCCTCACTTTGCAATACATCAAGGAAGCTAAACTGTTCAAAACACACTGTTTTCCTGCAGAAGCACCGAACTTGGGATGGCCTTGATGACAGCTGCCTTGAAGAATTTTTTTACGATATTGAAGGTTAGCTTCACCTGTGGTACTTCGATGTAGTTCTCCCAATATATTATCAGAACTTGCACATTGGTAATTTAAGGTCTCGTTTTCTGTAGATACTTCCTTTTTAATGGGTATGGTTGTTTTCGGTGCTAAATGAACTTCATGTATCTCCTTTGATACTGTATTTGCCGACGGCTGTGAAATGTTTTTATTTTGCTCCTCCACTGAGAGTACAACTTCGTAATGTGCCCTGTAGCAATGTTTAAGATAAATACCCTCTGTTTCAACACCTAATCTGCAATTTGCTTGTTTTCCTGAATACCTTGACCAAGTTTTCCTATTATCGTCAAAAACAAAAATATCAGTTTGTAGCAAATGTGCTGCAGCAAACATTTCAACTTCGGTAGCCCATGTACCATTTTTTAACATTCCTTTTTTTAGCACATAATTGCAGATTGATTGATATCCTGATCTTAAGAAGCTAAGAAATATATCCTCATTCTTCAAAAGATGGTTCACAATTATGCTTCTTATCTTAAAATGATGGCATTCTTCACCAAAAATTGCAAATGAAAGCGCTCTAAAGAAACAATTTCCGTCCCCTATGATAGGTCTTGTTCTCGAAGGAGATGTAAGCACTCTGTCATTTGATGTAGATTGTTCTTTTAATTCATTTGCAAGGACGATTGAATTTGTTCGTTTTTGCACCCGTTGTTTAGTGGCAGGCGAAAGTGGACAGAAATTAAATTCGTTTTTTTCACTGTCAAACACATATACTTCTTTATCCTCTCTCTTTTGTCTCTTTATATCCGTAGTGATTTTAGTTTTCGGTTTTTGTTTCAAAACATCAATTAATCTAACTTCCCATTTTCCATAGCCTGGCTCTGATAATTGGCGAAGTTTGCGTTCAATTTGATTCTGTATATTGGTGGAAATTGAAACACGTCTTTTCTTAGTTACATCAGTAAACTTGTCAAGCTTTATTCCATCACCCGTTCGAATTATTTTGCGCTTGTTTGACATTTTGTGATTATTTTCTACTTCTGCTGCTCCGATTTCATCATGATTGCGTGCTTTTGTTTCACGTTTTGTTTCCTGCATTCTGACTTTATGTTTGGATTTATTTGTAGGTTTTTCTTCATTTTTTAGTTTTGTTTTCGTTTCTTTTTCACTGCTCAGTTTTGTTTCGTTTTTATTTTTCAGTTTTATATCCGGTTTGTTTTCATTGCTCAGTTTTGTTTTTCTTTCATTGCTCCGATTTGTTTCTTTCTTATTGCTCAGATTTATTTCTGTTTCATTGTTCAGTTTTGTTTTTCTTTTGTAGCTCAAGTTCGTTTCTTTTTCATGGTTCAGTTTTGTTTTTGTTTCGTTTTCATTTTTTAGTTCTGTTTTTGTTTCCGTTTCAATGTTCAGTTTTGTTTCTGTTTTATTGTTCAGTTGAACTCTTGTTTCTGGTTCATTTTTTGGTTTGCTGTGTTTTTCACTGTTCAGTTTTCGTGTTGTTTCTGCTTCATTGCTCAGTTTCGTTTCGTTTTCATTGCTCAGTTTTGTTCTTGTTTCATCGTTCAGTTTCGTTTCTTTTTCACTGCTCTGTTTTGTTCTCGTTTCAGATTCATTTATTAGTTCTGTTCTCATTTCCTTTTCAGTTTCATTGTTCAGTTTTGTTTCTGTTTCATTGTTCAGTTCTTTTCTTGTTCCAGTTTCATTGTTCAGTTGTGTTTTAGTTTCATTGTTCAGTTCTGTTCTTGTTTCAGTTCTTGTTTTCGTTTCATTGTTCAGTTTTGTTCTTGTTTCAATTCTTGTTTTTGTTTTTGTTTCATTGTTCAGTTTTGTTCTTGTTTCAGTTCTAGTTTTTGTTCTTGTTTCAATTTCATTGTTCAGTTTTGTTCTTGTTTTAGTTCTTGTTTCAGTTCTTGTTTTTGTTCTTGTTTCTGTGTCAAGCTTTTTTAAAGAGGACTTGACAAGCCTCTGGCCACTAACTTTGTTAGTTTTGGCCATTGTTCCCGACAAGGAACATGAGATGCCAGGGTTATTTAACGAGTCACCCTCTAAACTCGGAAGGTTGTCAGTCTTTGACTTTCTTTTTTCTTTTTCTTTTGCTGCTCTCTGGGCAGCTGACTTTCGCTTTGACCTCATCCTAAAAAAATAAACAAGACAAAATTAGCAATAATTAGTGATATTTGACAATGGGTGACAAATTTGTTTACATTAAATTACATAACTACATAAATATTTCAATTTTTTAAAGATCTTAAGTTTTGAACAAACTTTTTTTCACAACGTGTCAATTGTTATAGAACAACACACTCTTATAACCAACAACAGTAATATTCATTGAAAATAATATTGTTTAACATAAAGTAGCATTATTAGAATTGTCTTCGTCACATTGAGTAATTACTAACTAAGTCACTGTGTTTACTATGTTTTACTATTGTAAAATATTGAGATTCAAGCAAAAAATGAATTGCATTCATATTTTTATGAAAGAACATAAATAGCACAAATGGAAGATAAAGCGGGAATGTTAAGCTCTTCATTGTTTGATCAAGTCAAAAAGGCCCATGGGCCTAAACAATCACCCCAGTATAGTGCAAACGAAAGTAATGTCATCAAACGAATTGAAAAGCTCGTTATTTATACAAAACAACGAGTGGGTCTTCCTTCCAGTACATATGACAATTCTAAAATTGAATGCCTATATCCAAATAATTCCTGGCAAGAGTTAACAAAAATATATCTGGTACTGCGTACCTTAACAACATTAGTTTTATACTAATATTGTTAAGGTAAGCAGTACCAGTATTAGTTGTATACTGTTATGAACTTACTAAAAATCCCAATAGTTACAGGAAAGACGAAACAAACTACGAATCGTTTTTGATATGAGTTAACACTTCTTTTAACTTAGGTAGCAAGGGACAGATGTATTTAGATGTATTTACAGAATTGAAAAAGCCACCCCCTCTTTCCAATTGTCTCCATTACCATAACATGTAGGATATGTAAATGTACATTTGACCTTGAAATAACATCTGTTATGATAACTACTCTTGAAATCAACAAGAAAGAACAATTTGCACCCTTTATTGTATATATGCATAAAAAATGTAGAAAGACATGACAAATTTGAACATTTTTTATGGAATTCTCATCCATCCCCATCTACCAAGGTGTGTTTGAATTTCGTTTTAATTAAATGCAGGCATCACACTTGTAGGTCTTACTATTTTAGCAAAGTTAAAAAGGAGATAAGAAACCAGAAAAGATAAGATATTCACTAAATACATGTATGATCACTAGTATATTACTTTTTCATGAAAACAAGAAATCACATGTAGGGCGGAATGTCTTTTTGTGAATAAAAATGCTACAAATTATCCATTTACCCAAAAAAGATCAATTTTTAATTTCAGTTATGGTTGTTTACAAATATGTGTGAAAAATAACTCAAGGAAATTGCTAAAAGTTTCATAATATTAGGTTAAAGTGTTTAAACTAATGCTTCTTATGAAAATCAAACGATAAGGGTAGGGTATACATGTAAGGGTATTTCTAAGTGATGTGATGCTTTTATCATGATAATATCATCTAGATGTATGTAGTATTGAATAAGCTTTCTTATCTAAGGAGGTTGAACAACAATTGACCTCTAAAAGATTAGGTAAAGATGCTTTACTTATGGAGAGCCCTATGAATCTGTGTTACATAGAGGAAAACGGAAATGGTGGGTTCACTTAAATGACCATATTTTTCCTAAACCTCAATAGAATTGGCAAAATGTGGTATACTTTTTCTCAGAATAGCATAAGCTTTCTAATTCTAAGACAAAATGCCTTTTCAAAAAATGTTAGTGTGAGTTATAGGTAGCAAGGGACAGTTTTGGATAAAGTACCCGTCAATATTTTTTGTAAAATTGAAAGTTACTATACTTGAAGGCTTATGAGTGTTGCTAAAATTCTTGAATTGATTTTTAATGATTATTAATAGTTAGAGGGATGTATATTGACATGCAATATATAGGCCCCATATGTAAATTACATGCAAATCAGAAGTAAATTGCGAAACCTGCGGCTATGAATGTTGTGTTGACTTTACACAGTGAAATTGCAAGTGACAGACAGGAGGTAAAATAACACAAAAGGTAGGTGGTGGGACACTGTAAAGTATACACCGGTAAGTTTCTGACATGTGATGGTGCAACATGCTCATGGTATGGAAGGTTAACCCTTTACAGGTAATTAGCTAGGGGAGGTCTAAAAAGCTGAAAAATTATGAAAAATTAGCAAAATATGAAAAGGTCAGAATCTCATTAAAACCAGTATGTAGAAAATAGTTTTAAGAAATTGGTGATTGGCCTTTTAACAAGTGAATTAAAGGTATTTGTGCTGAATGGGAACTGAGGAAATTCTAGTTACGGAGTTCCGAATACACAGATAACCTGGCGACAATGAATCACATAAAAAAAACTGTCCCTGCCACCTTAATACTGTTTTCTAAGCATAACACAGCGGAATCAAAATTGCAGGAAAAATTGATTTTCAGACCTCAATATATCTCTGCAATATTACTAATATTAATATGTGTTTGTGTTGTAAAACATTTTTTAATTGAGATATATATAGTTTCAATTGAAAATATACACTATGACTTTATTAATAAGCATTCAACAGATTATTTTAACTCCAAAAATAGCCTGGTGATACACCCTGAATTTTTGACATGAGCAGGTTTAAATGCAAATAGAGAAGAAATAACCCATCAAAGAAGATTATCTGAAATTGAGGAACATCATGTATGTCCTTAACTTTATATTAAGTAAAAATCCCATCGTTAACCAATATAAAATACATTAAAGATATAAAAATTGTTAATATATATTTAATATCAAATAAACACAATTATATCAACAATGGATGCAGCAATTCCTCACTTTTTCACGTTTGAGAAATCTCGCCATTTGCTGGGATTTCTCAGATTTTATTTGCACACATTCCAGGACTCAGGTGCTTATTGACACCTTCGTTATTCCCAATCTTTAATAAACCTTGCATTCAGCACTCACTAGCATGCATATTATTATGCTACATAACTTTAAATTATTTGTAGTTTGTAATGGATAACTATGATTAATGATATATATGTACTTGAAAAAATAGAACAAGAGGCCCATGATCACATTGCTCACCTGAGAAACAGTTCCAAACTATTTTTCATTCCTTTTAAAAATTTTACATTGAATTCTGAATTAGTTTTATAAACACTAAACATTATTTTTCTCTATATGTGTCTTCACAGATTTTTGTTTACCAATTCAAGGGATCCACTGTTGTTTTGCTTTCAACAAATTTAAATTTACACTAGAGATACTGTGAACAAGCTCAATGACCTTGACCTTGCCCGAATAACACTGGGTTAAGGTCGTGAGACACACTTAGGTCATAAGCAATCATTTTGTGAAGTAAAAAATTCCATTGTTTCTCCATAAGGAAGATATGGACCAAACAAGACTTTTGCACAGACAGAAGGATGGATGGACAAGGTGACTCCTATATATATATACCCCCAAATTTCATTTGTGTGGGGTATAAAAATTTTGTATGGCAATACCACAAGCCACCAATTAGTTCTTTACAAGGTTTTTTTTCAGGATTTTCACTGTATATTCCTATATTACACATTTGAACTCATGAATGTTGTCTTAGTAGAGACCAAGCATGGATTGAACAAATTAGAACCAACATGAAGTCAGACTGCTTCTGTAGTAACTTCAGTTCTTTATATGAGTACATGTGTATACATGTGTATGACTTTTGCCTATATATGTTTATACTTACAGATGCTTGCCAACACAAAACTATGTAACTGAAGTCTGAAGGAAAGCTATTTTTAAAGCTTTCATGTTTTATTAATTTGAGCTAAAGTGTGAAAAGTATACTTAAAATATTTCTTACTTTCATATGATAATATGCATATGACTATGATTTTCTTTGATGAGCTTGTTAAATTGAATAAAATCTCCCAAAACATTATCATAATTAGCATACTATGTAAAAATATAAAAAACAAGAGGCCCATGGGCCTTAATGGTCACCTGAGTACCATAGCCCATACACAAACTTGTCGAGGAGTCTCATTTATCTCATACGTGTGGTGTTTATTACCCGTATGATAAACCTTTGCTATATCAAATGGGTGATGCTTTATCAAATACTTCCGGTCCGAACTATTTTTGACACAACCCCTCGCTTCAACGCTTCAATGACCTATTTTCGAAGATTTGCGAGTACTTTAAACATAATTATATCTACTACAAAAAGTGATTAAAAAAAGGATTTTGTCAAAGACTTCCATTACTTACAAATATAAAGGAAAACACATAACTGCGTAAGCATAGGCATCGGAAACCGGGCTAAATGGGGGGGGGGGGGGGGTTAAGCATAGGCGTCGGAAACCGGGCTAATGGGGGGGGGGGGCCTTTTTTCCTGTTTGTCAAGATATTTGATAAGTTTAGCCCCCTTCAAACTTTCAGTTTGCTTTGTGTAGTTTATAAGACTGCAAATTACGTTAACTATCAAGGAGTTCATCCTGACGATGCGATGAAAACAGAGCGCACTGATTGTGTTTATATACAAGAACTTACCGATATAATGTTTCAAAGACTTTGATTCCACCACCAGTAAGCATCCTTATTCACTATTTTCAATCCCGAATCATTAGGCTGGTGTTTGTGTAATAAAACATCAACAACTGCTCCTCGTTTGAGTCAATTCAAACTAACGAGCATTCGCAACTTTGTGTATGTCAACAAACTTGATTATTCAAGTCTTCTGATCAGTATTTCCATTTAATCAAATGAACAAGCTCTAAGAAAAATTTTTTAGAGCTAAATTATTTCAAGGTTTATTTCAGTGAAACTTTTCATTAAAACAGTTTAGATTTATCTCAGAAATGACATACTAAATTGTATTGCGCAAGGTCACAATAACCACATAACACAACGTTGCATCATCGTTTTTTATCTTTGAAAAAAAATCAATATTCGGGTAATATAAGGGACTGTCTCAAAAGCTTCATAATATAAATCAAATATTGTATGAGATAAATAGAACATCTATAAGGCTAAAAAAAAAAATATGTGTGTTTCCGGTTTCCCGAGCGACCCTATTTTTTATGCGCCGTCCCTAACACTTTTTATTCCAAATCCAGATTACCAACCGTAATTGGTTTAAACAATAGAGTCTTACAAATCAGAGTTCAAAAAACGCTTGTAACTATTCAATAGAAAACACCACTTATCAAAGCGTTTTAAAGATTTCTATGTGCAGATTGACAGTATGGATGAAAGTTATCCTTGGTTATTTTAGCTGAATTATCAATGCAATAAATAGTTTCATAGGGCAGTGATGTGTTAAAAATTAATATAAAGATGTACAAGAAAAAAGCAGAGGCAAAGTTTTTTTTTTTTTTATATTTCTGGGTGTGGAGACTGCAGACATCGTAAGTCTTTGAATAGGCCCAACAATCATTCACATTATAAATATGATTTTAAAATGCTGCAGTTCAATCGCAAATGAAATTTTTAAAATTAGTCTTAAACCATTAATTATGTATTCATTTTTTTTTTTGGAATTATTGAAAAGATTCAATTCTAAGGCTCTCGTCTGATCAACCAGAATTTCCTCTGTTCCTGAATTCAACACTTACAGTTACGATATTAATGTTTGTAACTGTTATGTCAGTTGACCAGGAAAATAGAACTAATAACCAATTTATGATATATTTGTGGTAATGAGTATTATACTGTGTTAATTTATACTGGCTGTCATATTTATATTTTCTATTTACATGAAAATAAAATCTTTGTATACATTCCAAATAAACCATAGATTTAAGAAAGCTTTAATTCTGTAACAGTTGTCTCTATCCACGGTTGCTCCACCTGTAAAATACATTTTCTTATTGTATAGAAAAATCATATGCTAGGAAAGGGGAAAACTTAAAAGCTCATTTAAAAAAAAAAGAAAAAAAAAAAAGCTGACCTACCTACCCTATTTTAAAATTTGATGAAATAGGAAACACACATATTTTTTTTTTGGCCTAATTGTATGATTTTATATTTGCTTTATCCAACTTGTTGAAATGGTTATATTCGCTCGGCAAGCTTCGCGAATATATTCACCATTTCAACTCGTTGTATAATCACATAATATAGATATCCTTTATGGATGACGTTTACTCAGAATGAAAAAAAATTCCACTGATGATAATGAAACCCCATCTATTGTATGTTATAGACCTTTGATTGTAGTGTTATTTTTCACTTTCAAAAAAGTAGGTCAATGACCTACTTTTTGAGTAAATGGCCATTGAATATTTTTTGAACTACTTATATTGTCCTTATTCTGTTGGCATAAAATTTATATTAGGTAAATGATCAAAATTTTGAGATATGGTGTCTTTTATCGTTTTAAAGCATTTTTTAATATTTTCGCAATTCGTGCCATACAATTATTTTAATGAATAAGTGAGGTAAAACCAGCAGAAAATATGAAAAATTATATAGACTAAAATATAAAATCTTAACTTTCAATATTAGCGTACTTCCAAAAATATTTTAGCAGAAAACAAAATCTGCAAAATTTAGTCCGAATTTCCTCTGTTTGGCTAAAAGTCTATTTTTGTTTGAGCCTAATTACGTAATAAAGTAAAAATATCAAATGTTTTGTCAATAATAATTCATTTTATTAATACTTTTTTTTATTTAGAACAAATTTTACTCATTACATTGAACTTTATAACAATCGGAATTTGAGAACTCAAATCCTGAGTAAACAAGACCCTTATATATGCATTTAATTAAGTTTCATTCTGGAGAAAAAAAATTATTGTAGTGACGACCACCTTCCTGCTTGAAATCTTTCAAAAAGGACTATGAAACCTATAAATTTGGCAAAAAACTTAAAAATCATAATAGAGTGCATGACCTGATATTTAAAAGGTACAAGAAAATAGTTGAAAATAATTTTTCCATATTTGTTAACTTTAAAGATAGGTTTTTTGTGTATATGTTTTCGTGGATAAACTAAAACATTAGGTGGCTATTATCTATTTTGGTTTCAACTACCATATCAACGGTGAACTATGCTAAACAATTATACAGTACCCGCAATGATATTTTTTACAATCTTATCCTATCGTATCATGTATCAATCATATCCTATAGTGCATGTTTACTATTCTATCATGTGTTAATCCAATCCTTTTGTGCGTTAATGTTGTCCGGTTTACCGTTCAAATTTAACAGTTTTTCCGTTTATCCTATCTTGTTAATCGTTTCATGCCTTTTCATAATGAGAAAATTTATTTTAAAGTTACAAGTTGTTCAATGCACTATATTTACATTCTACTGTGTTTTTCCATTAAATTCCGTGATGTTTAAATGCATCTAAATGCAACACCTATTCACTGCATATGAATTTACGAGTAATTTACATAAGTAGTTCTCAAACAGTGATTTCTATGTTATCAGTTAAAAAATGTATTTCATGAATGTTGTCAAAACACCATGTTTTATAATTATTCAACAAAAAAGTTGACTTTATTGTTAAAAGCAACATTTCAAGAGTTATTTAGCATGGATTATATTTTCATGCTCGTCGATCTTATCTCAACAGTCTATGTGAAAACCTGTTTAAACCGGTTTTACAAAACAGCTGTTCTTGCTGTTACTTATTTACTCCCTTCGTGATCTGCACTTTATATCGATTTATTTAAGTAAACAATTGATTTCATCAGTAAGGGAATGTAAATATAAGCATTAAATGATTTATTTTTGCCGTCGTCGTGTCAATAACTGCCGTCAGGTGAGCAGACAAATTATCATAACGCGCTAACGCGCGTTATTCAATTTGTCTGCTCACCTGATGGCAGTTATTGACACGACGACGTCAAAGATAAGTCATTCAATGCTATAGTAGACAAAAATTTATTGAACAAAAAATGTAACATCCTATCCAGCATTCTATCATGATACTATACTATTTCTTAATAATTTAGATCAATTTTTTTCTTACATTTTTATACATTTTATAAATGATGCAGCAATGATTAACAACTTGACATTTGTTAAATTCAAGAAATTCTGCGTATATATTTATTCGTACATGTTCTTTCTCAAGTTCTGCCATCATCCGGTTAATCATAAAGATCATTTAATGAGATAATATGTTTATCATAAATATTGTTTATCCTTTCCTTTCGTGTATGAATCCTATCATATTGTGCATGTATACTGTTTTATCGTATGTTAATCCTATCCTATCGTGCGTGTATACTCTTCTATTGTGCATTTATCCTATCCCATCATGCGTTAATCCTATCCTATCTTTAATCTTGTAAATAATAATGTTGCGGGTACTGTACCTGCCATTGTTATGTCTGTGTATAATGGAGGAAAAAATCAAACACATCCAGGAAGCTGAAGGGGGATTAGAAATTTTTTTTACATGTTTTTCTACAGATTTAAAGCAAAATACATTTATAATATTAAAAAAAGTAAAAGTATGCTATCTCTTGTTCATTTCAAAATTTAATTTTCATAACAGATGGTATTTTAAGATAATCCCAGTGTCTTTTGCATCCGGTTCTTTTTTTACACAGCGTGCTAAATTTCCGGTTAAAATTTTGGTGCCCAACAAGTGTTTTAAAATAGCAATGGCTTGATCAAAAAGTTGGAAATTTGTTAAAATATCACATCTGTCGTTAAGAGGGATTGGAGAAAACAAGGAAAGCTACGAAATGTAAACATGGTAAATGAGTACGGATGGGACGATCCAATGATCATCGCGATAAATATTTTGATGATATTTGGATCGATACATTTACAATTAATACAATGATACCTTAGCGAACTTTTTTTATTTTCCAAAAATATCCGAGCTATATATATTTTTAGTCTGCGCGTCTAATATGAAAGTACAAAGATGGCGAAAAAACCTCGTAAAGTTGTCAAAACTGTTATGAAGCTAAATCAGGAGTGTGGAAAACTTTTGGATTACTTGTTTATGAAAAAGTAGTGAATACAAGACTAAAGTAATTTGTATATTGTGCAAGGCTCATTTTAAATATAATGAAATCCCTTTGGACATGCGGTACATTGACAGATTCAATAAATTTTAAGCAGTTATTCTTGTTTTCATTAAGTTGCAATGTATTGTGATATGTATCGTATCGCATCTTATGTATCATGATATGTACTGAATCGGCTAAGTAAAGTATTGTCCCAGCCCAAGAAATGAGTGGGTTATATAATTGTACATTAATTGTATCCATTCTTTTCCAACAATTACACTACGTTTATGTATGTAGCTTGACGACCTCATGCGTCCTCCTGGAAAAGGAGAGGATAATTAAGTACTTGTGTAGCTTGAACATTAATTAAAACTATAACACTGATTGATGTTTAATCTATATATTAATAAGTTTAAAAACTGGGATAGAAAGTATTTGACAGAAAGGGGGGGGGGGGTGCTACTGCACTCAATTCTATGCGTTTTTGGCGGTCTTAACCTTAATTTTATATGTATAATACAGTTTCATTGAGTATATCAATTTTAGTGACTGTTAGATTGTGTCCTTTTGGTACATTTCAATTTTTTCCAAAGTTTGCCAAAAAATCTTGTTACAATAGACACATTTTAAAGAGACTATCATGAAATCAAAGTACTGAAGTATATGTACTAAAAGCCGGACTCTTTTGGTTTGTCTTTATGCATATTATGTAGTAAAGACTGAAAATATCTCTCTCTCTCTTTCTCTCTCATGCTTTTATTGTCGGCAAAGCGTGAGAGAGTGACCAAATTTTGTAAGCGGCTATAAACAAAAATATGTCTGTCAGACACAAAAAAATTCAACAGTTGCTGCCTTGAATTTTGCAACAAGCGTTATATATTTAATCCCCATTTCTTCAACGTGCAGCAAAGTAGTTCATGGAAATTCATGCGCATTGTATGTGTCCAAAATGCAGTCTTGTTTTTTAAACACATTATTAATATGAAAAATATTATTAACGATTATTTATGTGCTAGGGTGTTAAATAAACTTTTACTGTGAGTTTTATATCCCGTTTGTAGTCATTACACCGTTCTTTTGATCACACGATGACTCGCTCAGTCGGCACTTCTTAAAACCTTGTGTACATCGTAATTACTGTGGAATCATTAGATTTCGTGGTGGCTCAAATTTCGTGGAATTTGTGGGTACCTCTCATCCACGAATTAACATCCTCTACGAATTAACAAATTGGGGTATAAGAGTCATATTTCCTTTGTAGGTTTAAGAGAATACACGAAATTACGTCCCTACTAAACTGTAAAATTTAAGCAATCCTCGAAAATTGCCCTCCACGAAATTTAATGATTCCACAGTATATTAAAGGCTTGAATACTAACACGAGTGCAACATTTAAATATCCATCTCTATTCTTCCAAGTTTTAATTTGAAGTCTGATTGTCTATCTTGGTCCTGGTTGACCACGTGTGAGTTTAAATTTTTGTATGTAATTTTCTTGTTGTTTACCGAAACATTTCCACATTTCTTTTAAGATATAATTTTAAAATGAACCATTTCTGGGTTGTTTCCATATTTTTCACGCTTCTGAAGGATTTTAATCTATTTTTCAATCACGTTTTATGGGAAAGGGAGGCAACTCTTCAATATATACATTAGCTACAAAATGGAAGTTGAGACAATCGAAATGCATTACAGTACCAAATACTCTGTTTTTTGAAAGCATGCTATAATCAACAAATATAAAGAGATTTATCATATACTTGGTGTAAAATACAGGGTATGCACCCCTGACATGAACAGTGGCACATGCCTTTATCACACATCCCATATAAACCCTTCACCAATATCAGCACTCTGGCCTTTGGTCCTCGGGCTGATATTGGAGTCTTGAGTAGATATGGGATGTGATTTTGCCATATGTACTATTCTCTATTATATACATGAACCTGTGTGAATTTAACACTGTAATTCAAATTTTTGCTGCGCTCGCCCCAACGGTCGCACCGTAAAATAAATTATATATTACCCATCAAATCACCCTGTAAGTTTAAACTATTAAACATTTTCACTCTAATTATTAATTAAAAGCCTAAATCTTTCTCCACTAAAATAAATATGTTACTTACACGTTTTCTATAAAGGTCTTTTTCTGATAATGTGTGGCTCAAAAGTACTGCCTTTACGAACTCTTCAGCGCTGGTTCTCAGCGAAAACAAGTCTTGTGGTTGCAGTATATCCCTCCAATTATCAGTGTCGTAGATCTGATTGCTCGAATAGCTTCCAGTGGCTGCACGAGCAGTACAAGATATTTTTGTAACCCCGAACCCGATGGAGTGATTCGTTCAACGACACATTAGCTCTGCGTGCGATATTTTGGGTTACATTTAGTACATGTTACCGTTATATTTGTGGAGTGTTAAATAGACCAAAATGAATACTTTCAAATTTATTATAAACAAATAACGAAAATAAAAAAAAATATTTTCATTTTGTTATTGTTACTGATTTCGTTTGTGGCGTGTTTATATTTTGCACATTGATCATGTGCCACATATTTATCTTTTCCTTTTTTCCCCTGCTAACTCAGTATTGAACTGCGTCATGTTTAATGCTCATGGAAACGGAAGCTGAAATAATAATTCTTTGATCAATTACTGCATTTAAAGATTTTTTTACATAAAATTTGTAGACTAAATAAAAAATTATGATTAGGCCTATATATAGTTTGTCCCAATATATTTTTGCCGCATATTCTCTTAAATTATTCGGTATTTATGAATTATAAATCTCCGTAGGAAATCTGTTTTCGTTCTTGTGAATTTTGTGAAATGTGTGAATGATGTTATTTTGGAAATTTTCCCTTTCATGGATTTCAATTGCACTTCTTCCACAGGTACATGTATGTGTATTTTTTTTTTTTTTATCAAAAATCGTCCAAATGTGCAGAATAAATATCTTGGGGCAGACTATAGACCGTTTTCCGGTATGGGCATTCTGTGTGTTATTTTACAGATAAAGAGTTGTTTGAGAAAAACGAACTGCGCGTGAATTCAGTTTAACCTTGAAGCTTCCATACAGGCGATTGATGATTGATAAAACCAGAGAGACTTCATATTTTAGACTCAAACTTGAAATTTGTTTTATAATTACTTCCAGTTAAACAATGTCTTGGCGTCTATTAAAATTCCAAATGTTATTTCATTTGTATTTTCAATTCCCCTTTTTTCAAATTTGAGGCCCAATATCTCCAAAAGGGTTAGAGATAGAAAAAAGCCAACAATTAGAACTCCACAAATATAACGGTAACCTGTACTAAATGTAACCCAAAATATCGCACGCAGAGCTAATGTGTAAAAATTTATTTTTCATACAAAAAACTAAATATGCCCTGTATTTATAGTCTTCATTCATTGAGCAAAGCGAGATAACTCTTCTTTTTTTTTTTTTTGAATTGTGATAAAGTTATCATTTTCAGACCCTTAAAACTCCTATAAGGAGTCAAAAAGTGGCCCCTCGGACCATAATTTTTAAATTGCACCCTTTATTTTGAACTATTAACCGAAAAGATTTTGAAAATCGAATTAAAAATAAAAAAGTTACAGCTAAAGGGCTCTTTAGGATATTGACCCCTCCAAGTCCCTACTTTTTCGGAATTTTTACTCCAGAACCTTTTCCGGTCTGCACACTTTTCCTGTATTGCAAATATTAAATATAAGAATATTTGCTTAAAAACTGTTTGAGAAAACGTTACACGCGTCAATTCTATTTAACATAGAAACTCCAATAGAAGATTTTCATCGGCTCATAAAACCGGAAGTACTCAATACTTTTCAACGAAACTTGGAATATATCTTAATTACGTCTATTCAAACAATATCTATGCATCTAATAACATTCCTAAGCTTTTCTTTAAAAAATTGTTTTTTCATCCCCCCTTTTCTCGAGTTTAAGGCCTAAAATCTCAAAACTGATAAGAGATAGAAACTCGCCTCCACTTAACTTTTTAAACATCTTGACAAGGTTAATCTAACTCTAGAATTTCAACGAATTTCCTCTAGAAAGAAAAACAACACATTGATTCTTTTAATTTCTAGTGTTTTGCTTGTGTAAACCGGAAGTACCAGAACCGGAAGTCCAAAACAAGACATACGCGTGTCATTATAAAATGCTATTAGTCCATTGCATAATTGTTTCAATCTTCCTTTTCGTTTTCAAAAAATCGCTGACGAAAGTTTGTCGAAAAAAGAAAAATAATAATTGTCTGATAGATCTATTTCCATATTTTCTGAACACCTTGGTATTACTAGTTGCTTAGATAGGAATTCATGGGTGGTGCAGTGTGAAAAGAAAGATAACTCCAGAACTTAACAAGTAGCTACACATCAAATTTCCAGAAGAATATTTTCAAAAAAATCATTTCAAAGTAAGTACTCAGTCCTTGGACGCAAAACTTGGTATTCTAAGAGTATTTGTGCTCTATATTCTTAGAAAAAAGCGAGATAACTCTTCCAAAAAATAATTTTGAAATTAAAAAAGTTGTGATCTTTAGGCCCTTCGAAGCCCTATAGGGAGTCAAAAAGTGGCCCCTCGGACCATAATTTTTAAATTGTACTCTTTATTCTGATCTATTAACCGAAAAGATTTTGAAAATTGGATGAATAATAAAAAAGATACAGCTAAAGAGCTGTTTTTAATACTGACCCCTACAGATCCCTTATTTTTCAAAAGTTATTTTCCAGGACCTTTTCCGGTCTGCGCATTAGGTCCCTTATTGCAAATATCAAATACAAAAATATTTGCTTGATAACTGTTTAAGAAAACGTTACACGCGTGAATTCAATTTAACATAGAAACTCCCATAGACAATTTTCATCGGCTCATAAAACCGGAAGTACTCAATACTATTCAATGAAACTTGGAATATATCTTAATTACTTCTATTTGAACAATATCTATCCGTTTTATAGCATTCCTAAGCTTTTTCTGAATTTTTTGTTTTGTCATCCCCCCTTTTCTCAAGTTAGAGGCCTAAAATCTCAAAACTGATAAGAGATAGAAACTCACCTCCACTAAACTTTTTAAACAACTCGACCTGATTGATCTAACTCTAAAATTACAACGAAATTCCTTTAGAAATAAAAACAATATATTGATTCTTTTTATTTCTTGTATTTTGCTTGTGTAAACCGGAAGTACCGGAAACGGAAGTCCAAAAAGGGACATACGCGTGCCATTTAGAAATGCTATTAGTCCATTGCATAATTGTTTCAATATTCCTTTCCGTTTTTAAAAAATCGCCGACGAAAGTTTGTCGAGAAATAAAAAATAATAACTAGAACTTTTTTTGTCTTCAACAAAAAGTAAGGGCTTTTCGACAGCCCCATTATCCCTTTTTAATTATATGTTCAAAAAAAAATTATTCTCTAATTTATTTCCAAGTGTTCTAAACGCCTTGGTATCTCCAGTTGCTTAGATAGGAACTTATGAGTAGTGCAATGTGAAAAGAAAGATAACTCCAGAACTTTACAGGTAGCTACACTTCTAATTTCCAGAGGAATATTTTCAAAAAATCATTTTGAAGAAAGTATTCGTTCCTGGGACACAAAACTTGGTATGCCTATAGTACTTATGCTCTACATTCTTACATCAAAGCGAGATAACTCTTACTAAAAAACATTTTGAAATTTCAACAAATGATGGTCTTTGGGCCCTCCAAACCCCTATAAGGAGTCAAAAAGTGGCCCCTCGGACCATAATTTTAAGATATAACTCTTTATTTTGAACAATAAACTGAAAAGATTTTTAATATCGGATGAAAGGTAAAAAAGTTACAGCTCAAGGGCTGTTTTGCACGTTGGCCCCTGCAGATCCCTTATTTTTTCGAATTGTCTACCCAAAAACTTTTCCGGTCTGCGCATTGGTAGTGCCATTGCACAAAAAAAATATTGTAATTTTTACTTACACACTTTTTGAGAAAACGAATCACGCGTGATTTTAGTTTAACATTGAAACTCCCATAGACATTTTTTCATAGGCTCATAAAACCGGAAGTACTTAATATTTTTTTATTCAAACTTGAAATATATGTTAAATAGTGCTATCTGAACAATGTTTAGGCGTCTTATAAAAATTTCTATGGTTTTTTGAATTTTTTTTTCTTTTTCATCCCTCCTTTTCTCAAGTTTGAGCCTTAATATCTCAAAAATGGTAAGAGATAGAGGAATGAATACGCTTACGATTTTGTACAACTGGACAAGATGCATCTAATTCTTAAATTTGAATGCTCTAACTTAAAAAATAATAAAGATATTACGTTTCAATTAATTCTTAGTATTTTCCTTTTCAAAACCGGAAGTGTCAGAACCGGAAGTCCAAAACCTTACATACGCGTGTCATCAACAATTGCTATAAGACTATTGAATAATTGTTTAAATATTTCTTTCCGTTTTCAAAAAATCGCTGACGAAACTTTGTCGAGAATAAGAATAACTAGAACTTTTTTTTGTCTTCAACAAAAAGTAAGGGCTTTTCGACAGCCCCATTATTCCCTTTTAATAAAATGTAAAAAAAAATATTCTCTAGTTTATTTCCAAGTGTTCTAAACGCTTTGGTATCCCAAGGTGCTTAGATAGCAACCTATGGGTAGTGCAATGTGAAAAGAAAGATAACTCCAGAACTTTACAGGTAGCTATATTTCTAATTTCCAGGAAAATATTTTCAAAAAATCATATTGAAGTAAGTATTCATTCCCCGGACACCAAATTTGGTATGCCTACAGTATTCATGCTCCTTATTCTTACAACAAAGCGAGACAACTCTTTCTAAAAAAAAAATTTGAAATTTGAACAAGTTCTGATCTTTAGGTCCTTCAAACCCCTACAAGGACTCAAAAAGTGGCCCCTCGGACCATAATTTTAAGATTGTACTATTTATTCTAAACAATAAACTGAAAAAAAATTTAAAATCGGATGAAAGGTAAAAAAGTTACAGCTAAAAGGCTGTTTTGCACGTTGGCCCCTGCAGATCCCTAATTTTTTTGAGTTGTCTACACAAAACTTTTTCAGGTCTGCGGATTGTGTGTGTCATTATAAAGATGAAATATTGTAGCAATTACTTGAAAACCTTTGGAGAAAACGAACCACGCGTGATTTTTGTTTAACATTGCAACTCCCATAGGCGATTTCATTGACCTATAAAACCGGAAGTAGTCATAATATTTTAATGAAACTTAGAATATATGTTTATTACATCTATGTTAGTAATATTTAGGCGTTAAATAATTTTTTAGAGGTCATTTGAATTTTTTTGTTTTCTTATCCCCCCTTTTTCAAAGTTTAGGAATCTATATCTCAAAAACGGTAAGATATAGAAAGTTGTGTACGCGTACAATTTTGTACAGCAAGACAAGATGCATCTAATTCTAAAAGTTGAACATTCTAATATAAACTCTAAACAAAGCATCGCGTTTAAATCAATTTTTACATTTTTCCTTGTAAAAACCGAAAGTACCGGAACCGGAAATCAAAAACCTTACATTCCATGGAATAAGAGATTTGCTGTAAGACCGTTCCAAAATTGTATCAACATTGCTTCCAGTTTTCAAAATATCGTTGACAAAAATCTGTCGAGAAAAATAATAATAACTAGAACTTTTTTTGTCTTCAACAAAAAGTAAGGGCTTTTCGACAGCCCCTTGAGCCCTTTTTAATTAAATGTTCAAAAAAAATTATTCTCTAATTAATTTCCAATGTGTTCTAAACGCCTTGGTATTCCCGGTTGCTTAGATAAGAACTTATGGGTAGTGCAATGTGAAAAGAAAGATAACTCCAGAATTTTACAAGAAGCTACACTTCTCATTTCCAGAGGAATATTTTCAAAAAATCATATTGAAGTAAGTATTCATTCCTCGGACACAAAACCTGGTATGCCTATAGTATTTTTGCTCTACATTTTTACAGCAAAGCAAGATAACTCTTACTAAAAAACCTTTTGAAATTTAAAGAAGTGATGATCTTTGGGCCTTCAAAACCCCTATAAGGAGTCAAAAAGTGGCCCCTCGGACCATAATTTTAAGATTGTACTCTTTATTTTAAACAATAAACTGAAAAGATTTTTAAAATCAAAAGAGAATTAAAAAAGTTACAGCTAAAGGGTTGTTTTGTACGTTGACCCCTGCAGATCCCTAATTTCCTCGAATTGTCTACCCAAAAACTTTTCCGGTCTGCGCATTGCGTGTATTATTATACATCTGAAATATTGTAATGTTGACTTGTAAACTTTTTGAGAAAACGAACGACGCGTGATTTTAGTTTAACATTGAAACTCCCATAGACAATTTTTCATAGGCTCATAAAACCGGAAGTACTCAATATTTTTTATTCAAACTTGGAATATATGTTAAATAGTTATATCTGAACAATGCTTAGGCGTCTTATAAAATTTCTAAGGTCTTTTGAATTTTTTTTCTTTTTCATCCCCGCTTTTCTCAAGTTTGAGCCTTAATATCTTAAAAATAATAAGAGATAGAGAAATGGCTACGCTTATGATTTTTTTCAACTTGACAAGATGCATCTAATTCTTAAATTTGAATGCTCTAACTCAAAAAATAATGAAGATATTATGTTTGATTGAGTTTTTAGTATTTTCCTTGTCAAAACCGGAAGTGCCGGAACCTGAAGTCCAAAACCTTACATACGCGTGTCACTCAGAGATGCTGTAAGACTATTGTATAATTGTTTCAAAATTCTTACGCGTTTTCAAAAAATCGCTGACGGAAATTCTGTCGAGCATAAGAATAATAATAAGAAACAGAAGAATAACAATAGGTCTTTTCGACCGAAAGTCGAAAAGCCCTAATAATAATAAAAAAAGACAAAAACAATAGGTCTTTTCGACCGAAAGTCGAAAAGCCCTAATAAAAAACAGAAGAATAACTAGAGCAAAGCTCGTTGCAAAGCAACGAGTGGGTCTTCCGTTAATGTCGGAAGTAAAGCTCGAAGTTCCTGTAAGATGCACATCTCTTAAACCAATAACAAGAGTAACTAAAATAAAAAGATGAAAAAAATCGAATATTCCTGGTACGACTTAACAAAATCCGAATGATTTTAAGTACGACTTAACAAAAACCTATCTGATTTCAAGAACGACTTAACAAAAAAATTCGAATGTGTCCAAGTACGACTTAACTATTATTTTTGGTACGAGTTAATATTACTTTGAACATTACGCTATTTTTTAAACCAAGGACGCGGAAT
The DNA here is from genome assembly GCF_902806645.1 of Magallana gigas. NCBI lineage: Eukaryota > Metazoa > Mollusca > Bivalvia > Ostreida > Ostreidae > Magallana > Magallana gigas. The sequence goes on along the minus strand of NC_047567.1, from coordinate 6,947,375 downwards.
CAAAATTTCCGGAAAAATCATTTTTTAAACCCCGATATCACTGTCATGCATCGTCCGATTTTAAAACGGCTTTCAGTGTTAGATTCAGCTTAATAAGCTCTACAAAACGCATATACATTTTTGATTAAATCAGAAAATTCATTTTTTCGAAAAATTTGTTTTACTTCCGGTTTCGACCGAAAGTGATAGATTTTCATTTTCAGCCTTATTACAAAGGTAAATCGATCAAATCATAACCATTCAAAATTTCAAGCTTCTATCTTAAAGCGTTTTTGAGAAAAGTCCGGGACAAAATGACTTTTTGAAATTTTTAAAAATGACGTCACGTCAAAACGGGGGTGACGTTCTCTTTAAAACTTTCACATTTTTGAGGGACGCCAACTTGCAAAAATCTCTGAAAATTTCATCAAAATCGGTTAAAAACCTTTTGAGTTATGAGGCAAAAAAGGAGTCAGAAGAAAAGAAAAAGAATAATAATAATAATAAAAAGAAACAATAGAATAACAAGAGGGTCTTCCGTTGGAAACGGAAGACCCTAACAATAGGTCTTTTCGACCGAAAGTCGAAAAGCCCTAATAAAACAGAAGAATAACAATAGGTCTTTTCGACCGAAAGTCGAAAAGCCCTAACTAGAACTTTTTTTGTCTTCAACAAAAAGTAAGGGCTTTTCGACAGCCCCATTAGCCCTTTTTAATTAAATGTTCAAAAAAAATTATTCTCTAATTTATTTCCAAGTGTTCTAAACGCCTTGGTATCTCCAGTTGCTTAGATAGGAACTTATGAGTAGTGCAATGTGAAAAGAAAGATAACTCCAGAACTTTACAGGTAGCTACACTTCTAATTTCCAGAGGAATATTTTCAAAAAATCATTTTGAAGAAAGTATTCATTCCTGGGACACAAAACTTGGTATACCTATAGTATTTATTCTCTTCATTCTCACAGCAAAGCGAGATAACTCTTACTAAAAAACATTTTGAAATTTAAACAAGTAATGATCTTTGGGCCTTCCTAACCCCTATAAGGACTCAAAAAGTGGCCCCTCGGACCATAATTTTAAGATTGTACTTTTCATTTTGAACAATAAACTGAAAAGATTTTTAAAATCGGAAAAGAAATAAAAAAGTTACAGCTAAAGGGCTGTTTTGTACGTCGGCCCTTGCAGATCCCTAATTTTTTTGAATTGTGTACCCAAAAACTTTTCCGGTCTGCGCATTGTTTGTATTATTAAACATCTAAAATATTGTAATGTTAACTTGAAGCTTTTTGAGAAAACGAACGCCGCGTGATTTTAGTTTAACATTGAAACTCCCATAGACAATTTTTTATAGGCTCATAAAACCAGAAGTACTGAATATATTTTATTGAAACTTGGAATATATCTTGAATACTTCTGTCTTAACAATGTCTATGCATTTTATAAAAATTTCCAAGGTTTTCTGAATTTTTATTCTTTTTCATCCCCCCTTATCTCAAGTTTGAGCCCTAATATCTCAAAAACAGTAAGAGATAGAGAAATGGCTACGCTTATGATTTTGTACATCAAGACAAGATGCATCTTATTCTTAAATTTGAATGCTCTAGCTATAAAAACAATAAAGATATTGTGCTTCAATGAAATTTTAGTATTTTCCTTGTCAAAACCGGAAATGCCGGAACCGGAAGTCCAAAACCTTACATACGCGTGCCATTAAAAATTGCTATAAGTGTATTGCATTGTTGTTTTAATATGTCTTTCCGTTTTCAAAAAATCGCTGACGAAACTTTGTCGAGAATAATAAAAAATAACTAGAACTTTTTTTTGTCTTCAACAAAAAGTAAGGGCTTTTCGACAGCCCCATTATCCCCTTTTAATAAAATGTTTAAAAAAATATTCTCTAGTTTATTTCCAAGTGTTCTAAACGCCTTGGTATCCCAAGTTGCTTAGATAGCAACTTATGAGTAGTGCAATGTGAAAAGAAAGATAACTCCAGAACTTTACAGGTAGCTATATTTCTAATTTCCAGAAAAAATATTTTCAAAAAATCATATTGAAGTAAGTATTCATTCCCCGGACACCAAATTTGGTATGCCTACAGTAGTCATGCTCCTTATTCTTACAACAAAGCGAGACAACTCTTTCTAAAAAAAAATTTGAAATCTGAACAAGTTCTGATCTTTAGGTCCTTCAAACCCCTATAAGGACTCAAAAAGTGGCCCCTCGGACCATAATTTTAAAATTGTACTCTGTATTCTAAACAATAAACTGAAAAAAAAATTAAAATCGGATGAAAGGTAAAAAAGTTACAGCTAAAAGGCTGTTTTGCACGTTGGCCCCTGCAGATCCCTAATTTTTTTGAGTTGTCTACCCAAAACTTTTTCAGGTCTGCAGATTGTGTGTGTCATTATAAAGATGAAATATTGTAACAATTACTTGAAAACCTTTTGAGAAAACGAACCACGCGTGATTTTTGTTTAACATTGAAACTGCCGTAGGCAATTTTCATTGACCTATAAAACCGGAAGGAGTCAATATATTTTAATGAAACTTAGAATATATCTTAATTACATCTATGTTAAAAATATTTTGGCGTTAAATAATTTTTTAAAGCTCATTTAAATTTTTTTGCTTTCTCATCCCCCCTTTTCTAAAGTTTAGGACTTTATATCTCAAAAACGGTAAGATATAGAAAGTTGTCTACGCTGTCAATTTTGTACAGAAAGACAAGATGCATCTTATTCTAAAAGTTGAACATTCTAATATAAAAACTAAACAAAGTATTGCGTTTTAATCAATTTTTACATTTTTCCTTGTAAAAACCGGAAGTACCGGAACCGGAAGTTAAAAACCTTACATTCCATAGATTGATAGATTTGCTGTAAGACCGCCCCAAAACTGTATCAATATATCTTCCAGTTTTTAAAAAATCGCTGACAGAAATCTGTCGAGAAAAATAATAATAATAATAATAATAACTAGAACTTTTTTTTGTCTTCAACAAAAAGTAAGGGCTTTTCGACAGCCCCATTATTCCCTTTTAATAAAATGTAAAAAAAAATATTCTCTAGTTTATTTCCAAGTGTTCTAAACGCTTTGGTATCCCAAGGTGCTTAGATAGCAACCTATGGGTAGTGCAATGTGAAAAGAAAGATAACTCCAGAACTTTACAGGTAGCTATATTTCTAATTTCCAGGAAAATATTTTCAAAAAATCATATTGAAGTAAGTATTCATTCCCCGGACACCAAATTTGGTATGCCTACAGTATTCATGCTCCTTATTCTTACAACAAAGCGAGACAACTCTTTCTAAAAAAAAAATTTGAAATTTGAACAAGTTCTGATCTTTAGGTCCTTCAAACCCCTACAAGGACTCAAAAAGTGGCCCCTCGGACCATAATTTTAAGATTGTACTATTTATTCTAAACAATAAACTGAAAAAAAATTTAAAATCGGATGAAAGGTAAAAAAGTTACAGCTAAAAGGCTGTTTTGCACGTTGGCCCCTGCAGATCCCTAATTTTTTTGAGTTGTCTACACAAAACTTTTTCAGGTCTGCGGATTGTGTGTGTCATTATAAAGATGAAATATTGTAGCAATTACTTGAAAACCTTTGGAGAAAACGAACCACGCGTGATTTTTGTTTAACATTGCAACTCCCATAGGCGATTTCATTGACCTATAAAACCGGAAGTAGTCATAATATTTTAATGAAACTTAGAATATATGTTTATTACATCTATGTTAGTAATATTTAGGCGTTAAATAATTTTTTAGAGGTCATTTGAATTTTTTTGTTTTCTTATCCCCCCTTTTTCAAAGTTTAGGAATCTATATCTCAAAAACGGTAAGATATAGAAAGTTGTGTACGCGTACAATTTTGTACAGCAAGACAAGATGCATCTAATTCTAAAAGTTGAACATTCTAATATAAACTCTAAACAAAGCATCGCGTTTAAATCAATTTTTACATTTTTCCTTGTAAAAACCGAAAGTACCGGAACCGGAAATCAAAAACCTTACATTCCATGGAATAAGAGATTTGCTGTAAGACCGTTCCAAAATTGTATCAACATTGCTTCCAGTTTTCAAAATATCGTTGACAAAAATCTGTCGAGAAAAATAATAATAATAACTAGAACTTTTTTTGTCTTCAACAAAAAGTAAGGGCTTTTCGACAGCCCCATTAGCCCTTTTTAATTAAATGTTAAAAAAAAATTATTCTCTAATTTATTTCCAAGTGTTCTAAACGCCTTGGTATCTCCAGTTGCTTAGATAGGAACTTATGAGTAGTGCAATGTGAAAAGAAAGATAACTCCAGAACTTTACAGGTAGCTACACTTCTAATTTCCAGAGGAATATTTTCAAAAAATCATATTGAAGAAAGTATTCATTCCTGGGACACAAAACTTGGTATGCCTATAGTACTTATGCTCTACATTCTTACAGCAATGCGAGATAACTCTTACTAAAAATATTTTGAAATTTAAACAAGTGATGATCTTTGTGCCTTCCAAACCCCTATAAGGAGTCAAAAAGTGGCCCCTTGGACCATAATTTTAAGATTGTACTTTTTATTCCTAACCTTAAACTGAAAAGATTTTTTAAATTGGAAGAGGAATAAAAAAGTTACAGCTAAAGTGCTGTTTTGAACGTTGGCCCCTGCAGATCCCTAATTTTCTCAAATTGTCTACCCAAAAACTTTTCCGGTTTGCGCATTGTGTGTACCATTATACATCTGAAATATCGTAATGTTAACTTGAAAACTTTTTGAGAAAACGAACGACGCGTGATTTTTGTTTAACATTGAAACTCCCATAGGTGATTTTCATCGACCTATAAAACCGGAAGTAGTCTATATATGTCAATAAAACTCGGAATGTACGTTTATTACTTCTATCTTAACAAGAGTAAGGTATAATTTAAATTTTTAAAGGTCATTTGAATTTTTTTGTTTTTCATCCCCCCCTTTTTTAAAGTTTAGGATTTAATATCTCAAAAACGGTAAGATATAGAAAGTTGTCTACGCTTACAATTTTGTACAACAAGACAAGATGTATCTAATTCCAAAAGCTGAACGTTCTAATTCAAAAACTAAACAAAATATTGCGTTTCGTTCAATTTTTACAATTTTCCTTATATAAACCGGAAGTACCGTAACCATAAGTTCAAAACCTTACTTTGCATAGATTAATATATTTGCTGTAAGACCGTTGCATAATTGTATCTATATACCTTCCAGTTTTATAGAAATCATTGACAAAAAACTGTCGAGAAAATAATAATAATAAAAAAAGACAAAAACAATAGGTCTTTTCGACCGAAAGTCGAAAAGCCCTAATAACTAGAACTTTTTTTTGTCTTCAACAAAAAGTAAGGGCTTTTCGACAGCCCCATTATTCCCTTTTAATAAAATGTAAAAAAAATATTCTCTAGTTTATTTCCAAGTGTTCTAAACGCTTTGGTATCCCAAGGTGCTTAGATAGCAACCTATGAGTAGTGCAATGTGAAAAGAAAGATAACTCCAGAACTTTACAGGTAGCTATATTTCTAATTTCCAGGAAAATATTTTCAAAAAATCATATTGAAGTAAGTATTCATTCCCCGGACACCAAATTTGGTATGCCTACAGTATTCATGCTCCTTATTCTTACAACAAAGCGAGACAACTCTTTCTAAAAAAAAAATTTGAAATTTGAACAAGTTCTGATCTTTAGGTCCTTCAAACCCCTATAAGGACTCAAAAAGTGGCCCCTCGGACCATAATTTTAAGATTGTACTATTTATTCTAAACAATAAACTGAAAAAAAATTTAAAATCGGATGAAAGGTAAAAAAGTTACAGCTAAAAGGCTGTTTTGCACGTTGGCCCCTGCAGATCCCTAATTTTTTTGAGTTGTCTACACAAAACTTTTTCAGGTCTGCGGATTGTGTGTGTCATTATAAAGATGAAATATTGTAGCAATTACTTGAAAACCTTTGGAGAAAACGAACCACGCGTGATTTTTGTTTAACATTGCAACTCCCATAGGCGATTTCATTGACCTATAAAACCGGAAGTAGTCATAATATTTTAATGAAACTTAGAATATATGTTTATTACATCTATGTTAGTAATATTTAGGCGTTAAATAATTTTTTAGAGGTCATTTGAATTTTTTTGTTTTCTCATCCCCCCTTTTTCAAAGTTTAGGAATCTATATCTCAAAAACGGTAAGATATAGAAAGTTGTGTACGCGTACAATTTTGTACAGCAAGACAAGATGCATCTAATTCTAAAAGTTGAACATTCTAATATAAACTCTAAACAAAGCATCGCGTTTTAATCAATTTTTACATTTTTCCTTGTAAAAACCGGAAGTACCGGAACCGGAAATCAAAAACCTTACATTCCATGGAATAAGAGATTTGCTGTAAGACCGTTCCAAAATTGTATCAACATTGCTTCCAGTTTTCAAAATATCGTTGACAAAAATCTGTCGAGAAAAATAATAATAATAATAATAATAATAAAAAAAGACAAAAACAATAGGTCTTTTCGACCGAAAGTCGAAAAGCCCTAATAAAAAAAGACAAAAACAATAGGTCTTTTCGACCGAAAGTCGAAAAGCCCTAATAATAAAAAAAGACAAAAACAATAGGTCTTTTCGACCGAAAGTCGAAAAGCCCTAATAAAACAGAACAAAAACAATAGGTCTTTTCGACCGAAAGTCGAAAAGCCCTAATAATAATAACTAGAACTTTTTTTGTCTTCAACAAAAAGTAAGGGCTTTTCAAAAAAATTATTCTCTTAATAATTTCCAAATGTTCTAAACGCCTTGGTATCCCAATTTGCTTAGATAGGAACTTATGAGTAGTGCAATGTGAAAAGAAAGATAACTCCAGAACTTTACAGGTGGCTATATTTCTAATTTCCAGAAAAATATTTTCAAAAAATCATATTGAAGTAAGTATTCATTTCTCAGACGAAAAACTTGGTATGCCTAAAGTATTTATGCTCTACATTAGTACAGCAAAGCGAGATAACTCTTTCCAAAAAACAATTTTGAAATTTAAACAAATGATGATCTTTGGGCTTTCCAAACCCCTATAGGGAGTCAAAAAGTGGCCCCTCGGACCATAATTTTAAGATTGTATTATTTATTTTGAACAATAAACTGAAAAGATTTTTGAAATCAAAAGAGAAATAAAAAAGTAACAGCTAAAGGGCTGTTTTGTATGTTGGCCCCTGCAGATCCCTTATTTTCTCGAATTGACTTCCTAAAAAGTTTTCCGGTCTGCGCATTGTGTGTATTATTATATATTTGAAATATTGTAATAATTACTCAAAAACTTTTTGCGAAAACGAATCACGCGTGATTTTAGTTTAACACTGAAACTCCCATAGACAATTTTTCATAGGCTCATAAAACCGGAAGTACTCAATATTTTTTATTCAAACTTTGAATATATGTTCAATAGGTCTATTTTAACAATGTTTAGGCGTCTTATACAACATCTAAGGTTTTTAATTATTTTTTTGTTTTTCATCCCCCCTTTTCTCAAGTTTGAACCTTAATATCTCAAAAACAGGCAGATATAGAGAAATGCCTACGCTTATGATTTTGTACACCTAGCCAAGATGCATCTAATTCTAAAACTTGAATGCTTTAACTCAAAAAATGATAAAGGTATTGTGCTTCAAAGTATTTTTAGTATTTAACTTGTCAAAACCGGAACTGCCGGAAACAGAAGTCCAAAACCTTACATATGCGTGTCATATAAAAATGCTATAAGTCTATTGCATGGTTGTTTTAATATGTCTTTCCGTTTTCAAAAAATCGCTGGCGAAACTTTGTCGAAAATTGTTATAACAAGTTACTTCAATAGCAACATATAAGTAGTGCAATGTCAAAAGAAAGATAACTCCAGAACTTTACAAGAAGCTTCACTTTTTATTTCAGAGGAATATTTTTAAAAAATCATATTGAAGTAAGTATTCATCCCTCGGACACAAAACTTAGTATGCCTATAGTATTTATACTCTACATTCTTATAGCAAAGCGAGATAACTCTTACTAAAAACAATTTTGAAATTTAAACAAGTTATGATCTTTGGGCCTTCTAAACCCCTATAAGGAGTCAAAAAGTTGCCCCTCGGACCATAATTTTAAGATTGTACTCTTTATTTGCAACAATAAACTGAAAAGATTTTGGAAATTGAATGAAAGGTAAAACAGTTACAGCTAAAGGGCTGTTTTGTATGTTGGCCCCTGCAGATCCCTTATTTTCTCGAATTGTCTACCCAAAAACTTTTCCGGTCTGCGCAGTGGTTGTGTAATTAACAGAAAAAAATGTTGTAATAATTACTCAAAAACTTTTTGAGAAAACGAAACACGCGTGATTTTAGTTTAACATTGAAACTCCCATAGACAATTTTTCATAGGCTCATAAAACCGGAAGTACTCAATATATTTTACTGAAACTTGGAATATATCTTGAATACTTCTATCTAAACAATGTCTAGGCGTCCTTTAAAATTTCTACGGTTTTTTGAATTTTTTTTGTTTTTCATCCCCCCTTATCTCAAGTTTGAGTCTTAATATCTCAAAAATGGTAAGAGATAGAGAAATGGCTACGCTTATGATTTTGTACAACTGGACAAGACACATCTAATTCTGAAATTTGAATGCTCTAACTCAAAAAATAATAAGGATATTATGTTTCAATGAATTCTTAGTATTTCCCTTGTCAAAACCGTAAGTGCCAGAACCGGAAGTCCAAAACCTTACATACGCGTGTCATATAAAAGTGCTATAAGATTATAGCATATTTGTTTTAATATGTGTTTCCGTTTTCAAAAAATCGCTGACGAAACTTTGTCGAGAATAAGAATAATAACTAGAACTTTTTTTGTCTTCAACAAAAAGTAAGGGCTTTTCGACAGCCCCATTATCCCTTTTTAATTAAATGTTAAAAAAAATTATTCTCTGATTTATTTCCAAGTGTTCTAAACGCCTAGGTATCCCCAGTTGCTTAGATAGGAACTTATGAGTAGTGCAATGTGAAAAGAAAGATAACTCCAGAATTTTACAAGAAGCTACACTTCTAATTTCCAGACGAATATTTCCAAAAAGCATATTGAAGTAAGTATTCATTCTTCGGACACAAAACTTGGTATGCCTATAGTATTTTTGTTCTACATTCTTACAGCTAAGCGAGATAACTCTTACTATAAAACATTTTGAAATTTGAATAAGTGATGATCTTTGGACATTCCAAACCCCTATAAGGAGTCAAAAAGTGGCCCCTCGGACCATAATTTTAAGATTGTACTCTTTATTGTAAACAATAAACTGAAAAGATTTTTAAAATCAAAAAAGAAATAAAAAAGTTACGGCTAAAGGGCTGTTTTGTACGTTGACCCCTGCAGATCCCTAATTTTCTCGAATTGTGTACCCAAAAACTTTTCCGGTCTGCGCATTGTGTGTATCATTATACATCTGAAATATTGTAACGTTAACTTGTAAACTTTTTGAGAAAACGAACGACGCGTGATTTCAGTTTAACATTGAAACTCCCATAGACAATTTTTCATAGGCTCATCAAACCGGAAGTACTCAATATGTTTTATTGAAACTTGGAATATATGTTAAATAGTTCTACCTGAACAATATTTAGGCGTCTTATAAAATATCTAGGGGTTTGTTAAAAAAAATTCTTTTTCAACCCCCCTTTTCTCAAGTTTGAGCCGTAATATCTCAAAAACGGTAAGAGATAGAGAAATGCCTACGCTTATGATTTTGTACATCTAGACAAGATGCATCTAATTCTAAAATTTGAATGCTCTAACTCAAGGAATAAAAAAAAATAGTGTGCTTCAATGAATTTTTAGTATTTTCCTTATCAAAACCGGAAGTGCCGGAACCGGAAGTCCAAAACCTTACATACGCGTGTCATTTAAAAATGCTATAAGTCTATGGCATGGTTGTTTTAATATATCTTTCCGTTTTCAAGATATCGCTGACGAAACTTTGTCGAGAAGAATAATAATAACTAGAACTTTTTTTGTCTTCAACAAAAAGTAAGGGCTTTTCGACAGCCCCATTATCCCTTTTTAATTAAATGTTCAAAAAAATTATTCTCTAATTTATTTCCAAGTGTTCTAAACGCCTTGGTATCCCCAGTTGCTTAGATAGGAACTTACGAGTAGTACAATGTGAAAAGAAAGATAACTCCAGAACTTTACAGGTAGCTACACTTCTAATTTCCAGAAAAATATTTTCAAAAATGATACTGAAGTAAGTATTCATTCCTCGGACACAAAACTTGGTATGCCTATAGTATTTATGCTCTACATTCTTACAGCAAAGCGAGATAACTCTTACTAAAAAAATTTTGAAATTTAAACAAGTAATGATCATTGGGCTTTCCAAACCCCGATAAGGAGTCAAAAAGTGGCCCCTCGGACCATAATTTTAAGATTGTACTCTTTATTCTGAACAATAAATTGAAAAAATTTTTAAAATCAAAAGAGAAATAAAAAAGTTACAGCTAAAGGGCTGTTTTGTACGTTGGCCCCTGCAGATCCCTAATTTTCTCGAATTGTCTACCCAAAAACTTTTCCGGTCTGCGCATTGTGTGTACCATTATACATCTGAAATATTGTAATGTTTACTTGTAAACTTTTTGAGAAAACGAACGACGCGTGATTTTAGTTTAACATTGAAACTCCCATAGACAATTTTTCATAGGCTCATAAAACCGGAAGTACTCAATATATTTTATTGAAACTTGAAATGTATCTTGAATACTTCTATCTGAACAATGTCTAGGCGTCTTATAAAATTTCTAAGGTTTTTTGAATTTTTTTTCTTTTTCATCCCCCCTTATCTCAAGTTTGAGCCCTAATATCTCAAAAACAGTGAGAGATAGAGAAATGGCTACGGTTATGATTTTGTACATCATGACAAGATACATCTAATTCTTAAACTTGAATGCTCTCACTATAAATATAATAAAGATATTGTGGTTCAATGAATTTTTAGTATATTCCTTGTCAAAACCGGAAGTGCCGGAACCGGAAGTCCAAAACCTTACATACGCGTGTCACTGAGAGATGCTATAAGACTATTGTATAATTGTTTCAAAATTCTTTCGCGTTTTCAAAAAATCGCTGACGGAAATTCTGTCGAGCATAAGAATAATAATAAGAAACAGAAGAATAACAATAGGTCTTTTCGACCGAAAGTCGAAAAGCCCTAACTAGAACTTTTTTTGTCTTCAACAAAAAGTAAGGGCTTTTCGACAGCCCCATTATCCCTTTTTTTTTTATTAAAAATGTCTAAAAAAAAATCATCTCGAATCTATTTCCAAAATTTCTGACCGCCTTGGTATAACGAGATGCTTAGATAGGAATTAATAAGTAGTGCAATGTGAAAAGAAAGATAACTCCAGAATTTCACAAGTAGCTACACTTCTAATTTCCAAACGAATATTTCAAAAAAATCATTTTAAAGTAAGTTTTCATTTCTCAGACACAAAACTTGGTATGCCTATAGTATTCATGCTCTACATGTTTACAGCAAAGCGAGATAACTCTTACTAAATAAAATTGTGAAATTTAAAACGTTTATTATCTTTGAGCCTTCCAAACCTCTATAAGGAGTCAAAAAGTGGCCCCTCGGACCATAATTTGAAGATAGAACTCTTTATTTTGAACAATAAACTGAGAAGATTTTTAAAATCGGATGAAAGGTAAAAAAGTTACAGCTAAAGGGCTGTTTTGCACTTTGGCCCCTGCAGATCCCTTATTCTTTCGAATTGTCTACCCAAAAACTTTTCCGGTCTGCGCATTGGTTGTGTTATAACACATAAAAAATATTGTAATATTTACTTGAAAACTTTTTGAGAAAACGAATGACGCGTGATTTTAGTTTAACACTGAAATTCCCATAGACGATTTTCATTGACTTATAAAACCGGAAGTAGTCAATATTTTTTGCTGCAACTTAAAATATATCTTAATTACTTCAATCATAATAATGTGTAGGCGTCAAATAAAATTTTTAATTTCATTTGAATTTTTTTATTTTGTTCACCCCCCTTTTCTAAAGTTTCAAGCCTTATATCTCAAAAACGGTAAGATATAGAAAAATGTTTACGCTTACAAATTTGTACATCTAGCCACGATGCATCTAATTCTAAAATTTGATTGCTCTAACTTGAAAAGTAAACAAAATATTTTGTTTAATATAATTTTTACAATTTTCCATGAAAAAACCGGAAGTACCGGAACCGGAAATCCAAAACCTTACATTCCATAGATTGATAGATTTGCTATAAGATCCATGCATAATTGTATCATCGTGTCTTCTAGTTTTCATAAAATCGCTGACAAAAAACTGTCGAGTATAATAATAATAATAAACTAGAACTTTTTTTGTCTTCAACAAAAAGTAAGGGCTTTTCGACAGCCCCATTATCCCTTTTTAATTAAATGTTCCAAAAAAATCATTTTTTTATTTATTTTCAAGTGTTCTTAACGCCTTGGTATCCCCAGTTGCTTTGCTAGGAACTTATGAGCAGTGCAATGTGAAAAGAAAGATAACTCCAGAACTTTACAGGTAGCTACACTTCTAATTTCCAGAGGAATATTTTCAAAAAATCATATCGAAGGAAGTATGCATTCCACGGACACAAAACTTGGTATGCCTATAGTATTTATTCTTTACATTCTTATAGCAAAGCGAGATAACTCTTACTAAAAACATTTTGAAATTTAAACAAATGATGATCTTTGGGCCTTCCTAACCCCTATAAGGACTCAAAAAGTGGCCCCTCGGACCATAATTTTAAGATTATACTCTTCATTTTGAACAATAAACTGAAAAGATTTTTAAAATCGGAAGAGAAATAAAAAAGTGACAGCTAAAGTGCTGTTTTGTGTGTTGGCCCCTGCAGATCCCTAATTTTCTCAAATTGTCTACCCAAAAACTTTTCCGGTCTGCGCATTGTGTGTACCATTATACATCTGAAATATTGTAATGTTAACTTGAAAACTTTTTGAGAAAACGAACGACGCGTGAATTTTGTTTAACATTGAAACTCCCATAGGTGATTTTCATCGACCTATAAAATCGGAAGTAGTCAATATATGTCAATGAAACTCGGAATGTACGTTTATTACTTCTATGTTAACAATGGTAAGGTATAATTTAATTTTTTAAAGGTCATTTGAATTTTTTTGTTTTTCATCCCCCCTTTTCTAAAGTTTAGGATTTAATATCTCAAAAACGGTAAGATATAGAAAGTTGTCTACGCTAACAATTTTGTACAACAAGATAAGATGTATCTAATTCCAAAAGCTGAACGTTCTAATTAAAAAACTAAACAAAATATTGCTTATTGTTCAATTTTTACAATTTTCCTTATATAAACCGGAAGTACCAGAACCGGAAGCTCAAACCCTTACTTTCCATAGATTGATATATTTGCTGTAAGACCGTTGCATAATTGTATCTCTATACCTTCCAGTTTTATAGAAATCATTGACAAAAAACTGTCGAGAAAAATAATAATAACTAGAACTTTTTTTGTCTTCAACAAAAAGTAAGGGCTTTTCGACAGCCCTATTATCCCTTTTCAATTAAATGTTCAAAAAAAATTATTCTCTAATTTATTTCAAAGTGTTCTTAACGCCTTGGTATCCCTAGTTGCTTAAATAGGAACTTATGAGTAGTGCAGTGTGAAAAGAAAGATAACTCCAGAATTTAACAAGTATCTACACTTGTATTTTTCAGAGGAATATTTTCAAAAAATCATATTGAAGTAAGTATTCCTTCCTCGGACACAAAACTTGGTATGCCTATAGTATTCATGCTCCACATTCTTACAGCAAAGCGAGATAACTCTTACTAAAAAATATTTTGAAATTTAAACAAATGATGATCTTTGGGCCTTCCTAATCCCTATAAGGACTCAAAAAGTGGCCCCTCGGACCATAATTTTAAGATTATACTCTTCATTTTGAACAATAAACTGAAAAGATTTTTAAAATCGGAAAAGAAATAAAAAAGTTACAGCTAAAGGGCTGTTTTGTACGTTGGCCCTTGCAGATCCCTATTTTTTTTTAATTGTGTACCCAAAAACTTTTCCGGTCTGCGCTTTGTGCGTACCATTATAAATCTGAAATATTGTAATGTTAACTTGTATACTTTTTGAGAAAACGAACGACGCGTAATTTTAGTTTAACATTGAAACTCCCATAGACAATTTTTCATAGGCTCATAAAACCGGAAGTACTCAATATATTTTATTCAAACTTGGTATATATCTTGAATACTTCTATCTGAACAATGTCTCGGCATCTGATAAAATTCCTAAGGTTTTTAAAAAAAAAATTCTGTTTCATCCCCCCTTTTTTCAAGTTTGAGCCCTTATATCTCAAAAACGGTAAGAGATAGAGAAATGGCTACGCTTATGATTTTGTACATCATGACAAGATACATCTAATTCTTAAACTTGAATGCTCTAACTATAAATATAATAAAGATATTGTGCATCAATGAATTTTTAGTATTTTCCTTGTCAAAACCAGAAGTGCCGGAACCGGAAGTCCAAAACCTTACATACGCGTGTCACTCAGAGATGCTGTAAGACTATTGTATAATTGTTTCAAAATTCTTTCGCGTTTTCAAAAAATCGCTGACGGAAATTCTGTCGAGCATAAGAATAATAATAAGAAACAGAACAATAACAATAGGTCTTTTCGACCGAAAGTCGAAAAGCCCTAAAAAAGACAATAACAATAGGTCTTTTCGACCGAAAGTCGAAAAGCCCTAATAAAACAGAAGAATAACAATAGGTCTTTTCGACCGAAAGTCGAAAAGCCCTAATAACTAAAACTTTTTTTGTCTTCAACAAAAAGTAAGGGCTTTTCGACAGCCCTAGTTTACTTTTTTTTTTTTAAATGTTTAAAAAATTTTGTCTAATCTATTTCCAAATTTTCTGAACACCTTGGTATAACCAGTTGCTTAGATAGGAATTCATGGGTAGTGCAGTGTGAAAAGAAAGATAACTCCAGAACTTAACAAGTAGCTACACATCAAATTTCCAGAAAAATATTTTCAAAAAAATCATTTCAAAGTAAGTATTCATTCCTTGGACGCAAAATTTGGTATGCTAAGAGTATTTGTGCTCTACATTCTTAGAGCAAAGCGAGATAACTCTTCCAAAAAATAATTTTTGAAATTTAAACAAGTTGTGATCTTTAGACCCTTCAAACCCCTATAAGGAGTCAAAAAGTGGCCCCTTGGACCATAATTTTTAAATTGTACTCTTTATTCTGAACTATTAACCGAAAAGATTTTAAAAATTGCATGAATAATAAAAAAGATACAGCTAAAAAGCTGTTTTTAATACTGACCCCTACAGATCCCTTATTTTTCTGAATTTTTTTCCCAAGACCTTTTCCGGTCTGCGCACTATGTCCCTGATTGCAAATACAAAATATAAAAATATTTGCTTGAAAACTGTTTGAGAAAACGTTACACGCGTGAATTTAATTTAACATGGAAATTCCCATAGACGATTCTCATCGGCTCATAAAACCGGAAGTACTCAATACTTTTCATTGAAACTTGGAATATATCTTCATTACGTCTATCTAAACAATATTTTTGCGTTTTATAACATTAAAAAGCTTTTCTGAGCTTTTTTGTTTTTTCATCCCCCCTTTTCTCAAATTTGAGGCCTACAATCTCAAAACTGGTAAGAGATAGAAACTCGCCGCTACTAAACTTTTTGTACATCTGGATAAGATGAATCTAATTCTAAAATTTAAACGAACCTCTTCAAAAAATAAAAACAATATATTGATTCTTTTGATTTCTAGTATTTTGCTTGTGTAAACCGGAAGTACCAAAACCGGAAGTCCAAAACAAGACATACGCGTGTCATAAACAATTGCAATAAGACTATTTCATCATGATTTCAATACGTCTTTCCGTTTTCAAAAAATCGCTGACGAAAGTTTGTCGAGAATAAGTAAAAATAATAATAAAACAGAACAAAAACAATAGGTCTTTTCGACCGAAAGTCGAAAAGCCCTAATTATCGAGGAGTTTTCGAAGTATCTGCGCCTGGATTTCAGTTTGTCTTGTTTCGTCGTTTATTGGATATACAGTGAAGTGGTTGTCATATCATTTTTGTTCAAAACGCGTTTTTACAAGTCTTTTCGTCCAAGGTAACGTGTTCGGGTGTATGAAATTCCTGAATGCGGTGAAGCATGAATTGTGCTCTCGGCTTTATGTAGGGGGTGTGTAGCGATGAGCAGAACAATAGAAATCGACAACAAATATGGCGGTAGTCGGAGATAAAAGGGAAATAATGCGTATTTATGAATTCATGTCAGCTTTAAATTTTATCTGAAATAAGTTATTGTAAGATTCATTAAAAACCTACTTTCATTTTCGATTAACCAACCCGAATTAGAAAGAGCATAACTGAGAGTAAGTTTTTGGACATGCTTTAGTAGATCATAGTCAGTGGGAGTTTGTATTAAAATATATACTTGCAATGAAATATATACCTGCATCAAAATATATACTTGCAAAACAATGTCGTAATCGTTTTCCAGATCGACAAACAGACACGTCTGGTCTGACCGGTCAGAAGATAATGCTCATTCCTTTATGTACCTGATCTTACCTCTAATTTAATTAAAGGTCCATGTTTGCTCTGCTTCTGTTTTGAATTTTTCCTCTGGACCTTTTATTTTGATCACTGTTTGTTATCACCACATTTCAGTGAATGTTTATGTAAAGTGTGAATATATTTACTTGGAACTGACAAGAGAATAGTAGATGGCTGATTAGGATAAAACTCTGTTAATCATGCCTCGAAAAGACCCAATAATCAATAGGGTATTGTTTTGTAAATGTCTCTAGTTACTATGATGAATGAATTGATATTCATAAAAATCAATAGTGAGTCTTGACACGGATGTTTTACAATGCAGTTTCATTCTGATCATTGAAAGCTGTCCTGATTATATTAAGGCTTGTTTGTCAGAGGCCATTGCTAGGTGCTTTCTTTGGAGCCGCGCTGTCAACGAAATTAATGGGCGAATCAAACAAATATTTATTATGGCCTTTGGCGTGACAGTCTTGTGACAGGTGAAATTCTGACTTTGCTAAAAAAGCAAAAAAGTATTGAAAACCAACCCTGGCTCAGTTTTTTAGTCTTCATTACAAAATAACAAAGATTACGCAAATTTATGAAATTATCAAGCACAATCAAATGATTTATGATGTTCCCAACTTGAAATCTACACTACTTGAGGATGCTTTTACACAAGTTTCAACTTTCCTTGCCCAATGGTTCTTGAGAAGATTTTTATAGCTTTACTCTATATATTCCTTAGTGTAAAAAGTCGACCCCACCCCGTTGTGGCCCCACCGAACCCTAAATGGTCATGATTTTCACAGATTTGAATTATCACTACATTAAGATTCTTCCATACATGTTTCAGCTTTCCTGTCATAATAGTCTCTGAGGAGAGATTTTTAAAGGTTAACTCTATATATTCCTAGTTAAAAATTCGCCCCCCCCCCCCATTGTGGCCCCACCCTACCCTCAGGGTCATGATTTTCACAACTTCGAATCTACACTTTCGGATGATTCTACACAAGTTTCAGCTTTCCTGGCCTAATGGTTTTGAGAATAAGATTTTTAAAGAATTACTTTATAATAATTATATTGATATGTAAAAATGCAACTCCCCATTGTGGCCTAACCCCACCCACAGGGTTCATGATTTTTACAACTTGAAATCTACTCTTCTTGAGGATGCCGTCACACAAATTTTAATTTTCCTGCCAAATGGTTTTTGAAAGAAGATTGTTAAAGATTTGCTCTATATATTACTATGTAAAAAGTCGACCCCCATTGTGGCCCCACCCTACCTCCGAGGGTTCTTGATTTTCACAACAGTGAACCAACATTACCCGATGATGCTTCAACACAAGTTTTAGTTTTCCTGAGTGATTGCTTTCTGAGAAGAACATTTTTAAAGATCTACTCTGTATATTTCTATGTAAAAAGTCAATCCCAATGTACACTACCTGATGATGCTTCCAGAAAAGTTTCAGCTGTGTTTTGGCCTAATGATTTGTGAGAAGAAGCTTTTTAAAATTTCTAGAACTTTCCCAATGATTTGAAATTAATTCCCTTTGCAAACAGGCATGGTCCTTAATTGTCACAACTTAAAATTCCTTTAGACTACTGATAATTTGTGTCATTTGTGCCAAGTTTGGTTGAAATTGGCCCAGTGGTTCTTGGGAAGGTGTTGAAAATATGAGAAGGTTACAGTTTGACAGACGGATAGCCGGCCAGCAGACGGAAAACAGACAAAATGTGATCAGAATAGCTCACTTGAGCTTTTAGCTCAGGTGAGCTACAAACGAAATCGCGAAGAAGACCTACACGTTATTCGTAACGAGATCCTGTCTAATTCTTGAAGCGATCTAATGAATAATATTTTCGATAGGAAAACGAAAGTATTTTAAAAAGTCTGAATACGTTCATATTGATAAAGGGAATGTTTATTTTTAGAGAGTTTATCAATACTTACAAAAATAGTGCCTCAGAATCACTGACAACAATCAGAAATGCCATTGCAAATACAATAAAAACTAGAGCAAAGCTCGTTGCAAAGCAACGAGTGGGTCTTCCGTTAATGTCGGAAGTAAAACTGGAAGTTCGTGTACGAAGCATAGCTCTTAAAACAATGTAAGAGTAACTAAAATTAAAAGATGAAAACAATCGAATTATTCCTGGTATGACTTAATAAAATCCGAATGATTTTAAGTATGACTTAACAAACACCTTTCTGATTTGAAGAACGACTTAATAAAAAAAAATCCGAATGTGTTCAGGTACGACTTAACAATTATTTTTGGTACGAGTTAATTTTACTTTGAACATTACGCTATTTTTTAAACCAAGGACGCGGAATCAAAATTTCCGGAAAAATCAATTTTTAAACCCCAATATCTCTTTAATGCGTCGTTCGATTTTCAAACGGATTTTAGTTTCGTATTCAGCATGTCCAACTCTACAAACCTCGTAAACATTTGAAATTAAAACGAAAAATTCGAAAATTCGAAAATTTTAAAACACTTCCGGTTTGGAACGGATGTGACGGAAACTAAATTCCAGCCTTATGTCCAAATAAAAACGATCAATGCTTCAACACAGAAAATTCCAAGTCTCTATCTTGAAGCGTTTTTGAAAAACGCCCTGGACAATATCACTTTTTTAAAATTTAAAAATTGACGTAACGTTGAAACGGAGGTGACGTTGTAGTTGAAAATTTAACATTTTTTAGGGACTATGATGGTACATAATCCCTGAAAGTTTCATGTCAATCCGTTGAAAACTTTGTGAGATATTAAGCTTTAAAAAAGTCAGAAAAATAAAGAAAAAGAATAATAATAATAATAATAATAACTAGAGCAAAGCTCGTTGCAAAGCAACGAGTGGGTCTTCCTTTAATGTCGGAAGTAAAGCTGGAAGTTCCTGTAAGATGCAGAGCTCTTAAACCAATTACAAGAGTAACTAAAATAAAAATGAAAAAAATCGAATATTCCTGGTACGACTTAACAAAATACGAATGATTTTAAGTACGACTTAACAACAACCTTTCCGATTTTAAGAACGACTTAACAAAAAAAATCCGAATGTGTTCAAGTACGACTTAGCAATTATTTTTGGTACGAGTTAATTCTACTTTGACATTACGCTATTTTTTAAACCAAGGACGCGGAATCAAATTTTCCGGAAAAATCAATTTTTAAACCCCGATATCTCTGTAATGCATCGTCCGATTTTCAAACGGATTTCAGTTTCGTATTCAGCATGACCAACTTTACAAACCTCGTAAACATTTGAAATTCAAATGAAAAATTCGAAAATTCAAAAATTTTAAAACACTTCCGGTTTGGACCGGAAGTAACATAAACTAAATTCCAGCCTTTTGTCCAAATAAAAACGATCACTGCTTCAACACAGAAAATTTAAAGTCTCTATCTTCAAGCGTTTTTGAAAAACGCCCTGGACAAAATCACTTTTTTAAAATTTAAAAATTGACGCAACGTAAAAACGGAAGTGACTTTGTAATTCAAAATTTAACATCTTGAAGGGACAGTGACGTTCCATAATCCCTGAAAGTTTCATGTAAATCCGTTTAAAACTTTTTGAGATATTAAGCTTTAAAAAAGTCAGAAAAATAAAGAAAAAGAATAATAACTAGAGCAAAGCTCGTTGCAAAGCAACGAGTGGGTCTTCCCTTAATGTCTGAAGTAAAGCTGGAAGTTCCTGTTAGAAGCAGACCTCTAAAACCAATAACAAGAGAAACTAAAATAAAAAGATGAAAAATATCGAATCATTCCTGGTACGAATTACCAAAATCCGAATGATTTTAAGTACGACTTAACAAAAACCTTTCCGATTTCAAGAACGACTTAACAAAAAAAATCCGAATGTATTCAAGTATGACTTAGCAATTATTTTTGGTACGAGTTAATTTTACTTTGAACATTATGCTATTTTTTAAACCAAGGACGCGGAATCAAAATTTCCGGAATCATCAATTTTTAAACCCCGATATCTCTGTAATGAATCGTCCGATTTTCAAACGGATTTCAGTTTCGTATTCAGCATGACCAGCTCTACAAACCTCGTAAACATTTGAAATTTAAACGAAAAATTCGAAAATTCAAAAATTTTAAAACGCTTCCGGTTTGGTCCGGAAGTGACGGAAACTAAATTCTAACCTTATGTCCAAATAAAAACGATCAATGCTTCAACACAAAAAATTCCCAGTCTTTATCTTATAGCGTTTTTGAAAAACGCCCTGGACAAAATCACTTTTTGAAAATTTAAAATTTGACGTAACGTAAAAACGGATGTGACGTTGTAAATAAAAATTTAACATTTTTAAGGCACAATAATGCTACATCATCCCTTAAAGTTTCATGTAAATCCGTTGAAAACTGTTGGAGATATTAAGCTTTAAAAAAGTCAGAAAAATAAAGAAAAAGAAAAAAAATAATAATAAAAAGAAACAATAGAATAACAAGAGGGTCTTCCGTTCAAAAACGGAAGACCCTAATAATAATAACTAGAGCAAAGCTCGTTGCAAAGCAACGAGTGGGTCTTCCTTTAATGTCAGAAGTAAAGCTGGAAGTTCCTGTAAGAAGCAGAGCTCTTAATCCACAACAAGAGTAACGAAAATAAAAAGATGAAAAAAATCGAATTATTCCTGGTACGACTTAACAAAATACGAATGATTTTAAGTACGACTTAACAAAAACCTTTCCGATTTTAAGAACGACTCAACAAAAAAATCCGAATGTGTGCAAGTACGACTTAACAATTATTTTTGGTACAAGTTAATTTTAATTTGAACATTGCGCTATTTTTCAAACCAAGGACGCGGAAACAAAATTTCCGGAAAAATCAATTTTTAAACCCCGATATCTCTGTAATGCATCGTCCGATTTTCAAACGGATTTCAGTTTCGTATTCAGCATGAACAACTCTACAAACCTCGTAAACATTCAAAATTAAAACGAAAAATTCGAAAATTCGAAAATTTTAAAACACTTCCGGTTTAGACCGGAAGTGACGGAAACTACATTCCAGCCTTTTGTCCAAATAAAAACGATCAATGCTTCAACACAAAAAATTCCAAGTCTCTATCTTGAAGCGTTTTTGAAAAACGCCCTGGACAAAATCACTTTTTTTAAAATATAAAAATTGACGTAACGTTGAAACGGAAGTGACATTGTAGTTGAAAATTCAACATCTTTTAGGGACGATGATGGTTCATAATCCCTGAAAGTTTCATGTAAATCTGTTGAAAACTTTTTGAGATATTAAGCTTTAAAAAAGTCAGAAAAATAAAGAAAAAGAATAATAATAATAATAACTAGAGCAAAGCTCGTTGCAAAGCAACGAGTGGGTCTTCCGTTAATGTCGGAAGTAAAGCTGGAAGTTCCTGTAAGAAGCAGAGCTCTTAAACCATTAACAAGAGTAACTAAAATAAAAAGATGAAAAAATCGAATATTCCTGGTACGACTTAACAAAATACGAATGATTTTAGGTACGACTTAACAAAAACCTTTTCGATTTTAAGAACGACTTAACAAAAAAAATCCGAATGTGTTCAAGTACGACTTACCAATTATTTTTGGTACGAGTGAACTTTACTTTGAACATTACGCTATTTCTTAAACCAAGGACGCGGAATCAAAGTTTCCGGAAAAATCAATTTTTAAACTCCGATATCTCTGTAATGCATCGTCCGATTTTCAAACGGATTTCAGTTTCGTATTCAGCATGACCAACTCTACAAACTTCGTAAACATTTGAAATTGAAACGAAAAATTCGAAAAATCGAAAATTTTAAAACACTTCCGGTTTGGACCGGAAGTGACGGAAACTAAAATCCAGCCTTATGTCCAAATAAAAACGATCAATGCTTCAACACAGAAAATTCCAAGTCTGTATCTTAAAGCGTTTTTGAAAAACGCCCTGGACAAAATCACTTTTTTAAAATTTACAAATTGACGTAACGTATAAAGGAACGTGACGTTGTAGTTGTAAATTTAACATCTTTGGGGCACAATAATGCTACATCATCCCTGAAAGTTTCATGTAAATACGTTGAAAACTTTTTGAGATATTAAGCTTTGAAAAAGTCAGAAAAATAAAGAAAAAGAAAAAAAATAATAATAAAAAGAAACAATAGAATAACAAGAGGGTCTTCCGTTGGAAACGGAAGACCCTAAAAAGAAACAATAGAATAACAAGAGGGTCTTCCGTTGGAAACGGAAGACCCTAATAATAAAAAGAAACAATAGAATAACAAGAGGGTCTTCCGTTGGAAACGGAAGACCCTAAAAAGAAACAATAGAATAACAAGAGGGTCTTCCGTACGAAACGGAAGACCCTAATAATAAAAAGAAACCGAAGAATAACAAGACGGTCTTCCGTTGGAAACGGAAGACCCTAACTAGAGCAAAGCTCGTTGCAAAGCAACGAGTGGGTCTTCCGTTAATGTTGGAAGTAAAGTTGAAAGTTCCTGTAAGAAGCAAAGCTCTTTAACCGATAACAAGAGTAACTAAAATAAAAAAAATGAAAAAAATCGAATATTCCTGGTACGACTTAACAAAATACGAATGATTTTAAGTACGACTTAACAAAAACCTTTCCGTTTTTAAGAACGACGGAACAAAAAAAATCCGAATGTGTTCAAGTACGACTTAGCAATTATTTCTGGTACGAGTTAATTTTACTTTGAACATAACGCTATTTTTTAAACCAAGAACGCGGAAAGAAAATTTCCGGAAAAATCAATTTTTAAACCCCGATATCTCTGTAACTCATCTTCCGATTTTCAAACGGATTTCAGTTTCGTATTCAGCATGACCAACTTTACAAACCTCATAATCATTTGAAATTAAAACGAAAAATTTGAAAATTCGAAAATTTTAAAACACTTCCGGTTTGGACTGGAAGTGACGGAAACTAAATTCCAGCCTTATGTCTAAATAAAAACGATCAATGCTTAAACACAGAAAATTCCAAGTCTCTATCTTAAAGCGTTTTTGGAAAACGCCCTGGACAAAATCACTTATTTAAAATTTAAAAATTGACGTAACATAAAAACGTAAGTGACGTTGTATTCAAAAATTTAATATCTTTGAGGCACAATAATGTTACATTATCCCTGAAAGTTTAATGTAAATCTGTTGGAAACTTTGTGAGATATTAAGCTTTAAAAAAGTCAGAAAAATAAAGAAAAAGAAAAATAATAATAACTAGAGCAAAGCTCGTTGCAAAGCAACGAGTGGGTCTTCCGTTAATGTTTGAAGTAAAGCTGGAAGTTCCTGTAAGAAGCAGAGTCTAAACCAATAACAAGAGTAACTAAAATAAAAAGATGAAAAAAATCGAATATTCCTGGTACGACTTAACAAAATACGAATGATTTTAAGTACGACTTAACAAAAACCATTCCGATTTCAAGAACGACTTAACAAAAAAAATCCGAATGTGTTCAAGTACGACTTAACAATTATTTTTGGTACGAGTTAATTTTACTTTTTACATTACGCTTTTTTTTAAACCAAGGACGCGGAATCAAAATTTCCGGAAAAATCAATTTTTAAACCCCGATATCTCTGTAATGCATCGTCCGATTTTGAAACGGCTTTCAGTGTTAGATTCAGCTTATTTAGGTCTACAAAACACATATTCATTTTTGATTTGATCAGAAAATTTAATTTTTCGAAAAATTTGTTTCACTTCCGGTTTCGACCGGAAGTAACCGATTTTCATTTTGAGCCTTATTACAGAGGTAAATCGACCAAGTCATAAGCATTGAGAATTTCAAGCCTCTATCTTAAAGCGTTTTTGAGAAACGCCGCGGACAAAATGACTTTTTGAAAATTTTAAAAATGACGTAACGTTAAAACGGAAGTGACATTTTCAAAGAAACTTCACAAACTTTGATGTATTATAATTGCACATAATCCTTGAAAGTTTCAATAAAATCGGTTGTAAACTTTTAGAGTTATAAAGCCGAAAAGGAGTCAGAAAAAAAATAAAAAGAATAATAACTAGAGCAAAGCTCGTTGCAAAGCAACGAGTGGGTCTTCCGTTAATGTCGAAAGTAAAGCTGGAAGTTCCTGTAAGAAGCAGAGCTCTTAAACCAATAACATGAGTAACTAAAATAGAAAATAAAAAAATCGAAATATTCCTGGTACGACTTAACAAAATACGAATGATTTTAAGTACGACTTAACAAAAACTTTTCCGATTTCAAGAACGACTTAACAAAAAAAATCCGAATGTACTCAAGTACGACTTAACAATTATTTTTGGTACGAGTTAATTTTACTTTGAACATTAAGCTATTTTTTAAACCAAGGACGCGGAATCAAAATTTCCGGAAAAATCAATTTTTAAACCCCGATATCTCTGTAATGCATCGTCCGATTTTAAAACGGTTTTCAGTGTTAGATTCAGCTTAATAAGCTCTACAAAACACATATACATTTTTGATTTGATCAGAAAATTCATTTTTGTCCAAAGATTTGTTTTACTTCCGGTTTCGACCGGAAGTGACAGGTTTTTATTTCCAGCCTTATTACAGATGTAAATCGACCAAATCATAACCATTGAAAATTTCAAGCCTCTATCTTAAAGCGTTTTTGAGAAAAGTCCGGGACAAAATGACTTTTTGAAATGTTTAAAAATGACGTCACGTCAAAACAAAGGTGACGTTTTCTTTAAAACTTTAACGTTTTTGAGGGACGCTATCGTGCAAAAATCTCTGAAATTTTCATCAAAATCGGTTAAAAAACTTTTGAGTTATGAAGCAAAAAAGGAGTCAGAAGAAAAGAAAAAGAACTAGAGCAAAGCTCGTTGCAAAGCAACGAGTGGGTCTTCTGTTAATGTCGAAAGTAAAGGTGGAAGTTCCTGTAAGAAGCAGAGCTCTTAAACCAACAAGAGTAACTAAAATAAAAAGATGAAAAAAATCGAATTATTCCTGGTACGACTTAACAAAATCCGAATTATTTCAAGTACGACTTAACAAAAATCTTTCCAATTTCAAGAACGACTTAACAAAAAAAATCCGAATGGGTTACAGTACGACTTAACAATTGTTTTTCGTACGAATTAATTTTACTTTGATTATTACGCTATTTTTTAAACCAAGGACGCGGAATCAAAATTTCCGGAAAAATCAATTTTTAAACCCCAATATCTCTGTAATGCATCGTCTGATTATAAAACGGCTTTCAGTGTTAGACTCAGCTTAATAAGCTCTACAAAACACATATTCATTTTTGATTTGATCAGAAAATTCATTTTTTCGAAAAATTTGTTTTACTTCCGGTTTCGACCGGAAGTGACAGATTTTTATATCGAGCCTTATTACAGAGGTAAATCGACCAAATCATAGCCATTGAAAATTTCAAGCCTCTATCTTAAAGCGTTTTTGAGAAACGCCGCGGACAAAATGACTTTTAGAAAATTTTAAAAATGACGTTACGTCAAAACGGAAGTGACGTTGTAAAGAAAACTTTAACATCTTTGAGGTATAATAGTTACACATTATATCTGAAAATTTCATTAAAATCGGTTGGAAACTTTTTGAATTATAAAGCCGAGAAGGAGTCAGAAAAAAAAAGAAAAAGTATAATAACTAGAGCAAAGCTCGTTGCAAAGCAACGAGTGGGTCTTCCGTTAATGTCGAAAGTAAAGCTGGAAGTTCCTGTAAGAAGCAGAGCTCTCAAACCAATAACAAGAGTAACTAAAAAAAAAAGATACAAATAATCGAAGTATTCCTGGTACGACTTAACAAAATACGAATGATTTTAAGTACGACTTAACAAAAACCTTTCCGATTTCAAGAACGACTTAACCAAAAAAATCCGAATGTGTTCAAGTACGACTTAACAATTATTTTTGGTACGAGTTAATTTTACTTTGAACATTACGCTATTTTTTAAACCAAGGACGCGGAATGAAAATTTCCGGAAAAATCAATATTTAAACCCCAATTACTTTGTAATGCATCGTCTGATTTTCAAACGGATTTCAGTTTTTAACTCAGCATGGAAATTACTGTAAGATGCGTACGTAAAAATTTTAAAATTGAGAAACATGAAAATTCAAAAAAATTGGTTTTGCTTCCGGTTTCGACCGGAAGTGTCCGAATTGAGTTTCCAGCCTTATGTCATAAGTAAAACGGTAGTTCTACCTACTCTGTAAATCTCATAGCTTTATCGAAAATGAGAAAAGCTCCGGACAAAATCACTTTTTAAAACGTGAAAAACGTCAATATCTGACGAATTTGATGACGTCATCAAATAATTTTTTCATATCATAGAGATCTTTTAGATATACATTAAACCTGTAAATTTCAAAACAATCGATGCAAGCGTTTTTGAAATATTTGAGTTGGAAAAAAATAAAAAGAATAATAATAATAAGAATAAGAACTAGAGCAAAGCTCGTTGCATGGCAACGAGTGGGTCTTCCGTTAATGTCGGAAGTAAAGCTGGAAGTTCCTGTAAAAAGCAGAGCTCTTAAATCAATAACAAGAGTACCTTAAATAAAGAGATGAAAAAATCGAATTATTCCTGGTACGACTTAACAAAATCCGAATGATTTTACGTACGACTTAACAAAAACCTTTCTGATTTCAAGAACGACTTAACAAAAAAAATCCGAATGTGTTACAGTACGACTTAACAATTAATTTTTAGGTACAATTTAATTTAACCAAGATCTTGATACTAATGTCTTAACCAAAAACGCGGAATCAAAATTTCCGGAAAAATCATTTTTTGAACTCGTATATCTCTGTAATGCATCGTCCGATTTTAAAATGGCTTTCAGTGTTAGATTCAGCTTAATAAGCTCTATAAAACACATATTCATTTTTGATTTGATCAGAAAATTTATTTTTTCGAAAAATTTGATTCCCTTCCGGTTTCGACCGGAAGTGACAGATTTTCATTTCCAGCCTTATTACAGAGGTAAATCGATTAAATCATAACCATTGAAAATTTCAAGCCTCTATCTTAAAGCGTTTTTGAGAAACGCCGCGGACAAAATGACTTTTTGAAAATTTTAAAAATGACGTAACGTAAAAACGAAAGTGACGTTTTCAAAGAAACTTCACAAACTTTGAGGTATTATAGTTGCACACAACCTCTGAAAATTTCATTAAAATCGGTTGTAAACTTTTTGAGTTATAAAGCCGAAAAGGAGTCAGAAAAAAAAATAAAAAGAATAATAATAACTAGAGCAAAGCTCGTTGCAAAGCAACGAGTTGGTCTTCCGTTAATGTAGGAAGCAAAGCTGGAAGTTCCTGTAAGAAGCAGAGCTCTTAAACCAAGAACAAGAGTAAATTAAATAAAAATATGAAAAAAAATCGAATTATTCCTGGTACGACTTAACAAAACCCGAATGATTTTAAGTACGACTTAACAAAAACCTTCCTGATTTCAAGAACGACATAACAAAAAAAATCCGAATGTATTCAAGTATGACTTGACAATTATTTTTGGTACGAGTTAATTTAACTTTTAACTCTATGCTATTTTTTAAACCAATAACGTGGAATCAAAATTTCCGGAAAAATCAAATTTTAAACCCCAATATCTCTGTAATGAATCATCCGATTTAAAAACGGCTTTCAGTGTTAGATTCAGCTTAATAAGCTCTACAAAACACATATATATTTTTGATTTGATCAGAAAATTCATTTTTTCCAAAAATTTGTTTTACTTCCGGTTTCGACCGGAAGTGACAGGTTTTTATTTCCAGCCTTAATACAGATGTAAATCGACCAAATCATAACCATTGAAAATTTCAAGCCTCTATCTTAAAGCGTTTTTGAGAAAAGTCCGGGACAAAATGACTTTTTGAAATGTTTAAAAATGACGTCACGTCAAAACGGAGGTGACGTTTTCTTTAAAACTTTAACATTTTTGAGGGACACCAACTTGCAAAAATCTCTGAAGATTTCATCAAAATCGGTTAAAAACCTTATGAGTTATGAAGCAAAAAAGGAGTCAGAAGAAAAGAAAAAGAATAATAACTAGAGCAAAGCTCGTTGCAAAGCAACAAGTGGGTCTACCGTTAATGTCGGAAGTAAAGCTGGAAGTTCTTGTAAGAAGCAGAGCTCTTAAACCAATAACAAGAGAAAATAAAATAAAAAGATGAAAAAATCGAATTATTCCTAGTACGACTTAACAAAATCCGAATGATTTTAAGTACGACTTAACAAAATCCGAATGATTTTAAGTACGACTTAACAAAAACCGAATGATTTTAAGTACGACTTAACAAAAACCTTCTTGATTTTAAGAACGACTTAACAAAAACAAACCGAATGTGTTTAAGTACGACTTAACAATTATTTTTGGTACGAGTTAATTTTACTATTAACATTACGCTATTTTTTAAACCAAGGACGCGGAAACAAAATTTCCGGAAAAATCAATTTTTAAACCCCGATATCTCTGTAATGCATCGTCCGATTTTCAAACGGATTTCAGTTTCGTATATAGCATGACCAACTCTACATACCTCGTCAACATTTTAAATTAAAACGAAAAATTCGAAAATTCGAAAATTTTAAAACACTTCCAGTTTAGACCGGAAGTGACGGAAACTAATTTCCAGTCTTATGTCCAAATAAAAACGATCATTGCTTCAACACAGAAAATTCCAAGTCTTTATCTTGAACCGTTTTTGAAAAACGCCCTGGACAAAATCACTTTTTTAAAATTTAAAAATTGACGTAACGTTGAAACGGAAGTGACGTTGTAGTTGAAAATTTCAAAACTTTGAGGCACAATAATGCTTCATAATCCCTGAAAGTTTCATGTAAATCCGTTGAAAACTTTTTGAGATATTAAGCTTTGAAAAAGTCAGAAAAATAAAGAAAAAGAAAAATAATAATAATGAAAAAGAAACAATAGAATAACAAGAGGGTCTTCCGTTGAAAACGGAAGACCCTAATAATAATAATAATAGAAAGAAACAATAGAATAACAAGAGGGTCTTCCGTTGAAAACGGAAGACCCTAATAAAAAGAAACCGAAGAATAACAAGAAGCAGTATAAGAAGCAGAGCTCTTAAACCAATAACAAGAGTGAATCACAGGATGAATGACCATCTTTAAGTCCTCCTTAAAGATAGCTTAAAGGTGTTTAAAGGTAGCTTAAAGACGATCTTTAAGCCACCTTTAAGCTACCTTTAAGCTATAAGTATTGCTTAAAGGTGGCTTAAAGAAAGCGTAAAGATGGCTTAAAGGCAGCTTAAAGACTATCTTTAAGCCACCTTTAAGCCACCTTTAAGGACAACTTATAGGTCCTTAATGTCCAAACTTCTTTAAGCCACCTTTAAGCCACCTTTAAGCTACCTTTAAGCCACCTTTAAGCCATTAAAAAAAATTTAATTCAATATTGTGCTTAATTTCCAACAAAATGTATTAACTTTATGAAAGAAAAGGTATTAAAACGGTTTTTGTTCTAGAAAGAAAAATGAAAAAAAAAAACACAAAAAAACGGGCCACGGCGAGAATTGAACCCGGGACTCTTAGTTTACTAGCATCTCCACACATCCTCTGCGCCACGGCAACTTACATATAAATGAGCGTTTTTATATCCTATATATCAGTGGATATTGAATCACTGTATTGAATGTGTTTACTTGAAAAGATTTTGACAAACCATTCAGTTTGTAACAATCAATTATATCTAATATATAAATTACATGCATGCATGTATTTAGAATGAAATACGGAACTTGGTCTTCAGTGAACAAAAATATATTATACCTAAATGGAAACCGTTAGGTTCACTATAGTAGGCTTTCTTAGTTAATAAATTTAAACCGAGTAGATATACGTTCATCTAATTTATAACTATAGAAATGTAAGAAAGAAAATGAAATCATTTCTTTTATTAAATGCATTGATACTATTAGGGTATTTGTTCAATTTCCCGCAATTTCCCGGTTTTCATGATCGCGGCGCCGTTCCAATATGTTTAAATATTTACATGTAATTGTATGTATATGTACATGATTTTTAAACTATCAATTCTATAACAAACAAAATTACCAATTACCGGTGACGTATTTACTGCATGTGGCAATTGCAAATGACTTGTACATACAATTGAATGATGTGCCAGGCCGGGTATATTTGACATATTTACCCTTAAACATATATTTAAATAATCAACCCCTATTTATGATCACCGGTACATTAATTAATTAGCCTCAATATTTTACTCTTACATACATGTATCGTTAATTTGTAGACGTAACATCTTTGAAACCCAGAGCTAGGAAATAATACTTTGAAAATGAATTACAAATGTAAATTAACTTTTATTCACTAGACTTATCATATACTCGTACATACTAAGATTCAACGCCTTTAGAAACCCTGACGTGCACCTGGGCACACGACACACCTGTTGTGTATATCTTGTATATTCTGTGTTAGTTCCAGGGGTTTTCTTAAGTTGGAAAAACAATAGACTTTAATTAGATATACACAAACATGCACATGGGCACACAACACAACTGCTGTGTATATCTTGTATATTCTGTGTTAGTTCCAGGGGTTTTCTTAAGTTGGACAAACAATAGACTCTAATTAGATATACACAAACGAACAAAACTATGTCTAGACAAACAAAGCAGTTATATCCTGCCCGATATAACAAAGGCAGTTGAGAGTCTTTTCATCTTTAACATGTATCTAGCAGATCTAGAGTTAGAAATAATGAAAATTGAAAAAAAAAATACAAACCTTAAACCGATTAACAAATTAAATCATGCATTTTTGGTTCATTATCTTTATTTTGTTTAATAACCGGATGAACTGAGAGAGAGAGAGAGAGAGAGAGAGAGAGAGAGAGAGAGAGAGAGAGAGAGAGAGAGAGAGAGAGAGAGAGAGAGAGAGAGAGAGAGAGAGAGAGAGAGAGAGAGAGAGAGAGAGAGAGAGAGAGAGAGAGAGAGAGAGAGAGAGAGAGAGAGAGAGAGAGAGAGATTTTGAGATTTTTTTCACCGATTAAATTTATAATAGGAAACAAACATACTTTAATTAGTTTTATGCACATATTAAGATACAGAGACTGCGCTCATACCTACAATAATTTTGAAACCCCCAAAAATTATAAAGAATTTTATAACGGCAAGATGTGTCCATCAGAGCGGTGCTGATGATAGCGATCTGTGTTTAATGGAGCGACAATTAAAACCGCCTGGAACACCCCCCCCCCTTCCTTGGAAATTATATTATCACTCGGATGACCCCCTCCCATCTCTATAAAAGAGCTTTTGCATTTAATATATGTTTTTATTGTTCAGCTTGATCAATATTGACTTAAAGGCCACTTAAAGACAGTGTAAAGGCAGTGTAAAGAGAGCGTACAAATGCCACTTAAAGATGCTTAAAGGTGGCTTAAAGGTGGCTTAAAGGTAGCTTAAAGAAGTTTGGACATTAAGGACCTATAAGCACTTGCTTAAAGGTGACTTAAAGGCGGCTTAAAGGTTGTATAGCCTTTAAGCTCCTTTAAGTCACCTTTAAGCCACCTTTAAGGACTTGCTTAAAGATGGTTTTTCGCCCTGTGAATTAAATAAAAAGATGAAAAAAATCGAATAATTCCTGGTACGACTTAACAAAACCCGAATGATTTGAAGTACGAATTAACAAAAACCTTTCGATTTCAAAAACGACTTAACAAAAAAAAAATCCGAATGTGTTCAAGTACGACTTAACAATTATTTTTGGTACGAGTTAATTTAACTTTTAACTTTATGCTATCTTTTAAACCAAGAACGTGGAATCAAAATTTCCGGAAAAATCAATTTTTAAACCCCAATATCTCTGTAATGAATCATACGATTTAAAAACGGCTTTCAGTGTTAGATTCAGCTTACTAAGCTCTACAAAATACATATACGTTTTTTACTTGATCAAAAAATTCAAATTTTCGAGAAATTTGATTTACTTCCGGTTTCGACCGGAAGCGACGGATTTTTATTTCCAGCCTTATTACAGGGGCAAAACGATCAATATATAAGCTCGAAAAATTTCAACTTTCTATCTTGAATCGTTTTTTTAAAAAGCCGCGGACAAAATGACTTTTTGAAATTTTTAAAAATGACGTAACGTAAAAACGGAAGTGACGTTGCTATAGAAACTTTAACATCTTTGAGCCATTATAATTTCACATTATCTCTGAAAGTTTCATAAAAATCGGTCAAAAACTTTTTAAGTTATGAAGCCGAAAAGAAGTCAGAAAAAAAAAGAAAAAGTATAATAATAAAAAGAAACTGAAGAATAACAAGAGGGTCTTCCGTTGAAAACGGAAGACCCTAATAATAATAATAACTAGAGCAAAGCTCGTTGCAAAGCAACGAGTGGGTCTTCCGTTAATGTCGGAAGTAAAGCTAGAAGTTCCTGTAAGAAGCAGAGCTCCTAAACCAATAACAAAAGTAACTAAAATAAAAAGATGAAAAAAATCGAATTATTCCTTGTACGACTTAACAAAATCCGAATGATTTTAAGTACGACTTAACAAAAACCTTTCCGATTTCAAGAACGACTTTACCAAAAAAAAAAAATCCGAATGTGATCAAGTACAACTTAACAATTATTTTTGGTACGAGTTAATTTTACTTTGAATATAACGCTATTTTTTAAACCAAGGACGTGGAATCAAAATTTCCGGAAAAATCAATTTTTTAAACCCCGATATCTCTGTAATGCATCGTCCGATTCAAAAAACGATTTCAGTTTTGAACTCAGCATGAAAAATACTGTAAGATACGTACGTAAATTTTTTAAAATTGAAAAACATGAAAATTCAAAAAAATTGGTTTTGCTTCCGGTTTCGACCGGAAGTGTCCGAATTGAGTTTCCAGCCTTATGTCATAAGTAAAACGATGGTTCTACCTTCTCTGTAAATCTCATAGCTTTATCTTAAATC
The DNA here is from genome assembly GCF_902806645.1 of Magallana gigas. Taxonomy (NCBI): domain Eukaryota; kingdom Metazoa; phylum Mollusca; class Bivalvia; order Ostreida; family Ostreidae; genus Magallana; species Magallana gigas. The sequence continues at coordinate 6,913,823 of NC_047567.1, read as the reverse complement.
AAAAATGAGAAAAGCTCCGGACAAAATCACTTTTTAAAACGTGAAAAACGTCAATATCTGACGAAATTGATGACGTCATCAAATAATTTTTTCATAATCTAGAGATCTTTCAGATACACATAAAATCTGCAAATTTCAAAACAATCGATGGAAGCGTTTTTGAAATATTTGAGTTGGAAAAAAAATAAAAAGAATAATAACTAGAGCAAAGCTCGTTGCAAAGCAACGAGTGGGTCTTCCGTTAATGTCGGAAGTAAAGCTGAGAGTTCCTGTAAGAAGCAGAGCTCTTAAACCAAAAACAAGAGCAACTTAAATAAAAAGATGAAAAAATCGAATTATTCCTAGTACGACTGATCAAAATCCGAATGATTTTAAGTACGAATTAACAAAAACCTGTTTGATTTTCAGAACGACTAAACAAAAAAAATTCGAATGTGTTTAAGTACCACTTAACAATTATTTTTGGTACGAGTTAACTTTACGATAAACATTATGCTATTTTTAAAACCAAGGACGCGGAATCAAAATTTCCGGAAATATCAATTTTTAAACCCCGATATCTCTGTAATGCATCGTTCGATTTTAAAACAGTTTTCAGTGTTAGATTCAGCTTAATAAGCTCTACAAAACACATATTCATTTTTTATTTGATCAGAAAATTCATTTTTTCGAAAAATTTGTTTCACTTCCGGTTTCGACCGGAAGTGACCGATTTTCATTTCGAGCCTTATTACAGAGGTAAATCGCCCAAATCATAACCATTGAAAATTTCAAGCCTCTATGTTAAAGCGTTTTTGAGAAAAAAACGGGACAAAATGACTTTTTGAAATTTTTAAAAATGACGTCACGTCAAAACGGAGGTGACGTTCTCTTTAAAACTTTTACATTTTTGAGGGACGCTATCGTGCAAAAATCTCTGAAATTTTCATCAAAATCGGTTAAAAAACTTTTGAGTTATGAAGCAAAAAAGGAGTCAGAAGAAAAGAAAAAGAACTAGAGCAAAGCTCGTTGCAAAGCAACGAGTGGGTCTTCCGTTAATGTCGAAAGTAAAGGTGGAAGCTCCTGTAAGAAGCAGAGCTCTTAAACCAACAACAAGAGTAACTAAAATAAAAAGACGAAAAAAATCGAATTATTCCTGGTACGACTTAACAAAATCCGAATTATTTCAAGTACGACTTAACAAAAATCTTTCCAATTTCAAGAACGACTTAACAAAAAAAATCCGAATGTGTTACAGTACGACTTAACAATTGTTTTTCGTACGAATTAATTTTACTTTGATTATTACGCTATTTTTTAAACCAAGGACGCGGAATCAAAATTTCCGGAAAAATCAATTTTTAAACCCCAATATCTCTGTAATGCATCGTCTGATTATAAAACGGCTTTCAGTGTTAGACTCAGCTTAATAAGCTCTACAAAACACATATTCATTTTTGATTTGATCAGAAAATTCATTTTTTCGAAAAATTTGTTTTACTTCCGGTTTCGACCGGAAGTGACAGATTTTTATATCGAGCCTTATTACAGAGGTAAATCGACCAAATCATAGCCATTGAAAATTTCAAGCCTCTATCTTAAAGCGTTTTTGAGAAACGCCGCGGACAAAATGACTTTTAGAAAATTTTAAAAATGACGTTACGTCAAAACGAAAGTGACGTTGTAAAGAAAACTTTAACATCTTTGAGGGATAATAGTTACACATTATATCTGAAAATTTCATTAAAATCGGTTGGAAACTTTTTGAATTATAAAGCCGAGAAGGAGTCAGAAAAAAAAAGAAAAAGTATAATAACTAGAGCAAAGCTCGTTGCAAAGCAACGAGTGGGTCTTCCGTTAATGTCGAAAGTAAAGCTGGAAGTTCCTGTAAGAAGCAGAGCTCTCAAACCAATAACAAGAGTAACTAAAAAAAAAAGATACAAATAATCGAAGTATTCCTGGTACGACTTAACAAAATACGAATGATTTTAAGTACGACTTAACAAAAACCTTTCCGATTTCAAGAACGACTTAACCAAAAAAATCCGAATGTGTTCAAGTACGACTTAACAATTATTTTTGGTACGAGTTAATTTTACTTTGAACATTACGCTATTTTTTAAACCAAGGACGCGGAATGAAAATTTCCGGAAAAATCAATATTTAAACCCCAATTACTTTGTAATGCATCGTCTGATTTTCAAACGGATTTCAGTTTTTAACTCAGCATGGAAATTACTGTAAGATGCATACGTAAAAATTTTAAAATTGAGAAACATGAAAATTCATAAAAATTGGTTGTGCTTCCGGTTTCGACCGGAAGTGTCCGAATTGAGTTTCCAGCCTTATGTCATAAGTAAAACGGTAGTTCTACCTACTCTGTAAATCTCATAGCTTTATCTTAAATCGAAAATGAGAAAAGCTCCGGACAAAATCACTTTTTAAAACGTGAAAAACGTCAATATCTGACGAATTTGATGACGTCATCAAATAATTTTTTCATATCATAGAGATCTTTTAGATATACATTAAACCTGTAAATTTCAAAACAATCGATGCAAGCGTTTTTGAAATATTTGAGTTGGAAAAAAAATAAAAAGAATAATAATAATAAGAATAAGAACTAGAGCAAAGCTCGTTGCAAAGCAACGAGTGGGTCTTCCGTTAATGTCGGAAGTAAAGCTGGAAGTTCCTGTAAAAAGCAGAGCTCTTAAATCAATAACAAGAGTACCTTAAATAAAGAGATGAAAAAATCGAATTATTCCTGGTACGACTTAACAAAATCCGAATGATTTTACGTACGACTTAACAAAAACCTTTCTGATTTCAAGAACGACTTAACAAAAAAAATCCGAATGTGTTACAGTACGACTTAACAATTAATCTTTAGGTACCATTTAATTTAACCAAGATCTTGATACTAATTTCTTAACCAAAAACGCGGAATCAAAATTTCCGGAAAAATCATTTTTTGAACTCGTATATCTCTGTAATGCATCGTCCGATTTTAAAATGGCTTTCAGTGTTAGATTCAGCTTAATAAGCTCTATAAAACACATATTCATTTTTGATTTGATCAGAAAATTAATTTTTCGAAAAATTTGATTCCCTTCCGGTTTCGACCGGAAGTGACAGATTTTCATTTCCAGCCTTATTACAGAGGTAAATCGATTAAATCATAACCATTGAAAATTTCAAGCCTCTATCTTAAAGCGTTTTTGAGAAACGCCGCGGACAAAATGACTTTTTGAAAATTTTAAAAATGACGTAACGTAAAAACGAAAGTGACGTTTTCAAAGAAACTTCACAAACTTTGAGGTATTATAGTTGCACACAACCTCTGAAAATTTCATTAAAATCGGTTGTAAACTTTTTGAGTTATAAAGCCGAAAAGGAGTCAGAAAAAAAATAAAAAGAATAATAATAACTAGAGCAAAGCTCGTTGCAAAGCAACGAGTGGGTCTTCCGTTAATGTAGGAAGCAAAGCTGGAAGTTCCTGTAAGAAGCAGAGCTCTTAAACCAAGAACAAGAGTAAATTAAATAAAAATATGAAAAAAAATCGAATTATTCCTGGTACGACTTAACAAAACCCGAATGATTTTAAGTACGACTTAACAAAAACCTTCCTGATTTCAAGAACGACTTAACAAAAAAAATCCGAATGTGTTCAAGTATGACTTGACAATTATTTTTGGTACGAGTTAATTTAACTTTTAACTCTATGCTATTTTTTAAACCAATAACGTGGAATCAAAATTTCCGGAAAAATCAAATTTTAAACCCCAATATCTCTGTAATGAATCATCCGATTTAAAAACGATTTTCAGCGTTAGATTCAGCTTTTTTAGCTCTACAAAATTCATATACGTTTTTTATTTGATCAAAAAATTCAAATTTTCGAAAAATTTGATTTTCCCTACGGTTTCGACCGGAAGTGACGGATTTTCATTTCCAGCCTTATTACAGAGGCAAAACGATCAATATATAAGCTCGAAAAATTTCAACATTCTATCTTGAATCGTTTTTGAAAAAAGCCGCGGACAAAATGACTTTTTGAAATTTTTAAAAATGACGTAACGTAAAAACGGAAGTGCCGTTGCTATAGAAACTTTAACATCTTTGAGCCATTAAATTTTCACATTATCTCTGAAAGTTTCATAAAAATCGGTCAAAAATTTTTTGAGTTATGAAGCCGAAAAGAAGTCAGAAAAAAAAAGAAAAAGTATAATAATAAAAAGAAACCGAAGAATAACAAGAGGGTCTTCCGTTGAAAACGGAAGACCCTAATAATAGAAAGAAACAATAGAATAACAAGAGGGTCTTCCGTAGGAAACGGAAGACCCTAATAATAAAAAGAAACCGAAGAATAACAAGATGGTCTTCCGTTGAAAACGGAAGACCCTAATAATAAGAATAAGAAAAAAAAGAAACCGTAGAAAAACAAAAGGGTCTTCCGTTGGAAACGGAAGACCCTAAAAAGAAACCGAAGAATAACAAGAGGGTCTTCCGTTGGAAACGGAAGACCCTAATAATAATAGAAAGAAACCGAAGAATAACAAGAGGGTCCTCCGTTGAAAACGGAAGACCCTAACTAGACACGATCTCGTTGCGAGCAACGAGGAGGTCTTCCGTCCGATTTTTAAAAGGTAAATCACGTCATCGACTTTAATTTTCGACAACAAAACATGATATGGAAATAGGAGTGAAGTACTAATGCTTACCTGTAATGCTTTTTATAAGTTCTCTTACGTTGCTTTTTTAAATACTTGCATTTCTTTCAATTGAAATAGACAAGATTAAACTTTTTTACCTCTGGCCCCTAATATCCCTAGTTAGGTAACGCATGAGAAAATCATTATATTGTAAGGATATATAAACGTATTATACCTAAAGTCTGTCCCAAGATATTTTTGCCACACATTCTCTTAAATTATTTGATATTTGTAAATATCTCTTGATTCAGACGATGTTCATTCGATAGTATGAAAAAATCCCAAGATTTCCCTTTTGAAACGCCCCCTCTAGCTTGTCAGGTTTTAATACACGGCTAAAAAAAGAACGTCTACGTGGATTTTGCATTGCATCAGCCATTATAAAGCCCGGATGATAACTTTAGAAAATTGTGCTAGATATTCCGAAAGACTTCCGAATTGAGGAAAGATGTAAACATTCCCCATTATAAATATCCGTAGGAAATCTGTTTTCGATCCTGTGAATGTTTACGAAGGAAAAATATATGGTAATTTGTAAATGAAGTTTGACCCCTAAAAACGTTATTACCTAATTACGTAACACATGTTAAAATCAATAGATTTCTTGGAAACATAACAGTTGAGATCGACACAAAATTTTAAATTTTGTTTAATTCATGTGATTTTGAATGACAACAGTTGTGAATGGAATTGGAGATCATTGTGGAGAATAAGCAGGTATTGAAAATAATTAATGCACATGATCATGCACATGACAAATAAAGTGTCTTACACATGTAAATCTTAATGTTAAAGCTGCTTGGTCCGATTTTCAATAAAATAATTGTACGCTTTTAAACGATGGTTATGCTAAGTATGTGTGCAATAATATACGTTGCAGTACATGTAGTTTTCCCTGTCAATTAAGCCATATTTCAATGAAAAAAATTATGTACATGTTGAAACTCGTTGAATCCGGATGTTGTTTATTACGGCATGCTGCCCAATCCGGCGACATTATTCAGCCCCTTGACATTTTCCCATCATTTTTGTTTAAAAAAAATTTGTGCAATCCGGATCCTATCTATTCTGTTAACCGGCGCAATGAAAAAGCCTACTGCATATTATTAGTGAGAGTTATCTCCCGTAGTCCGTCCACTTATCGATCGATCGGCCTTCTGCGAGATATTAATGCTCAATTATTGACCAATTTTTCTGTCGTTGCTATTGATTTAAACAACTGTTAATATAGATCCAAAGAAGCAACTTTTTTCAGTTAATACCGTAAAGTCTTGTTATGAATTGCAATTGGATAATTAGATTATAGTTCACCCAATTTTTTTCAGGCCGTGATTCAGGATACTGCGGGAGTAAGACTGTCGATATCGTTTGTTATCCCCGTTGCATGGCTACACGTACAGAGTTGCATATTATTCTGTCAAAATGCTCAATTTTTTTTTTATATAAAATTCTCATTTATATTAATATTTATCTATTGTTTCCCTGCATCAAAACAGTTCTCGCCATCAGGTATTTCAGCCACCTGTTGACTTGTTAATGTTTTGTTTAACAATTTACGGTTAAGCATGCACTTTTCAGGTAAATCGGATGTTTGAAAGATTATCAATAACGACGATTTAATTCAAGGATTTCCATCGTATGTATTCCGTTATGGATTTATTGTTTGAAAAAAAATATTTAAAATGAAAATTTGTACCGTAAATAAGATCGATGAAATCTAAATTGAACATTTTGCAAGAATACACGATCAGGACCTACTGCATTTAATACTAAAATTAATTTGCAACAATATCCTCTAAACCGGATGTTGCCTAATCCGGCCATTTTTTTTTTCAGAACCACCCTCCGCCGGATTAGACAAGTTTTGTTGTGTATTCGCAAAATAATCGACATAAAAGTGTTTTGCGTTATTTCGCCGCGTGTTTAAACTGGCCCCTTACGTCGAAGCTAGTATGATTGTATTACGACTTTGACATCTGGTTTTTTTTTTATATAATCTATTATAACATATAAAATATACAGCGTGACTATTTTAACAAAAATAAAGCAGTGTACATTTGTTCATTAATAGTTTTGATGTTTACGTTGTTTATAATCATTGCAAAACATGCAGGATGAATAAACTCAATCATTCGGAGGATGAAACCCAACGGTTTCCTTTTTTAAACATTCCAATGATGTATTTTGGGGGGTTTTTGTATGCCCCAAATTTATTTTTATTTACTTTGAATATTTCTAACGTTGAAAGGAGAGCACTTCCGTTTAAATACGTCTATAAATTTGTAAGATTATTCATTAGGTTTGCAAGGAAAATTATTTGATACTGTAATGGCCGACAAATCGGAACATGCAGCTTGAAGAAATTTCTTCAAGCTTATTATACCTCGAAACGTTATTTCAAATCAGGCACCAAACAATGAAGGGAAATGGAAATATTCGGCGGATCCAAATGTTAAAATATTCTTATGATAAAAATTGGTATTTATGGCAAACAGATTAATCATTTTTTATCTCTTAAAGATATAATCGCACCTGTGTTTTGTATTCATCTCTTTTAAACTCTTTGTAGCCAAATCTGTCAAAATTCGTGGTCGTTTCACCCTCTTGTTGCAACCCCAAAACCCCGCTGAAATGTTCACAATCGATGCGCTGATGAACGAAAGACTCTACTAGAAAAACTTGCTGCATGGGCCGTCTAACATTATTAATTTTAATGATGAATTCAGAAACTTTTACATTTCAAAAAGTGTCATTTTTTGTTAAGTTACAGGAACATTGTCATTCATGCACATAACATTTGTACAAATTAAGTTATAAGTTATTCAACCAGTGTTTGAAATTTGAGACCGTTCTTGAAATATTTGGGAAAGAAATTTTAGGGGTCATCCTTTCATCTTCTTATCGGGCCCGTGTAACAAATTTGAGCCATTTCCGAATAAATGTGTGCACAAAATCGTTAATAAAAGAATGCAGGTAACGGGAGCTTTTAACACGGGAGCAGGGAGTGCTTTAAAACTCATATTTACATGTATTAATTTACCTTGTAAAATTATCAGTCATAGGCATTAGATAACTGATATTGCCTGATTGGCGAATTTGATTTGCCTATTGACTCCATGACATCTACAATTTCCCTTAGTTAAACGTACACATTTTAAAAAAATTGTATATAACACTGGCGTCGGAAGCAAATTGAAAGTGGGGGGGGGGGGGGGGGGGGCTAGACTAATCCTCAGAAATATTGAGAAAAAAGTAATTCCCAAAATCATGGAAATCCTAATCCGCGGGGGGGGGGGGGGGGGGGGGGGGGGGCTGGATGCATCCAACTTCTCAGTCTTTCAAGGTATATTTAGGAACAATAATCTTTCCTGCGAGAAAAAGTGGGGGGGGGGGCTGAACCCTCTATCAGGCTATGTTTGTAATGGTTAGGTATAACTTTGCAGAAAAAGTGGGGGGGGGGGGGCTAAGCCCCCCCTAGCCCCCCCCCCCCCCCCCGGTTCCGACGCCTATGTATAAGCATGTACTCCAATCAGGTGTTGTACTTTACAGAACGTTTTTTACGCGATCGCCGAGCGCTTCTTTTTCGGGAAGAACAGTCCTAATCAGACAGCAAATACATAATACAGCATACAGACGTTTTTATTAATATAATTATATATAATTTATGAATAAACTATTTAAGTGTGCTTGAATATGCAAATTTTAAAGCCAATTCGATTTGTATTAGACGATTAATCTACTAAGTCTAGTGTTCGCTACTCGATCTTCAACTGTCCGAATACAGTCAAAACTTTTACAATGAATGTACATGTACATTACATTTTTAAAACTCACATATTCTTTCAGAATCAAAAAAAAAATAATTTATAAATGAATAAAATCAGCAATGAGTTTGCTTTTTAATGAATCTGACTACCACTGAGAAGAGGTTATACCAATATTGTGACCCTTATTATTTTACGGCCTGAATGTAAATAAAACCTCAACTTGTTTAAAAATGGTTTGTTTTATCGTGCCCGTACCTACCGCAAGCATGTATTATTGGACTTCTTAAGCTGCCTTATCTCGAACGCTTTTTAAATATATTTCAACTTTTACTTACTACATCCTGCTTAACACACACTCTCTTTCTCTCTCTCTCTCTCTCTCTCTCTCTCTCTCTCTCTCTCTCTCTCTCTCTCTCTCTCATAACTCATAAAAATTCTAATATTTTGTTAGCCAAATGAAGTATCACATTATCATAGATATGTGAATATCGCCTATATTTTGTTGAAATTGGTAGTGTAATGCATTTCATTCTCAGCAGCAAAATGTCACAAACGGACACAAGTGAATTTATTTACATTTCAAATCGTACGACTGTAAAACGTACAATTGTATTATATTCATTGATGGCAGCTTTTTTTCCCCTTTATTATACGAACTATGATTTAAATCAATGGTTTGATGCATCGTTAACCAATATAATTGGAAATGAAAATAACAACGAATCAATGGGCATTGGAATGTGTGATAACGTATAAACACGAGAAGCATGTGTCCTACAGTGAATCGGCTGTCCACTAGCGCGGCATCTCCTCGGCCCGTGTTATGAAAATGTACACTCAACGTGGTGGGTTTGAACTGTTAACGTTTGCAGTTTGATAACTGAATTTTATTTTCCAACAAATAAACTGTTTCATGACATAGACAAGAACACAAAGAACGCCTTTTTTTCAATGACAGCCATACTATCTATTTTTTTTTTAATTACGAGAGCAAAACAGCAATACTTCGTAGGTAATAATATAGTCTTTTTTTTATTTACTCTTTAATATCGTTAAAATCTGAATTCATTGTGTTTGCAGCTACATAAATAAACCCGTGTGTGCATTACAACAATGCGTATAGCTTGTGTATTGGATAACGGCAGACCGCTCGCTAGTCCAGCCGCGACCTATTTTCTCGGCCACGGGCAAGGATCGGATACGTATAATTGTTTACATACATGAAGCTCGGAATACAGCTAGCAAGATTTTAAATGCGACTCAAATACATTGCATAGAAGCAATTCTTATACACATAATATATTTCCCTAGAAAAGAATTAAACTGTTTAAACACTTTCCGAATGCAAGCTAGTACACTGTCTATGGTATTAGGTAAAGGTATAATCTTTTTTATTTACTATTAAAATCATTAAAATCGGAAGTTTTGTGTTTGCAGCTACATAAAAAAACCCATGTGTGCATTACAGCAAGACGCAAATCTTGTGTATTAGATAACGGCAGACCGCTCGCTTGTCCATTCGTGACCTATTTCCTCGGCTGCGGCAAGGGATCGGATACGTAATTGTTAACATACACAGTTCGGTATACAGCTAGATTTTAAATGCGACTCAAATGCATTGCATAGAAACAGTTCTTTTATCCATAATGTGTTTCACTAGAAAATAACTAAAATGTTTAAACACTTTCCGTGTGTAAACCGTACCCTTTATGTCAGTTATACGCACAAATACCCCGTTTATATGCCAAATAAAACACAAATACATGGTAACAAGTCTGGCTTTTTACACTCATATTACGCAATACCCGAACAAAATATTATTGTAACGACATTAATAAGATCATAATGAACAACTTTTGCCGCGACAGCCATATCGAAATCTTAACCGCTTTTGAGTTATAAAGTGAACACTTTGAAGGGTTCTAGGTCCTTAATTTGAGGGGCCAGCCCCTTTTTCTAGGAGTCAAACAAAAGATCTTGTAAATATAAATTTTTGTTCTTCTACATCTTTTAACAAAATATTTGTGAGAAAAAAGATAATCTAAGAAAACCAAGCAAAATCACAACGCTTTTTTCATCTCATTTTTCGAGCCCTACCGAGCTTTAGCGCCTTTTGTGCCTGAAATTTATTAATGCCTTATTACATATCTACAATCTTTTGTCTATCATTCCTGAAATTTTGAACTTAATATCTTTTATAGTTTTTGATAACTCTCTTGGACAAGCCGACACTCTGAAAATCAAGAAAACGTCGATATTTCAAAAACGGAAATGACGTCATCAACCAAAAAAATTTCCGATCAAGTTTAAACTAATGTCAATAAGATCTGCAAATTTTATTAAAATCGATCAAACAGTTTTCGAGTAATTGCTGACACAAAATCGGTAAGAAAAAAAGGAGAAGAATGAGAAAAAAACCCGAAGAAAAACGTTGGAAACGGAAGACCTCAATAAAAAGAAACAATAGAATAACAAGAGGGTCTTCCGTTGGAAACGGAAGACCCTAACTAGAGCAAAGCTCGTTGCAAAGCAACGATTGGGTCTTCCGTTAATGTCTGAATTTTCCGGAAATTTTGATTCCGCGTCCTTGGTTTAAAAATAGCGTATGTTCAAATGAAATAAACTCGTACCAAAAATAATTGTTAAGTCGTACTTGAACCATTCGGATTTTTTTTTGTAAGTCGTTCTTGAAATCAGAAAGGTTTTTTGTTAAGTCGTACTTAAAATAATTCGATTTTTGTAAGTCGTACCAGGAATAATTCGATTTTTTTCATTTTTTTTTTTATTTATCCTTGTTATTTGTTTAGGAGCTCTGCTTCTTACAGGAACTTCCAGCTTATACTGTCA